>CM061045.1:22449671-22914671 GCA_030762985.1 Adelphocoris suturalis | reverse complement strand
ATTTCTCATCCTATTTTTTGTCATTTCGTAGACTTGAATTATACCACCTGGATCACTGTACATTCACACTTTCGCTTTTACGTAAGAGCCTGGGAGGGGATATAAGAAAAAATTCAACTTAATTCCATGAGTGTAAAATGAGATCAGAAATTATCCTGCTATATATTTGTAACCAGGTGATATAATCGTCAAAATCCGTTATGTGCCCCCAACTCTATTTTTTCCATACAGACTTGTATAACCAATTGATACAAACTGCAGGTGCTAAATAACGAAAAAGATACCATGAAAATTGTTCCCACTAAAATAGGATTTTTCTTTTGATATAATTATCCTCGCGAGTAAACATGTTAAACTAAAAGTAGAGGAAGTCAAGATAATTGGTACGAAAAATGGTTCTTTGATAACTAATAAAGATCATGTTTGATATATATATATATATATATATATATATATATATATATATATATAAATTATAAAAAGTGTGTGTGTGTGTGTGTGTGTGAACTCTTCTTGGGATTGAGATAAAAAATCGTTCTTGCGCCAAAAAAACAAGCTTTCCAAATGAAAGGATGAGTTCATTGGCCAGCAATTTTTTAACACATCAAATTGGTCAAATTTCAAAAAATGTGGTAAAAAAATGACTAAAAGTTGCTAAAAACTGTACAATTTACACTTATTAGCAGGATTTCTGTCGAAACCAAATTATCAACGACGTTATCTATGACGTTAAAAATTTTTGAGCAAAATTATGCTGAAAAACGTACTTGAATGTCATTAATATTGCAGAAAAATCTATAAAAACTGCAAAGAAAATCTAAAAATCCAAAGTCTTTCTTGAATCGTCGAATTTTATTTACTATGAGTTTTTTGGCCATAATATGAATTTTTTGCAATAATACGATAGGTGTTAATTTAAGAAAATTCGCCCATACGATCATACTTCACGACTGAAACATTTTTATCCTGCGTTTTTTATACGGGCTAAGGCCCAATAACATAATTATAGGTAATTGAACGGAGAGAATTTATATGAGTTTATGAAAATGACTTATAATAGTTTCGCAGATCGTACAGATTATACATAGGTTCTTAAGGAAATGCACAACCAATAGAACAATAGACTCTCAAACACGACCTTAGAAGTTCATTGTTCACTGACATTACTCTCTCCACAATTCAGCGCCGTACACTTCCGCCACAGAATCCATAAATACATCTAATCCTGGATTGTCTGAACCAATTAAACCATAACAGAATTGGTGCATGCGGAACATCAAACATGATGTAACATCATGTCATGATGTAACATCATGTCATGATGTAACATGATGTAACATCTGCGTTAGTTATCAAAGAACCATTTTTCGTACCAATTATCTTGACTTCCTCTACTTTTAGTTTAACATGTTTACTCGCTAGGATAATTATATCAAAAGAAAAATCCTATTATAGTGGGAACAATTTTCATGGTATCTTTTTCGTTATTTAGCACCTGCAGTTTGTATCAATTGGTTATACAAGTCTGTATGGAAAAAATAGAGTTGGGGGCACATAACGGATTTTGACGATTATATCACCTGGTTACAAATATATAGCAGGATAATTTCTGATCTCATTTTACACTCATGGAATTAAGTTGAATTTTTTCTTACATCCCCTCCCAGGCTCTTACGTAAAAGCGAAAGTGTGAATGTACAGTGATCCAGGTGGTATAATTCAAGTCTACGAAATGACAAAAAATAGGATGAGAAATACGAAGATTTCATGATTTAGCGGATTCGTCTCGTCCGTATACCCCCTTACATAATGAATATACCTCAAAGCTGTAGTAATAATATAGTGAATCATTTCAAGGTTTGTTGAAAGAATGGACTGAAATCTGGATCGAAAAAAAAGAAAAAACGGAATTCTGAATGAGAGATTTATTACTGTTATCCCCTTCATTCACTCCCTTGCATGAATAAATTTGAAATCCCGGACATATGTCTCAAAACAAGACCAAATTCATTATTGAACGAGAAGTTTCAGTCATGCAGCATGATCGTATGAGCGAATTTTCGTGGAGTATTGCATTATCTTATTGTCTTAGATTGCATTGTTTTGACATTTGGTCACTTTGAGTGCAAAGAAATCGTTAACTACAAATTTTATGGCGGAAAAAAATCGTTCTAAATATTATTTAGGCGATTCAAAAAGATTTAGGATATTTACCTTTTTCGCCGTTTTTATCGAATATTCAGCAAATATTATTGAAATTTGAGTACATTGTTCAGCAAAAGTTTTGCCAAAAAAATTTTAATGTTCTAGTTCATTGTTGATAAACTTCTATTGACTAAAGCACAGATAAAAAATTAATTTAATGATTTTTAGCCACATTTAGCTATTTGCAGTGATATTTTGAGCTTTTTTACCAATTTAGTGTGCAAAAAAATTCTTGCCCAACAAACACATCCTTCCGCTAGGAAAGTTTGATTTTTTGGCGCAAAAACGTTAATTTTATCTCAACCCTCAGGAAAGTTATCGTCTGGAATGACACACACACACCCGAAAACGCACACGAAAACGAATACGCACGCACACACGCACAAGCACATGCACATACACACACGCACACACACGAAAACGCACACGAAAACGAATACGCACGCACACACATACACACACACACACACTTTTTTTTTCTCACACACATTTTTTTTTTTTTTTTTTAAGTCCCCTCAAAGGCGGAGGGGGCACACCATTAAATTGAAAAATCAACAAATAAAATTAAAAAGTGGGGAGGACGCCCAGGTTTACCCGAAGCCGGCTCTAGGGATAAGGGAAGTTTCAGGACGAGGAGGAAGAATGGGATGAAAGGAAGTGCCCCTATAAAACGACCACCAGTTCAAGTAAGAACCCCTCAGAACGCGGGTGGTGATACCACGGAGTACTCCCACCGAGATGCCCAACTCAAGTAACTCCGTGGCGCTTTTCCCGCACCACACCCCGCGCCATGACACGGTCGCAGCCATGAACTTGATGTTATTGGTCGCCACTCCTTTTAGCTCGGAAATCGCTTGCCGCAGGTCATTTCTGTCAAACTTATTTATTTTAACACGCCAGGTCTGCTCCATGTCCATGCTGCCACTGACAACCTGGACATCCAGGATTTTGGCAGACCCATCGGGCTTGACGGCAACGATATCCAACTTCTAGCCCCGGTTATTCGGCATATGATATAGTCTCTCTCTTTCAACATCCCAACCGCTACATGAAAAAGCGCCTGCTATCTGCTTGGCGACCGCATCGTGACGGAGTATGCGGCCACCGTGAGTACGAGGACACTGCTGCACCACATGATAGAGATTCTAATTTTTACCCCGACAGGCACGGCAAAGGGTGTCTACTGTCCCAGGACTACTCCGTGAACACCTCACCGAGGTGGCTAGTGTAGCCACTCGGACGGCATGAAAATGGCAGTAGTCGCGGGCCCCAATGCCCTTTGAAGCCCATTCCACCCACTGGGAAGAAATGGGGGATTCAGAGCACTGTCGGAGTTCTTTACCATCTACTGAATCATGTAGTGCAGCAGCGAACTCAGCAGATGAGCTGGGTTTTGGAGCAGTTGGTGTTGCTCGGTCGCACCACAACAACTGCTGCCTGACAAAGTCCAGGTCAGCAGCAGTGCGGGCGACCTCCCAGCTCGAGCCCCTAAGGGCGAGCAAGCGCTGGCGGCGTATTGATGGGATGCTGGCTGAGAGAGAGACAATACCGAGCCCACCGGCCTTGACCGGTGCGTGGATATAGGCACTTGGGACACCAGGTGGAAAGCCTAGCCAAGAGCGCACAGCAGAGCGAACTTCGCGATCTAACTCTAACAGCCTCCCCGCAGTAAGCCTACCAAAGACTAGCCCATAGGTTAGCTTTGGCAGTAAGTATGTGCGAAGGAGGCGCAGCTTCTGCTGTGGCTTCAATGGAGCCTTGGTGATACGAGCTAGTGCTCCACCAAGGTCCACACGGCTTGCAGCAATGGTGGCCACACCCATGAAGTCAACTCCAAGGTACCGCCAAACCTCCAGCACGGATCGGGTGGGGATGGGTGACTGTCCTATGACAAAACAATCCTCATCCACCATCTTCACCAGATGCTGGCGACCCGACGGGACCAAGGAGACTGACCCACACTTATCTGGGTTAACCACCAAACCACACACACACACACACACACACACACACACACACACACACACACACACACACACACACACACACACACACACACACACACACACACACACACACACACACACACACACACACACACACACACATATATATATATATATATATATATATATATATATATACTTCGTTTTAAATATAGAAATAATTTAACAAATATATAGAGGAAAGAAAGAATCTAATATTTCGATTTTGATCTTTGTCAAAGAAATTAGAGAAATGAAAGTAATTCTTGAATCTTGGAAATTGCATGTGTGTCAGCGTGTTACTTATCAACAAAATTGTGATAAGTTTTCTGGGTTTGATGGCTAATCGTTTAGATTGAGACCTGGAGGACGATTAGCGCCTAGTACCCACCTAAAAGCTCTCTCGGATTGTTGCAGTTGCCGGTCATTTGCATGTTTCGGCATCTTCTTTAGAACCTGCACCCCATAGCACTCGTCAAAAGATGCCCCATGGGTTTCTGCATGCACCTTGACTGGAAGAGGAGGAGGATTTAGGGCATCCATAAACCAACCACGTCCTCTTCCAGTCAAGGTGCATGCAGAAACCCATGGGGCATCTTTTGACGAGTGCTATGGGGTGCAGGTTCTAAAGAAGATGCCGAAACATGCAAATGACCGGCAACTGCAACAATCCGAGAGAGCTTTTAGGTGGGTACTAGGCGCTAATCGTCCTCCAGGTCTCAATCTAAACGATTAGCCATCAAACCCAGAAAACTTATCACAATTTTGTTGATAAGTAACACGCTGACACACATGCAATTTCCAAGATTCAAGAATTACTTTCATTTCTCTAATTTCTTTGACAAAGATCAAAATCGAAATATTAGATTCTTTCTTTCCTCTATATATTTGTTAAATTCTTTCTATATTTAAAACGAAGTATATATATATATATATATATATATATATATATATATATATATATATATATATATATATATATATATATATATATATATGTGTGTGTGTGTGTGTGTGTGTGTGTGTGTGTGTGTGTGTGTGTGTATGTGTGTGTGTGTGTGTGTGTGTGTGTGTGTGTGTGTGTGTGTGTGTGTGTGTGTGTGTGTGTGTGTGTGTGTGTGTGTGTGGTTTGGTGGTTAACCCAGATAAGTGTGGGTCAGTCTCCTTGGTCCCGTCGGGTCGCCAGCATCTGGTGAAGATGGTGGATGAGGATTGTTTTGTCATAGGACAGTCACCCATCCCCACCCGATCCGTGCTGGAGGTTTGGCGGTACCTTGGAGTTGACTTCATGGGTGTGGCCACCATTGCTGCAAGCCGTGTGGACCTTGGTGGAGCACTAGCTCGTATCACCAAGGCTCCATTGAAGCCACAGCAGAAGCTGCGCCTCCTTCGCACATACTTACTGCCAAAGCTAACCTATGGGCTAGTCTTTGGTAGGCTTACTGCGGGGAGGCTGTTAGAGTTAGATCGCGAAGTTTGCTCTGCTGTGCGCTCTTGGCTAGGCTTTCCACCTGGTGTCCCAAGTGCCTATATCCACGCACCGGTCAAGGCCGGTGGGCTCGGTATTGTCTCTCTCTCAGCCAGCATCCCATCAATACGCCGCCAGCGCTTGCTCGCCCTTAGGGGCTCGAGCTGGGAGGTCGCCCGCACTGCTGCTGACCTGGACTTTGTCAGGCAGCAGTTGTTGTGGTGCGACCGAGCAACACCAACTGCTCCAAAACCCAGCTCATCTGCTGAGTTCGCTGCTGCACTACATGATTCAGTAGATGGTAAAGAACTCCGACAGTGCTCTGAATCCCCCATTTCTTCCCAGTGGGTGGAATGGGCTTCAAAGGGCATTGGGGCCCGCGACTACTGCCGTTTTCATGCCGTCCGAGTGGCTACACTAGCCACCTCGGTGAGGTGTTCACGGAGTAGTCCTGGGACAGTAGACACCCTTTGCCGTGCCTGTCGGGGTAAAAATTAGAATCTCTATCATGTGGTGCAGCAGTGTCCTCGTACTCACGGTGGCCGCATACTCCGTCACGATGCGGTCGCCAAGCAGATAGCAGGCGCTTTTTCATCTAGCGGTTGGGATGTTGAAAGAGAGAGACTATATCATATGCCGAGTAACCGGGGCTAGAAGTTGGATATCGTTGCCGTCAAGCCCGATGGGTCTGCCAAAATCCTGGATGTCCAGGTTGTCAGTGGCAGCATGGACATGGAGCAGACCTGGCGTGTTAAAATAAATAAGTTTGACAGAAATGACCTGCGGCAAGCGATTTCCGAGCTAAAAGGAGTGGCGACCAATAACATCAAGTTCATGGCTGCGACCGTGTCATGGCGCGGGGTGTGGTGCGGGAAAAGCGCCACGGAGTTACTTGAGTTGGGCATCTCGGTGGGAGTACTCCGTGGTATCACCACCCGCGTTCTGAGGGGTTCTTACTTGAACTGGTGGTCGTTTTATAGGGGCACTTCCTTTCATCCCATTCTTCCTCCTCGTCCTGAAACTTCCCTTATCCCTAGAGCCGGCTTCGGGTAAACCTGGGCGTCCTCCCCACTTTTCTATATTTCTTATATTTAAAACGAAGTATATAGTTCAGTAGAACCGCGACTAGTTCAAGTGTTCCTATATATATATATATATATATATATATATATATATATATATATTTGTGTGTGTCTCTGTGTGTGTGGTGTGTCATTCCAATCGATAACTCTCGTTAGGGTTGAGATAAAAATTCCGTTCTTACGCCGAAAAAACATTAAATTGAGTACAAAATTGTTTTGAGGACATTAAATTGGTCAAATTCTAAAATATGTGCTAAAAAATCACTAAAAATGGCTAAAATGTTTATAATTATAATCTTTGGCAGAATATTGCTCAAATAAAGGTTATTAATTATAAAATAGAACATTCAAAAATGTATGCAAAAATTATTCTGAAAATGTACTTCATAAATGTAGTTTCATAAAAATTTGCTAAAAAATCTAAAAAAAACTGCAAAAAAAAGCTAAAACTCCAAAACCTCTATTTGGATGGTAGATTACTATTTATTATTTAGTTTTTTGCTATATAATTATTACTTAAAAATTTCCTTGCACTCAAAAAGCTCAAATCTCAAAACAACTTAACATCGGACATTATGATAATTAACGAAAATTCGCTCAAACTATTATGTTGCATAACTGGAACTTTTCAAATGTAGAACTGTAAATTAATAGAAGTTTTCTGTTGTCAAGAAACTCTTGCTGGATGCTATGGGGTCATTTGTTGTAGAAATCTGTGTTACAGTGGTTGGCAACATTTTCATCTTCCAATATTTAGTCAAGGGGCAAGGGTTCAAAAATTTTAGGGCCATGTCATACGAGCGCTATTGCCGTCGCGCTGATAGCGTCGCGTTAAAAACGCTCCAACCCGGCAAAGGGGTTCTTATGGAGCATGTCATACGGACGCTAATGCCGTCGGCGAGTCCGCGTTAGCCGGACGCTGGGCGCTGCTAACGCAGACGGTCGCGTTAGCGACGCGGCGCACGTGACGCCGGGACCCTGTCATACGGAGCGTTAGCGCTAGCGCGACGCATTTGCCGCGTGAGCACTGGCAGAACAACTGGAACACCTAATAACATAATTGCCGCGACGGCAAATGCGCCCGGAAGACGCTACGTATGACAGGCACCTGGCGTTGGCGGGACGGCATCAACGCGACGCATTTGCCGTCACGTATGACATACACTTTTTCCGGCGCTATCTCGACGCTATCAGCGCGACGGCAATAGCGCTCGTATGACATGGCCCTTACTTAAAGCAATATTTATTATTACGAAAAACGAGACTAATCTCATAAGCCAACTGCATCTACATAGGAACACACAAACAACGTTCGGGGTACCTAATTGTTATTGGAGACTGTCGATTAGCTTCCCACATCAATTATTATATAGTTGGTTATTTTCCAAGCTTCTGACTGTATGTGATACGTGTACTACTATTATCGTAACAGGGTTGAATAAATGGTTCCTACTTGTTGAAAATATCGGTGCTCAAAAATGTATTTAAAAAATGACATTAAATTCACTTAAATCGAAGAAATTATTATTTAGTGAAATATATAGAAATTCAAATCAGATAGAAAATTCTTATATGAAATGCTTATCAATAACTGTGCTGCATGCGTGCGTGTGTGTGTGTGTGTGTGAAAAAGCTTTTTCATTATTATAATATTTCATTATTTTTCAAAAATTTTAAAATTTCCCGAGCCATTGCAACAGCTTCATTTTCTACGAAAATTAGCCAAAATATAACATTTATTTTGAGATATTAATTTCGATTTTCTTTGTTTTTAAAGTGTTTCTCTGTAGGGCCATTTAATCGACAAACTATATATAAAAGCGTTAAGCTGTAGGATTCGTTTCAGAATGCCTCCAGACAGATTTCAATGAAGAAATTTTGGTACCCCCCCCCCCCCCCCCCCCCCCCCCCCCCCCCGTTTGTTTCACGACTTTCGCGACTGTTTCACGCCCGCCCGATGTTTCTATGCATTCCCTCTTACTTAGGAAGAAGTGGTGACAATTTCATGCTGTTTATTTAAAAATTATTGAAAAAAAAAGAAGGAAAAAAAAGAATTACCGTGTTTTCAGAAGTTGCCGATGTCGGTGAGGATTTGTTGAAACAAATTGGCGTGGACATGAATGTGAAACATGAATCCGCACGTATAGGTAGGTATCAAGTAACGAATTAGCTATTCCGCATTGTCTTTTCTTGCGCATTTTTGCGAACTTCCAAAGGCGCTCAATTCCTTGTGTGTGCTCTTGGGAAAGTGGATCGACAAAACAGTGTGGTGGACGTATTTACATTCTGAAGTGCGAATCCCATTATATGCTGCCCAACAATCGGAAATAATAATTGTACCAGGGCGATTTTCTCTACAATAATAGGCAATAATGTCTCTGCTTTGCGGTCTTCTACAGTGCACAAGAAGCATTCACGAGTTTCCCGACATATACCCCCAAACACCCATTGTTGGTTCAACGTTCTGCCTCGATTATATTTCCGACGAACAAATAAACTTTCGTCGATTTCGACATGGAGACCCGGACCGCCGATTTTTTCATTTTGTTTAATCAGTGTTTCGGCACAAACTTCACGCATATAATTGTTCCAATCAACTGTGGTGTTGTGGTTCATCTGCAGCTCTCGTTCGCAATACTTGATAGACGTCATTTCAAATTCCCACGAATAAATGAACAATAAAACTTTATCTAAAGGCAACTTGGATCCCTCCAACCATGTTGCTTTACGCATGAATACTTCTGTACGACATTCTCTTCTTTTACACCGCCACCTTTGCACGGCTTCCGTCACGTTCGCGGTCATTCAATGTCCCCGGGGACACAATTTCTCACTAGGAATAATCCCGAAGATCTGGAAGAAACGTACACAAAAATCTAAATCACGGGACTTCACGTACAGGACGAATACCGGCACTTCCATTGTGAATTTACAAAAAACGAATGACCTGCCTTTGCAATTACTGTATCCGTCCCTTATCGCCTGACCTTTGTGAAGAGATTAGTTAGTAAACCAACCGGTTCATCGGGAATACATTGGACCCAAACCCAAGCAAGCGGGGTCTAGGAACATTGGGGGTGCGTGAAACAGTCGCGAAAGTCGTAAAACAGACTGGGGGGGGGGGGGGGTATAACGGAAAAGTACCGAAATTTTTCGAAAATTATGATTTTAAAATTTATGGGGCCACTACAATAACTTCTTTTTCTTGGAAAAGAAGCTAAAGAAAAAAATAAATCTTAGTGTAGTCTCTATACTATCTTAATGACCCGATGTTCTTTCAGACAAAATTCATCATAAATGTGTATTATCCTGGTTGGTGTCCGTATGGATTTCTGGTTGAATATTGTGGTTGGTAAACAGCTGTGGTTGGCGCTTGTTTGTCTAAACATGATTTTAAAATGAGATGAAGAGAGGTAAACCTCAACATGGTTCAAAAAGTTATTGATTCTAAACGACAGGTGCAGCACCAAAAAATGAAATAGTGAAATAGTGAAAAATAATATAAATTTAAAATAAACAAATGTTGCACATCTTTGCACAAATGTACTTAGTGTGTAGGTAGTATGTTGGTACCTAGTAAAATTAAAAACAAATATTTCAATTTAATTTATGCCTAATTTTCTACTTTTTGCACCACAGATGGCCACTTTAGGGTGCGTATGCCTTCGTCTTTGAGGTAGTCAGTAACCACGTTTGCTACATGTGGCCGCGCGTTATCGTGCATAAGAATAAAATTATCGCCGATGTAAGGGGCGAATGGCACTACATAATCTTCCAGGATGTCGGAAATGTAACTCAGTTGTTTTGTACCGTAACTGGGGAAAAACTGGGGAATGCGGGGTGAGTTGGGAAATCTTGAGTAAGTATAGTTATGTTTAGGGCCGCCATGAGCGCAAGAGTGAATTTAGTGACTCCGCTATGGTCAGTACATCTTCCATGATCCTTCTCCATGTCGTTTATCACCTTTATAACTTCAAAGCGCGGAAATGGCTCTATTTATTCAAAAGTGTTGACAAAGCCTACACTTCTAAAGGCCTTATCACACTATACTAGCATTTTTCCCGCATTTTTTGGGCATTTTTAATGCCTAAACGTGAAGAAGGCAAAGTGCTTTTTTCCAAGGTCAGCTGTGAATGTTGAGGAGGAATAAGTGCAAAAACAGCGCATTCTGGCGGAATGCATTTTTATTAAATCTGTCAGGTTAGGGCTCCTAGGGGTTTTTCATTGAATTGTTACCTCCCCCAAACACAGTTTTCAGCTTATGAGTTGGAGTTAAGAGTCCTGATTATCTCATTGAGAATGTTGGTAACCCTGTTGAGAATGTTGGTAACCCTGGTCTGACGGGGTATGATTTTAATGATTTTCTACTCTATACAAATTATATTTTGGAGCCATCCTATTGGGAGGGTGGAGAAAAAGGTTACTAACACCCTTTCAAAAACTCAGTATTTTGATCGTTCAGAGCATAATTCACATTCAGCCTACTGCACAACTGTACTCGCTTCATAATCTAATTAATGGATAAATATGTTCTACTTACCTCCAATAAGGACGCACAAAAAGAAAATCTCGGCACAATGCACTTCAAGATTCAAAAGATGGAACTAATTGTAGTGTTAACTTATATAAAACTGAGAACCCTGCCTAAAGTGACAGCCATGTTTGAACAAGTACAAACCTATTGTTGAGTCAGTCCACTTTCCCAGTGCAGTTTTTATATTTTCAACTATCCCTGATGACATTAAATATCCATTTAAGGGGAATGATTGGTCCATGAGCAACTGTTGTCGACATCACAAATCATACACTTCTTTCACCCAAAGAGCTTATAATAAGATAGGTGACAGGTCATGGAGGAGGAAGAAGCTACTTGAGACTCCGCCCAGTCGGGGATTGAATTTGGATAGCCAATGAAAAAACGATAAGAGTAAAGATATTTGTGCATTGATAACTACTATGGATGACTTCGGAGCACCGATGTACGTTATTGAAATCTCAAATCTAATTCATTCCAACCGAGTTCGCTTATTCTCCCTGAATCGTCCACTTCATAATATATTCAAACAAAATTATTTCATCTGTTATTTCCCTCATGATTATTTCGGGTCTTATGTTGTTTCTTCTCTCAACTAAACTCATTACAGGTGTAGGACGAAGGCAACTTCATAACAGTATTGGAGGTAGCCCCCACCATACGATTATAGGCTCCGCCCATTCGATAAAACTGGCTTCAAAGCTCCCCATAGTTAACGTACACATACCCTCTTTATCCTATCATAAGCTCTTTGGTTTCACTCCTTGTCCATGATATAATTATTTAATATCCATATGGATACATTAACCTTCTATGTTTGTTATCAACGTGACTCGTTGTACCTTAACGTTTCGCTTTGTTGTTATTGTGTCTTACTACTGTTGTTAGGAATGTTGTCTTGTAATATTACCGAACCCATGGTCCATTTGAAATCCGAATAGCCTAAGAATTGAAGATTTCCCCTAGTTTATCGACTTACATCAAAATTGAAGCTTTTAAAATTATGACAATTATACTTGCTTACATACGATAATGGTACCTATCACCGCCTTGTGCATGTGAATGTTTGCAGCTTCATAGTGCACTTTCATCACAATGGTAAGTACGAACAATAAGTCATACTGTTCAGGTATGAAGGACCTGTAGAGAAACAGTGGAAGTTGTTATTTTCGTATTCTGGAAATGAGCCTTCCCTATGTGTCAAGGATTTTTTATACCGTAGAACTAATTCCTATGATTAACAGAATTGTTTCCCCTATTTGCGATTAACTACTGGTAGGTACTGGGTAAAGTAATTGGATCAACAAAAACTTTGAACTAATAGGTAGTTGCAGTGTTTAAATTAAAGTAATTAGCAGAACTATTGCTAAAGGACTCATGAAAAGTACGAGAGAAGTCTAGATGTAGATGATCGAATTAATAACTATACTAAATTAAAGATCGATTTTGATGGCATTTAGGTGAATGTGTGGGTCAGCTCCACAGCTGACCATGTACAGTCCAAGTTTCATCCCTGTCAGAAGGATGAGAATATGTAACATCCCAAAAATATTTTATGCCTTGACAGAATTCGAACTTATGCCTTCACCGTCTTTGTGATAGAAGTTAATTTAAAGCCCCCTCTACACAATGGTATGTTCTGGTCCAGATTTATGGCGAAGTATGGGTGCTGGCGCGTGAAGGACGGTAATTGTATACAATGTATGGCGCCACCTCCAATCGTTTTGATACTAACATATATTGTAGTGGAAAGGCATAGAAATATAAAGAGATAGTATTTGAATGCCGGAAACATGTTTGAGCCCGTGAAAGATAAGCAGAGATATCATACACTTCATTCTGACCTACATGTCCGACTAATCTGTATTTTTACTAAGGGCTAAACATTCAAAAATCGAGATCTCAAAAACTTTCAAGGTAACAGTAATGATTTTTTGCTTGTACACAGTGTGGTGAATTTACCACCAATATATTCAACAAATAAAGACGATGGGCCACTTAAAAGACAGAATCCCAAGCTCCCAAGGAAAAGCAGACGACTGAGAATCATAGAGAATAATTCTCATCGTTTCGAGCTCCCTAGCGCTCTAGATAAGGAAACGTCTTCACAAAGGATAATTCCAGATCGAGAGGGATTATCAAAACCAAATAAAAACGATAGATCTAAGTATTATCGTTTATTATACACCCCCTGGGACAAGGGCAAACAAGCCAGACGCACTCTTTTGAGAGGGGGCGGAAGTTCGCATTTCACCTTCCGCCCACCGAGCGCGACCGATCAAATCCGAGCGCGACCGATCAAACCCGGCCGAGCCGAGAATCCAAAAGCTAATTTGCATACTAACCATAAAGCGGCCCGCGATTTTGAGCCAATCAGAGACGGCCTCCCCCTATAAATATCACGCACGAGACCCAGCGTCTTCATTCGAATCTCTACTCTCAAGCTGATGACTCTTCTCTCCTCCGACGAAGTTTCTACACGCATCGAGCCAGATTTTCTCCTTTCCAGTTCTCGTCAACTTCTTGGTAGCTTCGAGTGCGTATTCCTCCGCTCACTACCCAACGAAGTTTTGTTCAGTCAGGTCATCGCCCGGTATAAGCTAAGATTTCGATCTTTCTTATACGCCCGCTGGGGTGACTTAGCCGTGCCACCCGGATCTCGCAGCCCTAAGCTCTTGATCGCCCGCTGGGACACGCCGGTTAATCGCACATCTCATACGATCCGATTAACCGTCTAAGGAAGTCCTTTTTAGGACTCTGAGAGGACCCTAGCATCGATCTGGGAGAGAGATCTGCTAAGCGAGTCCCTCCTCTACACAAAACCCTTTTTCAGAGCCAAAAAGGTATTTCCGAACGAATTCTATATTTCGTGTCGTACGATGGAGCGAGGCCCATCTTTCCTCGGCGGAGCCGGGGAGGAGGATCCCGGAGCGGGCGGCAAACGCTCCGTGCTACGCGATCCACCCGCATTCCAACGTCGCCGATCCACCGCTAGTTTCAGTGACGGGATCGACGCGTTGCCTACCAACTCTGCGACAGACTTGGTGATTACACATTCACCTGTACAACAGGTCGAGGATACTTTCCAGACCCTTTCGGAAAGTAATCAATATGATTCTACCGACAAGCATGAATATCCTCGATATTCATCGCACGGTTACTCCGCCGACGCGAGTGCACTGTATACTCCCATCATGCACAAATCACATGATCAAAACGGTACTTTTCAGTACTCTGATCAAGCCAACTCGGCTCCGCAGAAAGATATCTGCCTAAAACCCGATTATTACACGGGAAAACAATACCCGACTCGACAGCCCCAAGGAGCTCGAGCCGAGCCTAGTGCTCCTCGCGGCCCAACGGTGAACGAGCCTTATAATTCCACGATCAACCCAGTTGGCCTTGACAATTCTGCTTATTTCCCGTCCGGAAACCATCTAGGGTATAACCCTCATAATCAAGACATGGGTACTTTTCATCACACCCCACTTGGTCTACCTACACCAAGTAAAACATACATAAATCCACTACACACAGCATTCTGCATTCTTGGTGGTCTGGATGCTCGCAAGCTCGCATCTCAAAATTACATAACATCAAGTAGTAAAAATACAGATTAGTCGGACATGTAGGTCAGAATGAAGTGTATGATATCTCTGCTTATCTTTCACGGGCTCAAACATGTTTCCGGCATTCAAATACTATCTCTTTATATTTCTATGCCTTTCCACTACAATATATGTTAGTATCAAAACGATTGGAGGTGGCGCCATATATTGTATACAATTACCCACTGGCCACCGTACAACAACGGTGACTAGCCGATGAAAGGGGACCACGAGCCCCTATTTGATGTAATGCTATGATATAATGTAATGATGTTATCTAACACAAAAGTATGAACGCAAATAATTCACCGCATTTAATATGTTCGCAAACACGGCACAAGATACAAAACAAAAACAGCAGGGCGACTGACTGGCTGGCCCGTTGTTTGGACATTCGAGCACGATAACGGGCACTTGCAGATCGTGGCCTAGTATGGTCCTCTTTGATCTTTCGAGAAAAACCGCGACAGAGGCGATTGGCTCCGCACGGACCAGATGTCGTCGGTATTTTCAAGGTGATTTTGCATCTACACAATCGGTAGTGGACAATGTCATCTAGGTTTGCGTAGTATCGGCCATTGTGTAGAGGGGCCTTTCAAAGACAAGCGTTTCAGCCTACTCCATCGAAACCAATTAATCAAACCTTTTCGACTGCAGGAGTTTTCCGTGAACGTAACATTTCTTGTGGTCAGGGGTCGGTCGGATGATGACGTGAAACTGCAGGAGGCTGGCTCAGCAGATGTGCTAGCTGGAGGAAGCCGAACGAGGTCGTGAATTGAGTGAGGAAGTGAAAGATACTACGTCTGGGAATGTGATATTTACAGTCTGGCTTGAGTGGGATTATTTTGTATGAAAGTCTGGGTCTTAACTGTCCTACGTCAAATGTAACCACCCAAGAGTATTTGGTGTCAAGATAGAGATCGAACTCATGCTCATGTGCATTTGAGATAGCGACCAAGACCAATTAATGAAACCTCTTCGACTGCTAGAGTTTTCCTCGAACGTAACATGCACACGCCTTTACGTGAGAAATCTATTTCTCACGATCTAATGGCCGATTTTGCTCAAAATCGATGGGTAATTGAAGGATCGTTCCAACATAATTGCTTATGAAGAAAAAACATAATCACACAAGGCACAATGAGTTGTGAGTACACTTATATATATATGATCAGATCGAAATGATTTTTTCACTCAAATACAAATATACAATAAAAAAATTATGGCTTTAACATAATGGGGATGATAATGGATACAATGGCATTAACCAAACTCGAATACAATTAACTAACTATAATAAAGGCGAAAATGAAATATATCAGGATATTGATAACAAGGACAAAATTTCCTTGAATTTTCTTAAGGACGTCGCTGCAAAAAGAGGAGAGGCGGGAGCAGAAAATGTCCACATCCACATTATTCAATGCTCTCGACTTTCGCAGCAGTGGGTAATTGAACTGGTGGTTTGTCGCCATGGTATGAGGGTAGAAAGTACGGCACTCCCGGGTGTGATAGGAAGTAACCGCAAAGCTAAGAACCGCGGGTAACTCTGGTGCATCAAACATGTCATTAACCAGCTTATACAAAAAAAAAAAAAAAAAAAAAACCGCATCCAAGAGTCTCCTCCTATCCTTAAGTGTGGACAGTCCTCACTTGCTCATAGTTGTTGCCGTATCAAACTCTGACCAAGAGATGCCAGATTTAAAGTCATTAAAGCAATGAAAACGGCATTGAACCCTCTGGATGGCCTGCTTCCCGTTGATACACTCATGATACAGTTGCCAAAGCAGATAGCAAGGATCCAGCGGCTGGGATGTTGAAAAGGAGAGACTATATCACATGCCATGTGACCGGGGCAAGAGGCTGGATATTGTTGCTGTCGTTGCTTGATGGGTCTACCATAGTCATGGATGTCCAGGGTGTCAGTGGTAGCATGGAACAGACCTTGTGTGCTATTATGAGTATCTAATTATGATAGAAATGTCTGCAGCAAGCGACATCTGCTAAAGGGATTGGCGGAACCCCATCGAGACTAGGAGTGTGGTGTAGGAAAAGTGCCATGGGGTCACTCGAGTTCTACATCTCAGTGGGAGTACTCTGTGGTATTACCACCAGTGTCCCTAGGGGCTCTAACGCCAACTTGATCGTCTTAACAAAATTGGTCACATACACACATCTGTCTGGCACTAGTTTTTCACAACCAACGATTTATTATACTTTTGATTAGTGAAAATTTCATCAATATATATTCTTCCGGATGAGTTAACACAATTTTGTCAACTTTTAACTTGTTTACTTTTTTGTAAACTTGGTGCGTCTGAGTGCGCTCTGATGGTATTTTTCCTCCATTCTGAATTTTTCTTTTTGAAATTTTCTATTGCACCAGGTAATAACTTATTAACAGTATTATCCAGTCTGAATGCAATATACTTTTTATTATCATCCCTCTATTCAATACACAAGAAGAAGTATTCTTATATCTTTCTAGGTTGTTTGAGTTCAATTTTGGTGCACTTTAGTGTGTCTGGCTGCCATGTTGTACCAACCTGATCGTCTGGCACTATTTTTTCCACACTCAGCATGCAATATACTTTCGATCAGAGAAACTTCCGTTCATATCCCTTCTGGTTAAATTTAGTGCAATATGATCAGATTGAAATAATTTGTTCACTCAAATACAAAGATACAACAAAAAATGTGAAAAAAAGTCCGAAAATCCCGTGGTTTTTCCCAATTTTCCATCTGAATCCAATCTTTCTTGAGGTGGCAAAGTCAAGATTCAGGTTCAGCACCCAGAATTCTGCTAAAAATAATAAATTCGACTGTTTAAGGCAATTTTTGTGATTTCCGATCACATTTTTAGAAATTTGACCAATTTAGTGTACTAAAAAAGTGGGGGCTAACTAACGAGCTCGTCCTTTTCATTTGGAAAACTTCATTCTTTTGGTGCAAGAACGGGATTTTTATCTCAATCCTAAGGCGAGTTATCGATTAGTAGTAATAACAGTAGGCGAGTAATTTTAAAAATCGCTTATATAACATAAATTATCGTGGAATTTAAGAGATTTTTTTCAAAAATCTAGGTGCCGTACCACAAAAATTAGACGTATCCATGAAAAATGGGCTTCGGATGTAGAACCCTTGAAAACCAGTACCAGTTTCGTAAGGGCACGACTTAGATTTTTTTGTTGGGCAGTGTAATCATTTTTTTAAATTTAATATTTAATTAATAAATTACAAAACATGACAAAGCACAAAAAACGGGATAAATACAATCTAATCTCATCTTGTTGGTTTTTGACAATCTCTTTTGGTGGTTACACATAAACAAGGATGGAATTTTAACAAGCCTTTCAGAATAGTTCTACAAATGAACAAGTGCAAATCATTGTGGCTTTGTAGGAATTTTAGTAGTCCCAACTCCTCTCCATAGAATTAGATTTATGGTTAGAAGGTCAGGAGACAAATTAATGACATTTAAGTGGCTGCACTTCAGTGGCTGCAGAGGAAGCTAATATATTGTTCCCAGCAACAGGGCCTGCATTCTTGATTTTGAGTGCTTTTCCGTCTGCCACAGCCATTGTTGAACGATCCTCAGTACCCTTCGATGTCTAAAGACCTGGCCACAGAGTACATGGGAGAGGACAGACTGATTGGGCTGAGTGTGATGAGCGTCCATTGGAAATTCTTCAAGGACAATCAGGACTGGATCGATTGGATGTTTTAACCAAGTTTTGTTCGAAGAAAGTCGCGATTTTTTTAAGCAAATGATTTGTAATAATCGGTAAATCATTATGTGTAGAATTTTTTAAATTTTGGTTTCATTCGCCTTTTTTGTTTCAAAATGTTACAACGTAAATGGCCATAGTCTGCCACCCCCACCCCCCTAGTTTTGATCCTGGGTACGCCCTTGGTGGCTGTTATACCAGAGTTGGATATATGGAACACTATGAATATAACACGAAGGGAGAAAAAGAAACGAGAAAGTACCTACCATTCCCCTGCCTTGCCCCCTCCCTTCTATGCACGATTTATTGGATTGTTGGCACCATGTATTCACAAGATACCGCATCTTGTGCACACATCCAACAATTCAATGAATCGTGCATGGAAGGGGGGGGGGGAGAAAGCCCCTCCTTCTTTTTGCTACAGCTTAAACGCTCTGTTAAAATTTAATCTCCCCATTAATGCGGAAAGATAAGGAGTTGTGCCAATGCTCGGTTTTTTTCTCACAGACACTCGTACTCACCCCTAGGCGAAATTATTTCACTTTCATGTTTCTTCTCATTGTTTTTGCATTGTATGAACAATACAACTGCATGTCGATTTGAGTACTAAAAATTAAGATTTTTCTTTCAGATACCACCATCTTTTCAGATTTTCATACCACATTTCAGATTATCACTCAGTTACAGGTTTTACGTTTTTAATTAATTAATTAGTTTATTATTATTTTATTTTTTATACCTTTTTTAAATTTATTTTTTGCTATTTGAAAATCTACTGAAGCAGAAGATGAACACAATTCTTTTTCATTAAAAAAAAAAAAAATTTTAAAAAACCATTTTATTTGTTTTGTGACATAAACAGCCTTACCAAGTTTATGTATTTTATCAAATATTCTTATATTTATAAACTCCTGCGTCATTAAAATCTCATAAGAACAATAGTCAACTGCTATTGAATCAATTTACGTGCCCTTATGAAGTTGTCCTCATAATACTACCCATTTTATTGTGAGCTTTTCTTCTCCAGTTTAAATAAAATTGTATCATTTCAGTCAGTTATATCTGAATTCCTAAGCGGCCTTCCGTCATACGATGCAGAAAACTTTTCCAAGTATTCAGATAATCCTGGAAGGCTTCAAACAAGGAAGCCTGCTCTTCACTTACCTACCACTGAATCTCCTTCAGATCAAGGTAATTTATTAGCTACATTCATATTTCTTTCATCTTCTTTCATATTTATATATTTTTTTCTTTCTTTGTAGATGTTTATATTAGTTACGATGCTCGTAAACACTTGTCACTTCCTAGTCTATAAAACTACCTTCCAGAAACATGCCCGTGAGTTTATCATTTTATCTTCTTATCATATTTTTATCATACAGAAATTATCATTCCAAGTAATTAATATCTTATCTTTACTTAGTATTTTCGATCAGTCTTTTCTTAATGCTAATTGTTAACTTATCTACTTAAGAGTTTTGTTTCAACGAAAATTCCTTTCTGGAATGTAGCCAAACCTAGCAGAATTTAATCTCATTAGTTTAAACTGGCTAGACATCATGTGAGCTTCACTACATTAATTTATAGTTGAACTTAGTTCAAGTAGAACTTATTTAGCTCATAGGTCCAACAGTGAATATACACGTGAAAATCGAAATAGACAACTCCACACAGTACACAGTGACAACTGTATGTACAGTATTGCCGAATGAGCAAAGATTCGTGTTTCTTTTAGCGAATTTTTGTAGAAAATGAAGCTATTGCACTGGTTAATAATGTTGAAATACATACATGTTTAAATTTAATTTTTTTTTATAAAGCCCTTAGGCCATTACAAAGGTTGGCATATAATTTAGGTTAAATTAAAAATTATATTCAGTAAAGTAATAAAATAAAATCATAGGTTCTGGTAGAACTGATCATTGACAAAATTAAAAGTGTCACAGTCACGAATACATGGAATCTTTGGTCCGTCAATATATTGAGCCATTGAGCAGATTTGGAGTCAGAGAACAGATCTCGAAAAGCCAAGCAGTCGCAGTCCGTTAGGCAAAGACAGGGAGCACAAACTCTGGAACTCCTCCATGGACAGGGTTGCCTGACCGAGATACACAGTTCGCTCACCCCAAAACAGCACATTCCATAATGAGGTGGCTAATCGTGTCTGGTGTGCCAAGGGTGCAGACGGAGCACTTGAGAAATCATTAGAAAGCCGAACAATGAATATTCTTTCAACTTTATTGCCAGCTATGCGCACTTCTCTTTGAGGGGAGTTTTGTAAAAATAAATAAATTTAAAAATGTGTGTATGCGTGTGCGCGCGCGCGTGTGTGTTAGGTACAGGTAAAAAAACTGGAACAAACCAAAATGAACAAACTAGGTGCCTATACTATACAAAAAAATTGAGGTGTTTTGAAAACTTATATTAGGTACTTTGAAATACGTAGTTGTCTTAAAGGATGTGATTTGTAACAGTTTGTAATCAAGCAAAACTTTGAATTCTGAAAACTGCTCTCTTTCTTCCCTTGAGAGTTCAGAGTTTGCCCCTGCACGAGAGTAAACTGCATAGTAGGGGATACAGTTATTCAAAGAAAGTGAATGATGAATAATTTCGTACTTCTTTCTTTCTTTTTTTTTTTTTTTTTTTTTTTTTTAATTAATATTCACCCGCATGTTATTCATAGAGAAAATGGAGCGACTGATTTTTGTTCCTTCTCATTACCTCCCGGGAAGGCCATACACCTGAGATACACAAAAGGATGAAAGAGTGAGGTTGTTTTCTCCTTCTCACTTTCCGGGAAGGTTGTCATACTAGGAAAAAATGAAATAAAAATGGTGGCTGAGGCCTGTTACACCAAGGTACCAACGTAAAATTTTCAAGGTAGAAAAATAAAAGAAGGTAAACCCGAGAGAAAAAGTCCAGTTATGATAGAAACAAATCACATTTTATGCCGTCCTAGTTACTAAATATGAATCAAAATAATATAGAATCTTCCTTTACGAAAGTTAGCTTCAGTGTTCTGCCTTCTTTTGGTTTTTGGTAGTTTAATGTTATTTATCTTACTGAAATGTACCTTTTTCTTTGATTCAACGAAATCAAAAGCCATAACAATATTATACAACAATCATCACGAATTTGAGTCTCCTGACTAATTCCCAACTGTTGATACAGGGACACTATTGGGCAGGTATAAGCTATGGGGATTCTGCTTCATTGGTGATACCGAGGTCTTGGTCTCTCTTATCTGGTTGAACGATGGGCGTAGAAGAGAGGAAAAAGGGTGTCTAGTGTAGCACCCCTGCAGCTCTTGGTATTATGATGTGGGAAAAGAGGTTCTCCAAATCCCCGTGCAAAGGGGCTTGCATGCTCATATCCGTTTGTGGTCTTCAATAGTACATCAGTATTCCCTGGTACTGGGTCCTCTTTTATGAATTCCTTCTTTAAATCCTTTTTCTCTATGGGTCAACATGCGTCCTGATCACTAATTTTTATATTATAATATATATATATATATATAATATATATTAATCACTTGATTAGTGGCTCTAAGAGAGCTAGTATATGAAAAAAAATGAAGGAAACACAGAAATACAAAGCAACTCAAGTTTCTTTGCCAACGTTGTAAATTAACTCTCCAAAAAATTTATTTTTCTCTTGTATTTTGAAAAAGGCATCTAAGCCAAAATATTAAAACTAGTCTGTGAAGTGTATTTCTGTGTTTCCTTCTTTTTGTTTCATATATATATATAGGTATATATATATATATATATATATATATATATATATATATATATATATATATATATATATATATAAAAGGAGAGAGAAGGGTTTAAAAAACATTGCAATAACCTAATTTTCTAAGAAAATCGGCAACATACATTTGATCTCTTTCATGATTTTTTTATTTTTATTTATCATTATTTTATTTATTTATTTTATTTTTATTTTGTATATTTTTATTTATTTTTTGTTTCAGTCATCATTCCTGAGAAAAGTAACATTCTTCTTCGCTATTTACATAAAAAATGGGAAAAAGAGGTAAGTGAAGATAGTTATTGTGCTGTTGTTACATTGTGATGGAGAAACCTCATTGGTTTAGGTCTTTGTCCAGTCTTTGGTTCATAACTCGTAAAAGACATGTCCTACAGAAACGTTTTATTGAACGTTTTTAATACCTATTATATTCATTATTTTAAACAGTTTGTGAGATACAACACTAATTTTTTATTTCTGAATATTTCAATATTTTTCCTGGTAAAATTTTTATATTTTACTTTGATCGCTCAACCTTTATAATCTCCAATATTTTTCATAGAAATCAGGTGAAAGTTTTTTTTTTGGGGGGGGGGGGGGGGGTTGAGTTGTTGGTGGTTGATATGTTGCAGCACTTTCTGCATTGTGGTTTTTATTGACGCAAATGTGGTATCTACCATATGGGACCTAACCCAGTTGTAAAAGTTTGATGCTTTTTCATGATTCTATTGAGAGGATTGTGCATATGAAAAAGATTATGAATCCAAAAATTGCTTCATAAGTTACTTCTCCTAGAAGCTCCTCCTTATATATTTTGGATTGTGAAAAATACGATTAGTTTTCAATACAATCTCCCCTAACACCCCATACATGAAACTAAAACTTTTTAAACTAACTGAAAATCTTATATTACTATTTGGAACCACAAAACTACCATCATATATTACTATCCTATAGAGTTCCTGAAATAGACAATGTGTGTAGTTTCATCCAAATACTAAAGTCCCTACCTACTTCAATTTTGAAATACTATATTATGTATACCGTTGGACCATATAAAAGTTGGTTAATTCGTTGCCACCAAACTTTTCAAAGCCAACAAACCTTTTTTGTATCTATGAATGAATAAAGACTTGTATGATTAAATATAGATTACACATGATTAATTATGATTTAATTATACATTCAATTATACATAATTAATACTAATATTATATAAATTGTTTAAAGATTAATGCAGTTCTTGTTTAAACAAAAATAATTTAGTTGAAATATACTGACATATATTATGTTGAATTGGAATTTCATTGGTTTATGATTACCAATGTTCTAATGAAAAAATGCTACATTGTTGAAGTACATTTCTTTTGATCTTCCCACTATCAAAATTGAACCTTTCCACATTGAAAATGCTTTAACATAAACTATTAATAGGTATGTTTACAATTTTTCGTAACCAGTAATTTATTCTTATTGTAGGAAGATAATGTTACTGTGCTAGTATGTCAAGTGTTAGAATAAGTAGGGTTAAGGGAATAAGGCCTTTTTTTCGGGAAAAAATATCGATTTTTTAAATTTTTTGTTAACTGTTATTTCTCTATATAAAATAACAAATTGATCAATAACAAAACTTTGAAAAAAATGACGACAGGAAGTGGTCTAAAAAATTCTTTGAAGTTGCGTACATCAATGAACGTCAGTACCAGAGACTGGATCATCAGCCTCCTCCACAGCAAAACCCTCTTCCGATTGTCTTGCTGCCTGAGATTTTTTCACTATTTTTCCTTTTTTAAGCTGATGCCTTTATAACAGCTTTTCCTTACTCTAAGTTATCCTCAAACAACTTTTGTGAGGTTGAAATTTTGCTAGAGAAGGTGAATGATTCATCATAGACAGCAATTTTTCGGCTCCAGCTTTTCCTTTGCCAAATACCTCAAACCGTAAATAAGCCTTAAATTTAGCGATTACAATTTTTGTGTTTTACTTTTCAAACTCAGTGCTTCAATCCTTTCACAGTTTCTGAATTCAGTCAACTTCCTACAAACAACACAGGTAACACAGATTTTTGCTGCTAATCCTATCCTACATTCAACATCAAATAGAACTCAACCACCACAAAACTTAGAGGTCATCAATTCAGCTAGAGCCGCTCCGAATGGTTCAATATCAATTACATCATAGCTCCTTTCAGTACGAAAGTTATTTTAATCAGGAGTTGATGATGATAGTTTCTTCTTCGAAGCACAAGAGGTAGAAGTCGAACTCCCCAGTTCCATGTTTTCCATTATATTCTTCACTTCGACACCTCCAAGATCCTGAGAAGTTCCTGGACAACTAGAATCCCTCTCTTCATGCCTAAAGTACCACTCGGAGGTTTCTTGGTACTTTTTTTAAAATAGAAGTGTTGTTCGTGATAGCCGTTTGAATGCGAAATTTAAAAAAAAAGCACTAAAAAAAGGACTAAGATTTGAGTTTAGTTTGGTGAAAGTAATAACCATAGGGAGTTTTTGCAGTTTTCCATCTGCGTCGTTGTTCGAAAAGAGGTTTTTCTAGTGCATTGAACCAAAAGCTAACCACTGAGTCATATTGTACAATTAGGGAATCATTGTACGATTGAATGAAACGATTCAAAAGTCACACTAACGTGACTACACTACTCTAAATCTTCATAATTATGCCTGATTCATAGATTGCCTAACGTGTAAGTATTCTTTCATAATGGAAGAAGTATTAAATTTGCCACAACTTTATGTATGTCGTTTAATTTTTTCACTAGAAATAGATGTGGTAGAAGAAGGGAGGGAACTTGGAAGGGTAGTTGTTAGGGCAACATCAAAATTCGCCTTGGGTTTGGAGAATCTCATTCGGGAACCTTTATTATAAATATTTACCTATTACCTACATATGTACGAATATTTAGATTTTTATCCGTTTTCAGCCTTTTTTTGTGGTTTCTTTAAGGCACGTTTTTAGACATTTTCGCAATTTAATGTCATACTCAAAGAATTCTGGCCTGAACTCGTCCTTTCTGTTGGAAAGCTTGATTAGATATGAATATAAATTACCTCAAGTCCTTCTGCTGATATCGACCTATTCTCATCACACTGCTGAGAGCTGTAGACTCAGTAGTGCGATTTTACACTTTTTTCTCTTGGCCAATTACGTTTTATTATTGAAAATAATGAACCATTATTGAAGATGTGGATACCTGCTAATACGCGGCAAAGGGCGAAGACAGCCGTTTCTGTCTGTGTCTATCTTCTCTATAAAGTGACACAATCCCTACCCATTTCATAAAAATCGATCTGTCAGTGTTGGACCTTCGTCTATAACAACCAATTTCAGGTTTGGCATGTGCAATGGTTAACTATTTCAACAAAATTAGGAGGATACCATCCTGAGACTTGTACCCAAATACCCTCAAACGAAATCGGACTGATGATAGATCGTGAAGCTTTGGAATCCATTATACATTGCGTATCTGCATAATTTAAGTGAGGATGAATCCTACAAACCAACCACCTTTTTTGAAATGTCAAAATGTGCATGTCATGCCACCTTGAAATTGGAACAAAAAAAATTGATTATAGCGTCATAGGTTATTGTCATGAAAGATTACATGAGTATTCAGAGCTGCTGTATTAGGCTTCCCTTGAGCTCCCCAAATAGGATTTTTCTATTCGTACAACGAATGGACCTCTCACAGTTAGCATTTTGCGTGCATGTGCAGTGATCCATTTCTTCTATTCGCAGTTCCCCCCAGTCGACTTTGGCTCAGCGTTGCAAAAACTCCTCAATAAATCTTCAGAAAAACGAGGTTTTACAGGGAAAAGAAGGTTATATCCTGCTTTAAGCCATTGAGTAGGTTTGTTGAATACATGGATTTAATAAATACATGGAAGTTATGGATCGTAGATGGAAGAAATCAGTGAATAAACTTCAGGATGTTTGATTTTCAGATTTTGTTTCTGAAAAATCACATTTTTTTACAGTCATGTTCTTTTTTCTCAGTCCCAAATCAACGGATATGAATGCAATTTTTACCAGTTATGTAGTAACTATGGATACAACATATTTATGACATAGAACTTTCCAGTATTCAAATTTGAAGTGAATTAGTGAGATGCTGAAGTCAAGATTCAACTGGCATTTTGAAGTTTTTTTTTACCGTTGTAATTTGTTTGCTATTCAAAGTTTCAAAAAGTTGTATGTTAAAAAGTTACTTTGATATGTGATTAACAATCCTTGAAAATTGCATCTCTCTTCCTTCAATACATCTGGAGAAAAAGGAACATGAAATCGGCCTGTTATAAGGCGTTTTTGATGTGCCAGAAAAAGTGCCTTCCCCCCTTAATAAGTGAGCAGAGGTGAACTGTCACATTCTTCATAAAAGAAAACCGAATTCAGCATACATTTCTTTGCAGAATATGAGGTTCTGAGACAGAAAAATTTAGATTCGAGAAAAGTCTGTACAATTTCAGGATTTTAACCAAAAGAACTTATAAGCCTTGGAGAATGAAGTAAGAGGTAATAAATCCTCAAGATAGCTAAGTACAAACCTACCTTCATGGGAGGTTAAAACGGGATGTGAGAGTCTAGCTTAGGAGGGGATCCAGTCAGTGGTCGAACTAGTGAACCCAGAGCTTCACCCTTCTGTATCAATCAGTTCTTTTATTATTATTTTTTATTTTGAATTTCAGGCCACAGCAGTTTGAAATGTGTAAATTAAATTAAAAAATAGGTTTTTCATCATTTTAGTTTTGTTTTTTTATGAATTTCAACTTTGTCTAAGACTGTTTTGCACTCCATCTCTGCCTCAGCAAGAAAATCTTGGATACTACATTTACCTGTAAGCATGACCGTCTTCCACACATATACAGGTTGTTTTTCGTTATATACTTCATCTGATTTACATAACTGCAAAATTCCATTTCATAACTTTCCACAATTTCTGTCATGATAAACCAATAGATAGCATCAAGAATAAATAATTTTTCATGAATTCATGATAATTTTTCATTTGCAAATATATGAATTTATACATTTACCTGTATAAAAATACAGACATAAACCCAACATGATATAATTTTTTTTAGAAGTCTTTTATCAACAACTAGTTTCAAGGAAGAATGTATAAAATGTAGGTGGGTAATTTCTAGTGAATAATGTGAAAAAAACTCATATGTGTTTACGCATCACAAAAATATAAACTTGTGATTTCTTGTGGTAAATTTAGAGATAAACTTGGAATCAAATTAATAACATTTTTCGTTTCTGTCAATATTCAAAGTAGGAAGGGCATCCCAAAAGTAAGTTTACCTTTTTACAACTGCCCACGGGAAAGCGGGACTGTAAAAAGTGCGAATTCTTTGGATACTCCTGGGGCATTAACCTCAATGTAAACATGGAAACCCCCTACCATCGATTGCGAAGTGCATAGTATAATTCGATTTTTGATTGGGAAAAACAAAAACTCACATGAAATTCATTCAGAAACTTTGCAGTGTTTTTGGGTCCAATATGATATCGTAACGAATGGTGTACTGTTGACATAAGTTGATAGCCAAAGGGAGAAATGACCTTCATTACGAACCGCGGGCTGGACACCCCCCTGCTTCTCATATTGTTGCCACTATCGAGGAAGTTTGTAACGCGATTGAAATCAATTGGCAATTCTCCATCAATGAAATCTTTGAAAAATTTCCTCCTTCTTTCGAGGTAAGCAATTCATCAGTCCACAGGATTATTTTAAATTACCTGAAGCTCAAAAAAATTTGCACAAGGTGGGTTCCTCGAGTTTGACTGAAGAACACAAAGAACAAAGGATGGACGCAGCTTTGCAATTTCTCCAAATTTTCGAGGAAGAAGGAGATGCTCTGTCCCAGTGGATCATCACCAGAGACGAAATATGGATCCACCTACCATTGGACCTTGGATATGAAAAGTTTTAGTGTGGAAAAGAGCTGATGAACGAAAGCAAAAGTGACACAGTCTGCTAGCAAAGTCATAGCCACTGTCTTTTGGGGAGCGAAGGGGATTCTTTTGATCAATTACCTTCCTAGAGAAACGACCAATACCGCAGATCGTTATTGTGAGGTTTTGAAAAAACTTCGACGAGTGAGCCAGAACAAATGCCGAGGGTTGTTGTCACGCACAGTCTTCCTCTTCCACGATAATGTCACTCGTCACTCTGCTAGGATCACTCAAGAATTACTGGAGTCGTTTCGCTGGGACGGTTTTGGTCACCCTCCCTTTCGCCTGATCGTGGTCCAAGTGATTTTCACCTCTTCCTCATCTTAAAGAGCATCTAGGAGGCAGGCGATTTGCTACAGAGGCGGACTTCAAACAGGAAGTGGAAAGCTGGTTTTCCAGTTTGGCGGCAGACTGGTACAACACCAGATTACAAAAACTGTCAACACAGTTCCAAAAAGTTGGAACTACTACTATGTTGGCGACTATGTAGAAAAATAGTGTGTAAGAAAACGAACTTTTTTTTTTAAATTGTTTTAAAGCAGTTTTGATTTTTATTTTAAATTGGGCAAACTTACTTTTGGGATGATCCTCGTATATTACAAAGGTAACTCAATCCTAACTACTTATCACAATTATATTGTGATGAAATCTCATTTTGGTGAGTTTAGTAAATACATCAATTCATGATAAAATACTGTAGATGCTTTAAAAAAAGGGAATTGATTGAATGATGTCACTAGTTTTTATAAGAATTACCACGTGGCTGAGATTTACCACGAAACTGACAAGATACTAATCCATTCAAGTTTGCTAGGGGAGGGACCAAACTGGGAATGGAACCGTAGATGAAGAGAGGGAGAGAGACTTTGCATTGATTAGCAATTGTTTTCCTTGTCCTTGTTGGTACAAGGCTGTTTTTCACGTCATATTCTGGGACATTTCCAAATTACATAGAGCCTTGCACTCATGTTCAATGAGGTTACATTTTGCATTTAAATCGTGATATTGAAAGTGGTTTTTCATTTTATAATTCCTTCTAATATTCCTAAATCCCCTCCAAGTAATCCAATATCACCCCTTCTAATATCGCTATACTATCACAAAGCAGGTTCAAGTGGGTTGGACGAGTTTTTCTTGTCACTGATCTTTCATATTTTGTGTGTAGGTGTGATGTGAACCATATAGCATTATTCGATTTTTGTCACCAGGAATTGGTTTTATTTTACTTATTTATTTGCCGACATTGATTGGAAAGCTCAATTATTTACAAAGGATTTGCTAATAGAAATATTTTATTGCGTTCAATAACAACTTGTATACAATTAACTACTGATTAAACCTAATTATATGAACATCTAACATAAAGCATAGTAAATTCATCTACTTATAATTCGAATAAATTACTGGTTACAATAAATTGTAAATGTAACGGCCCAAAAATATTCGATACCTCGACAGGAGTTCGAACTCGCGTCGTCACATCTACGAGAAATTTCCCGCAGTTGCAACACTCTAACGATCAGAGCTAAGAGGCCAGGGTGACCAAACCTCTTCGACTGTGAGAGTTATTTTCCTGGAGCGTAACATAAACATATTATTAGTCAGCTCTCATTAGGTGATCCTCTAAATTGGGAGGGGTCCATTGATATTGATAGTTTTGAAATATGGGTATGACTAAGTAAATTTCTGGTTTTTTAACCTACAGCATGCCCTTCATATACTTTTCTCGAAGTAGTGTAGTGAGCTTTATTTCTCAAGTAATGGGAGTGTAAAACTGAAAATTATTCATGATTGGCATGATTTTTCAGAATCCTGACAGAAAGAGGGAGTTAAACGATGGTGAAACGACGTCTCAGACACTAAAGAGACCAAGGTTCGATGATTCGGATGATTCGTCTTGAGTTTTTTATTTTTTTTATAAGGTCTGAATTATTGATGTATCCATGTGTTCAGTTTTTTTGGGGTAGGTACGATTCTTATAATTTTGTATGTGTTTTTAATGTTCTCCCAATGGCGATAGGGATTTCATTGTTGCTCCAAATCATATTTAAAAAAAAGTATATTTCATTCATTCGAATGTGCTACTGCTTTGATAACTGACAATCGTTTTTAGTACCTACCTCATATTAACTTAGTTAGCCCTTTATCTAAATCCAGTGAATAGATTTATTTTGTAATTCATTCCTACCAGTGTAAATCACAAGTGCAGATGATTTTATTGATTGAAAATAATTGTGATCACTTTAGTCCAAATCTCCATTCATTAAATTAGATAGCCTAAGTTATTAAATTTGAATAAATTTTTATTCTTTATTCATAATAGAAGATGTACCTAATTTCATCTAACTCTGTTTCTTAGGAGTTATCCCTCATCCTGTTGTGAAGTCCTTGAACATAGATCGTATTCTACATATTTTCAGGTTAAAGAAATTCAAAGCTGTCATGACCACACACAAGGAATGAATATTCATATCCTCTCACACTTCAATAGTTTTCAATTTCCTCAAGAATTATGAAAGTGTGTTGCGTAATTTGTTTTAGTTTCTAAGGCGTCCCTCAGTAGTGAGGAAGTCCCTTTTGTTCCTAATCTGGATGATATTGTGACAACGCTCAAACAGGAATCCGTTCCCTGCAACCAAACTCGTAAAAAATAGGTGTGTTTATGTTACTAGATTTTGTTCCAGCTGCCCGGGTCTCAAGTTTTGGCCGAGTTGATCGGATTTCTTATTGTTATGATTTGGCAAACATGCTCGTGTTGCACTAGCTTGAGGGAAATTCGAATTATGCATTTGGAAGAAAGGATTGAAGCCCAAAAAACATTCTTATTTAATCTTGTTCTGGCTACTGCTCAGCCTTCTATTTTTGACTTTCCCGTTTGAGTCAAAAATCTCTCAACTTGTGCAATGCGTTGCTGGAATGCCCAAGTTTGCATTTAGAGTTTGAGGCTTTGGTTTTTAAAAAACTTGGTTTTACCTATCGATTCCCTACTTTGTTGTTTACTGATTCGCTGCGTGGTTGTTTTTCTGTACATTGCTGTTTTATTCTACCTTGTAATCTTTCTATTGTGCAAAACTAACGTTTGAGAGGGGGGTGTCAATGAAAAAAGGTTGAATTTTGGTCAATTAGTACTTCCTTCCCAGTCTACCTGTTATCAGAAGCATTATTATCACTTTCATGGAGGAAAAAACTTGTTCTCGCCAAAAGAGATGTCTCTGTAATGACATCCCAATATCACATACTAATATGTTCACTCTCTATTCTCATACTATTCACCTAAATATGGACTGTCACTATAAATTTATGTAACTGAGAGGTGACGAACGAGAATTCAATTAATTCTTCATGCACACCACTACAGCTTAGATTACAACTTTAGCTTTTTAACAAACCTGGGAAATATTTTCATGAATGATTACTTCAGTGTCACTTCTCTTATTGTTAACAATCATCATTAAGATCATTATTTCAATTCACCTCCTCTAGTCTTCACTACAAATTCTGAACTACTTCAAGCGAATCTTCTAGCTGACATTCAACTTGAACTAACTCCTCCGAAAACTCCTCAAATTTACTACTGAGGCATTTGAAACCCTCGAATAATTTATTATACTCTATAAAATCATAAACTTTAAGAAATCGATGGTTTTGTTGAAAACAATATCCTGCTTCTGCTAGAGTAAACAAATTGTTGCTTCATTTGTTGTTCTATTTACAGCAGTAATATTCCTACAGGTATGTTAGAATGTCTTGATTTAAACATAACTGTTTGTTTTACTATTTTTACAATAAATTATTGGTAACTTCTGTTCCTCCATGTTGAATTAAAATAAGCTCTGGTAAAACTTGTTCATTTCTCATTAGTGTTTTCCTTATCGCTTTTCCTTGACTATGGCTTGTCTATAACATTTAATTGAATACCGAAAATCAGTACTCTGAAGAATAAAATTACCCTGCCAATTTTTGCATTATACTGCCAACTCTGCAAAATTTTGCATTATACAAAAGTTCAAGTATTTTAGTCAACTTTTGAAAGCAATCCTAGGTCCTTGAATTCGTAATAACCAAGCTAAGTACAACAGTTTGTAAAAACGAGTTCATTACCTTCCTTATATATTTTGAATTGTAATCAGCTGGTAAGTATAAAGTTGCTGAGATACTGCAATGCAGTGAAGTAATTACCCCTATACTATTTTTGGGGGATTTGGCGACTAATCTGTTCTCTGTGGAAAGATTCTTTTTGGAGCTGGTGTGTTTTGTCACACTTGTGGGCTCGCCCTGGCAATCTGCTGGTCATCAGTTTTTAGTCCAATTCGATGAGTATTCTTTAGCATTGGCTTTTTCAAGCCTGGGTTCATTTTTCGTGGTTTCAAGAACGATTTCTCAAAGACATTTTTCAATAAAAACCTTATTGTAAACATTCATGAACACACTCAAAACATGTTTAAGTCAAAATGAAATAGGATATTCCGGTGGATCAAAATTTTGAATTATTGACCTCGAATTTGGGTTCAGCACTCGTAAAAACCAATTTTACTAGGTACCAATTTTCCACGCAAAACCCCATCTAGGGCCAATAAAAAATGCAAATTAGAAAATGACCACTGAAGAGCAACGTCTACTCCACAAGCGACATCCTCTAGTTCACCTCTCCCTGAAAAATGAAATTAGACCATTTGGACTAAGCTGTTTTCTGACGAATCCACTAGTAGTGCTGGCGTATCCATTCTATTTGTGGAACGACTTGAGACAGTTTCTCGTTCACACTAGAGATATGATTGCTTAGATATTATATGTTTTTGTCATCAATGTTGAGAGTTCCAATGTTAATAAGCCCATAATTATCACTACTTTACAGAATTAGGGGTGGTCTTGTATCTGGCCGGAGCTTGTAGGTTTCTTACATTATTTGATGTGCTGAATCCAAGGTCCGTTTTTTTTCCACACTGTCACTTTTTTGTGCACATACTTTTCAGGATTTTTCATAGAACGCACTTCCAGATTAAATGCCTTGCAGAGGTGCCTAACTTTTGTAAAATTTATCGCTGATTCCGAATATCTCGAATTTTCAATTGTGCCACTTCCGACCCCCCCCCCCCCCCCCCCCCCCCCCCGTTTTCTCAAAAAACTTGCGGAAAGTATGGGAAAATCCCGGGTTTTTATCATATTTTATGTTCATGAGCTAAGAATAAAAATCAGGCCTGGAAAAGTTGTTTTGAATCTGCATCTTATAGAGGACATTCCTCCGCATCGAATGAGACCAATCGCGGGTTTTTAGGTATGAATATAAGGGATTATTTTGTCAGTTTGTTATTACCACAAAATCAGGACCCTCGACAAAACGGGGTTCAACTATCACTTCATCTCTCTACTATACTTTGGGAGTCAGGTTAGTTTACATAGGTATGAGGTGGCCACTATATGCTCAAAATAGCTGTTTCTGATCTTTGTATCTGCTGTCTTCGTGCCACCTGTCGCCCATGTTGACCTTGTCTTGTCAATTCATGGTCAAAAGGGACAATGGGAGGGAGTTGGTAGGGGGGTCTGGTGAACCTCTTTTGCGACAGAATACTTCACCAATTCATACTGTGCCCTTTTGCCACTTTTGAAGTGAATGTATTGTTTTTGAGGAAGCCAAAACCTAGTAAAAACTGCGTGAATTGTGTAAGACAAAAAAAAATTTTTTTTTTTTTTTTTGAGAATATGGACTTGGCAAGGCAAGAGCAACAAGGGTAACAGGTGGCGTTAAGATGGCAGATACAAAGATCAAAAATAGCTATTTTGAGCCTATAGGTCGAGAGTGGCCACCTCCTAATACCTATGTACACGAACCTCAGAAAATACAGAGCTCACTATTGTTATCCTGTTCATCCTATCGACCTGAGCAGCCTTCATGACAGCTAAATAGACAAATATTTGGTTGGTCTGAGCATACATAGCGTGCATTGATTCCCAAAGTGTAGTAGACAGGATGAGCTGATAGTTGAACCCGTTTTGTTGAGGCTAATTTCTGAAAAAATAAATTGCACCTCCGTTATTTTCATACTTAAAAACGTGCGATTTGTCTCATTCGATGTGAAGGAATGTCCTCTACAAGATGCAGATTCAAAACAACTTTTCCAGGCCTGATTTTTATTCTTAGCTCATGAAATGTGCAGAAAAATGGAAAAAAACCGGGATTTCCTCACACTTTCCGCAAGTTTTTTGAGAAAACGGGGGGTCGGATGCGGTGCAATTGAAAATTTGAAGTGATACTCGGAATCAGCGATAAATGTTACAAAAGTTAGGCACCTTTGGAAGGCATTTATTTGGAAGTGTGTTCTATGAAAAATCCTGAAAAGTTTGTGCACAAAAAAGTGAAAACAAGCTATATTGTGGAAAAACGAGCTAAAAGAAAAAAATAGGACCTCGATTTCGGATTCAGCACATCAAATAAGGTAAGAAACCGACAAGGCTGGATGCAAGACCACCCCTAAATTTTGTAAAGTAGTGTTCTTTGTATTGCTGTTACATCGGTGGTATGGCAAAAGATTGTGGTGCCATTCCCTGTTCCGCAGCAGAGTACTGTTGTTTAGCAGAATCTTCCAAACTTTTCAGTAGCTGTGGTGATAGGACATTGAACTTCTAAGCAGAAGGTCATGGGTTCAATTCTATGGGACTATCAATTTTATTTTATTTATTTATTTATTTATTTTTTTTTTTTTTCGAACTTCAAACATATTTTTAAACATAATCCTGATCTATTTGTTCTGCTAATCTGTTGTAAAGTGGTTTTACTGAAAGGATTGGTTAACAATATTTTGACGCTTTTCACGTCTTTAGGATGGCTCAGTATCTAAATTTTTGCATACAAGAAAGCACAAGAAGCATTTGGTAACTAACAAGGTGGCCCTTCCAACCAACTGTCTGTCAAAAAATCACCTACCCACCTTGGTTAGTTGGTTGTTTTGGAGCTTCCCTGGGACATCAAGAGACAAGTAAAATAATGGTATCTTTCCATATCAGCTGAATGAGCTAAATTCTCTCCTGTTCACCCTATGAAGTTGAAATTTGACACAATCAAGAGTGTACAATATTTTGAGCATCAATGTTGAGAGGTCCAATATTATCAAGCACCAATGATATTCCTTATAACAATGTCACAACAGTATTGTTGCAACACTACACTACAGTTATGTTAAACCTGTTGTTCATTAACATACAACCCAATGAGGAATACCTTTTATTTTCAAATGAAAGCAGATTATTACCATTAATACAGACTTCAACCACAATTTTTTTTTTTTTTTTTTCAACCACAACTTTTTCAATGTTTTGGCAAGAAACCACCTATTTCATCACACTCTTCCCACTTAGCCTAACCCCTGTGCGAATGAAAAACCAATAAGCCTGGGACAGGTACAGTTGCTCGTTTGGAAACTGTATAGACCGTTGGACCTGTTAACAGGAGCTAGAACAGGTAGAGTGGAATATCAGCTTTATTCTATTGGTACCCTGATTAGCATTGAGTTGTCCCGATCTTCTCCTCTTTAAGTCTAACTCTCAGCCTACCTTTTTTCCGAAATCCGATTTTAATTGGTCTCTAATTTTTTTATGACGCATTTTCCAGCTAATAGACCCCATTTTAAGAAAGGTACTTTGGAAAATTTTTTTTGAAAAAATCACTGGAATACCTCATTATTGTGAAAATTGGAAAGTAATGATGTCAATAAAAATCTGCTTTTCTATATTAGAGGTAATGATGTAAAAATAAAATTAACTTGAACTAAAGGGTAATATTGGTAATCACAAAACACTATAAATTCTATAGTGATTATTGTAAAAAGAACCCTTCTTTAAATTGAAAATAGTTACGAGCAGGATAGGATAAAATAAAAGATAAGCATAAAAAATTGGAAAAAGATGAAAATAAATTTTAAAAAAATGGAAAAACAAAATATGAGAGAGAGGCATACTACTCGTACTTGTGATCAAAGAAATTAAACAATCTAGGAAGATTATTTATTATCCACCAGAATTTTGTCTGGGCCTAGAGCTTCCTTGTTGCGCATCAATTTTGCTGTGCATAATAGCTCTTCCATTGTAGAGACACTTCACCTACCACTTACACAGGGATTCTATCTTCCAGGTTATGAGTAGGAAAGAGTTGTTCTACTATCCTTGCTTTTACCTCAGTTGGATCTTCCAATGTTGAGTTCATTCCCCTCAGTTTCTGGAGCACAATATTGTACCCCAGCTCACAAGGTTCCCACTCAACATTTCACAAAGTTCTTTCCTTTCATTCAAGTTCATTATGGCAACTATCATAGCTCGCTTTGGTACTCTGTATTGTGCTGACTTGATTTGAAAGTCGTCTGAGTCTCTTCAAGCTTTTTAAGCAAGCCTCCTACATGAAAAATAGTTCTTTCTCAAGTCAATTACTTCCTGACTTTACCAGTGGGCCAGTGGTGGTCTCTATTATCTAGTTTCATTGGTATGGTGCATTCACTGGCCCTGGCCAGCAATCTCATGGATGCTGCAATAGCTCCCTCATTGGCTGTCAGCTTTATTCTCTGAAGAGCCCATGTGAAGCATTGTATCAAAAATTGTCTGATCCAGTCTTTCTACATTCCAGCGTGGAGGAGGAGTTACTCCATAACGCTGTATAATCCCTCCAATGCAAAAAAGCACTATGGCAAATGGCTAAACACTATGTGGTTGACTGAACTGGAGATGTCTGTTATTAGAACGCGTTTTAATGCGTTCAAATTAATAACGTGTTAAAATTACTGTTATCATATAATGATTATTGTATTATTGTTATGTAACTATTATTAAATTAATAAGCCTGTTTAAATTATTAACGCCATTAAAACGCGTTTTTCCCTATCACATTACCTGCATTTTGTTTGGAAAAAGGAAAGGAGTAATTGATTGGATGTAGGACATGTGTGATACTGCAAAGAAAGGGTCCTTCTACTGTTGATGGTAAAGAAAGGGTTTTTCGTTTTGTGGCAGACCACCTTCACCATCTGTGAAGCTCCTACTACAATAGAAATTGCCATGAGTGCTTATGTACAGTACCTAACTAATATAATACTGAAATACTCCTCAAAAAGATAAAGACTACAAAACAAATCTAATCTACTTGCTTATGCCATCCTACGCACAAAGTAGCTAGAACCAAGACTAAATAATAGTTAATTATTCTTATTAGGTATTATTATGTTGAATGTAATAATTTATTTACGATTTTTTTTAGACTTGAGTTCTTCAATAAATAGCAAGAATCTACTTCCGCCTCTGATCAATTTCATAAGACATCAGAGGGACAGGTAGTGCAAAATTATATTCATTGGGTCATCAGATCGACCATTACAACCAACAAAATAACCTGACATTTTTTCTAGTAAATTTTCCACGAATGAAGAGATTTTATAATAATAAGTCATGATATTAATCCGATCAGCCTAAAAACTTTGTCGAAGCTAACAAAAACAGCCTGATACAGTGATACCAACACTGGATTCTTCTATAATGTTTTACCTACTCGAAGCTCCTTGGTGAACACAAAGTTCTTTCTAGTTTCTAGAAGATATTTGTACAGTGAAAGTAGGAAGAGTTCAGTAAAACCCCTTGCAAAAGACTGGTCCAGGTACTACCAAAGCATTCACCAGCCGTCACCACTAGGGCTGGAATCAATATGCACGAGGCATATTAGTGAGACAAATATAAGGTATACCTAGGCACTTTCTTTCAAAGTTCAATTCTTTTGTTACCTACATTTCCAAGTAATTAGGATATTGTTATGCATTCCCTAAAATTTAAAATGTTTGCTGAGATATGAAACGAAATTAGAAATTTCGATGAATATCATACTATAATATTATATATTTTTCTCATTTTAATAAAGAGTTTCATTGTTTAAACATGTTATTTGAGAATTCTACTCTTACCTTGTAAACCTAATTACATAGGTTTTTGTGTGTGCTTGTAGTTAAAAAAAAAAAAAAACAGGTGCTCCCAGATTAAGTTATTAAACCAAGATTCTTCGATGCGAAATTCACTAATGAAGTTATGATTCATTCACAATCATGTTTCTTTCTCGGCTGACGCAGATGTAAGTGAACGCATGTATGTATTGACTTTAAACCAAAATATGATTACCTGGAGTATTTGACCAGGTCATATGTTCGAATATCGACAAGTGAGAACAAGACTCCAGTTCCCTCAATATCTTTATTAAATCGTTGGTTCAAGAAATTCATGAAAGAATAAAGATTATCACAAAGATAATTTCAAAACACTTTTCCTTCTTATTACAAATAAGTCTGGGTAGGCTTTCTGCAATAGAGTTTTCAATCATACTTAGGACACGAACTAAATCACTTGTGACGAAGTTATTTCGAAATAGAAGTTAGTGAAAAAACATTGTCTATTTCCACGAAAAATAAAGAGTTACAATGTTAGATCGATTTCGTAGGAAATCATCAGTAACAAACAATAACTTTGTTACTACTAGTTATTGTTTGTTACTGATGATGGCCTAACCATCGAAATCGATTCAACATTGTAACTCTTTATTTTTCGTGGAAATAGACGTTTTTTCACTTATTTCCCTACCAGGATATCAGTTTATAAGTATTTTAAGCCAAATCGACCATCACATCACAAGTCCTGCCTTGCGCCTCTCACCAGGCAGGAATCACCTCATAATTATCATTCGGGACAACTACCATAACTTCTTATATTCATTGAAATTAAGTTCTAGTGTTTTGGGAGTTCACGTCTTGCGCATTTATTATGATTGGAGTTTACCAGCAGCTGATTTTCCCACAGCCCTGGATGAAAAGGAGAAACCTATTCAATTAACCTTTCAGACCGGATGTGCTCCTACTGCAGGTATCGTCAAAGGACAGCCACTGATTGCAAATTGGTGCATTACATATTGTTTTGCTTTGGTCTTAGTTCCTTCCATCATCAGTTTCATTCTTGTGTCATTTCATTGTGAAACTCTGTTCAACTTAATAAGGGGAAATGTGTTTGGTCAGGACAAAGGGTTGCCAAGCTCTGCGTGTTCTAACAACCCTTATAAGTATGCCCCCAAAACACCCCTTATTCAACAAACAAAGAGACTGATTCTTTAGACAAATTAATTATACTTACTCACCATGTAGATGATATAAACCATAAATAAGACAGGTAGTATGACAAATTATTTTAGAATAAATCAAATTTATTAGAGAGCAGAATGAGCATCTAATTATTTCAGTTAAATGGACAATATATGAACTATGAAAAAAGGTACATACATAGTATCCCAATATTGTAAAAAAAAAACCATAGTATCCCAAATATTGTTTATAGACTAAAGTTACAGAACCAACAACACAAGGAACATCTTTCAACATCAAAATGAATAAGGCAGCTCTGATCAAATGATAACCCACACATCTTCAGGTATTCGCTTTCAACACTAGTGGATTTGAGACTCTGAAGATACTTGGCACCATTCCAGCCAGAGATGTAAAGATATCCTCGCTTATGCCCTGTAATGAAAATAGGATAGTTGGTATTTATAAACAGATGTCATTGACTTTCTTTTCTTAATTTCTATCAAAGGTAAAAATAGGAGATAGTACTTTCACAATCAAGGGAATCATAAATGTCCCACACTGCCCTCCCCCTGCCCTCATCATTTCCCTGCACAAAATTCGTATCAATGCACGTCATCACATTCTTGGCCATTTTACGGGACAATGTAAGTATGCTGCAGTTATAAATAGAGGCCTTCTTTGTGACCAATTTTCTCAGCAACTGCACTACCTAAGAACGTAATTACGCTTTTATTATTGGATCCTACACACATACGCCTTATATATATATATATATATATATATATATATATATATATATATATATATAGCGAAATATTCTCAATTTATTAAGTTATCTTTATTTGTATTCTATATTTTCCGACGATCTGTAAAGCCTCGAAATAATATTACATGCAAGTGTTTTCACTCACAACAAAACTTACTTACTTACTCATTATCAAATCATAGTTCTTATATAGACTTGAGAAACAATAGGATATGTTATACTGAGAGAACAAAGGACCAGCAAGTGAACCAGTGAGCAATGTATATATTTATGAGTACTGATGAACGTAATGTGCCAAGAGCTTTTGAGAAAAATGATCTAGAATCAAGAGGCCACACAGCGGTCAGGAACTAGACAAAAGTTCGGCTGCGATGCCGACGAAAACCCATGGTGAAAAACGATACTTTGAAGTACCAGAAAACCAAAAATTCAAACCCCAAAATCAGAGCGGTGCATCTCCAAAAACGGCGCATGAATTGAGAATGTATCGGTTACAACATTTTTTGACGTTCGACTATGACCCAAGCACAACGATAGGGTGGTTTAAAAAAAATAAAGTTCTGGGATTTCTTGTCCCCATTGTTTTTTTTTTTTTTTTTTTTGCTTCCTCAGTATGTCAGGATGACACTCCTAAATTTTTAGCAAAAAATATTAATCCTAATCACTTTACCTGGGTCGATTTTGGCCAGTTATCGACCGCTATCGTAAACCAACCTCTAAATTGGTGCCGAGGTGATGATTTGACGGACGGATTTCAATTTTTTTAGGTCAATTTATGGGTTTTCGCATGCGCTGAACACGATGAACTTATTTATTTTACGCTCCGTCCACTAGTTATCCGGTAAACTGGCAGAGGGCGCAGCTTGAAGATAAGTAAAAATCGAAAATTTCACCGAAAATGCTGTCCCCTGGTTAAGAATTTTACTAGAAACATGCTATTATGGTCGGACAATATGCTTTGGCATGTTCTGAACATGATTCCGTTTTTTACTATACTTTTCCGCCAATGATTGGTTCGTTTAACGGCCATAACCCTCAAATTAATTATAGGGTAATAGACAAATTTATCCTAATTTCACCGGAAATTATGTCGCGTTGATAATTTAAAGTTCTAAAATACCTTGTGCCGATAAAATTTGGTATTTTCCAGGATACTCGGTACAAAGCCGTTGGTAATTTGGCAAGGACTTGAACCAGCATTGTACTTATTCGCTTAACGACCCAATACCATTGTACCTACAAGCTTTTACACGTGACCGATACCGCTGACAATAGGTAACCCTACGCTCAAACGAGCCAATCACCGTTCAGACAATTCAGAACTACGAATTTGACCCCGGAAAACCGATGGAACTAAGGAATTTTACAGAAAAATTGGAAAATTTTAGCTATTTTTTCCATTTTGCCGCTATATTTGGCAAATAAGTACAATGCCGGTTCAAGTCCTTGCCAAATTACCAACGGCTTTGTACCGAGTATCCTGGAAAATACCAAATTTTATCGGCACAAGGTATTTCAGAACCTTAAATTATCAACGCGACATAATTTCCGGTGAAATTAGGGTGAATTTGTCTATTACCCTACTATTAATTTGAGATTTATGGCCGATAAACGAAGCAATCATCGGCGGAAAAGTATAGTAAAAACGGAATCATGTTCAGAACATGCCAAAGCATATTATCCGACCATTTTAGCATGTTTCTAGTACAATTCTTAACCAGGCGACAGCATTTTCGGTGAAATTTTCGGTTTTTACTCATCTTCAAGCAGCGCCCTCTGCCAGTTTACCGGATAACTAGTGGACGGAGCGTAAAATAAATAGGTTCATCGTGTTCAGCGCATGCGATAATCCTTAAATTGACCCAAAAAAATTGAAATCCGTCCTTCAAATCATCATCTCGGCACCAATTTAGAGGTTGGTTTACGATAGCGGTCGATAACTGGCCAAAATCGACCCAGGTAAAGTGATTAGGATTAATATTTTTTGCTAAAAATTTAGGAGTGTCATCCTGACATACTGAGGAAGCAAAAAAAAAAACAATGGGGACAAGAAATCCCAGAACTTTATTTTTTTTAACCACCCTATCGTTGTGCTTGGGTCATAATCGAACGTCAAAAAATGTTGTAACCGATACATTCTCAATTCATGCGCCGTTTTTGGAGATGCACCGCTTTGATTTTGGGGTTTGAATTTTTGGTTTTCTGGTACTTCAAAGTATCGTTTTTCACCATGGGTTTTCGTCGGCATCGTAGCCGAACTTTTGTCTAGTTCCTGACCGCTGTGGCCAAGGTCTAAAGCTTATATATATTAATTGCTATGCAATTCTTAGGCCGACCCCCAATAATATTTTAGCATGAATATGCTTTAGCCGTGACCTAACTACCGAAAAATGTCCCACGAGAGTGCAACAAAAGTAGCGCCAATAATAGTGATGATTTCCGCTTACAACCGAGTCGTTGCTAGGGATATGATACTTCGTCGTTTTTCATCCCACAAAATTCGTTGACCATTCGTTCGAAAGCTCTCGATTTATCCAACCATACTATATTAACTACTGCGAAGTGCGTGGCCAACAAGCTGAGTTATGAGCATGGTTATATGAATAATTGTTTACACACAGGTGATCATTCTCAATTATTGATATTGTGAACATGATTGCAACCGCTTGTTAATTTCTGATGATTTCATTGAGCTGGTGTTTCGATTATGTGATTCATAGCAGGTGATCCGAATATTGCGAGAACGGTTAGATTTGTGAAGCGGTGGTTAAATTATTTTAATAGGTAATTTCTATACTTTACACTATAGGAAGCTGTAATTTCGTATGTAGCCTCTTTACCTCTTTCTATAATAAAGTGAATGTTTACTCGCGAGTTTCTATTAGGAGATCATCATCTCACAAGAGCTCAATCGTCGTGATCATTTCTATAATAAAATGAATGTTTACTCGCGAGTTTCTATTAGGAGATCATCATCTCACAAGAGCTCAATGGTCGTGATCATTTCTATAATAAAGTGAGAGCGAGGAGCTAAAACATGATTCCATGTTTTAGGATTGATGGCAGAATGAAAAACAGAGTTCAGAGGCCGATGGGGGGTCGGGTTTAGAGAATCGACGAGGAGTGAGTCGTGTACGGCTAAAGCATATTCATGTTTTTTAATTTTAGCCGTCAGGCTCAAAGGAACTGTGGCTTTTTATTTTTTGTCCCGCCACTAGAACCCGCGAGGTCGTGGGTTCGAATCCCAGCCAGGCTTGAAAAAAAATTTTTTTTCTCGTGAGACGAAGGTTGTGGGTTCGAATCTCAGCCAGGCTTGAATTTTTTTTTTTCTCTCTCTCTTGTGAGACGAAGGTTGTGGGTTCGAATCCCAGTCAGGCTTGAAATTTTTTTTTTTTTTTTTTCTCGTGAGACGAATTGCATAGCAAATTATCCTGTTTTCTACACAGTAGAAAAGAGAAAAGATCCAGCGAGGCACAAAGCGCCGAGTATAGATTAGGGGGGTCCAGGGGGTCGAAGCCCCCCTGGCGGGGTCAAGGGGCGGAGCCCCTTGCGAGGCCCGAAGGGCCGAGATATATATATATATATATATATATATATATATATATATATATATATATATATATATATATAGTTTTGGTGAAGGATGAAAGCACTCCCGTGTAAAATTTTGAGGCGTTCGGTGTCGGAAAATAGAGAACACAAAGATTACTTAATAAAATATCAAGAATATTTCGTCGTATCAGCGTTGTCAGCCCGAGAGAAGAAGTAGGTAATCGAGACTTCTTCACTCGGGTTGACGATGCCAATACGGAGAAATATTCTCTATATCTTTGTAATTAGGTAGATAATCTTTATTTGTGTTCTATATTTTCAAACCATCTGTAGCGCCTTATATATATAAATACATAAGGGTGTTAAATTTTCCTTTTCTTAATATTGTGTTTATAATGAAAAAATAAAACCACACTGTGATTTTAAAAAACGCGACTGTTTTTCAGTTAAAAAACTAGTTTTCATAAAACTAATTTTCTGTTGTCATTAAACAGTGATATCCTTCTTAGTTTAAACTCTAAAATTGAAAATAAGGACACCATTTGAAATTACGTTAAATTCGCTATTTTCCTTGTACAAAATAAAATTTTTGGAGCAGATTATTGGCTCGAAAAGTTGACCAAAGCTAATGTTGAATTGTGGAGCTTGTGCTTATAGGAGTTTTTACTGTACTTGAAACAGCCCAAATCTGCGTTCGGCACAGTTTACTGATTCTAGGTCGACTTCTGGTCTTTTTAATACCTTTGAATATATTTAATACAGTTGCCGACATTTCTATTGCATTATCAAGTTGTTTGTAAGGGAAGTTTATGCGCTCTTTGGTATCAGGAATGATTTTTTCTAGCCTGTCATGTTTTTAAATTCCTGTAATGCCTTATCTCCATTCTAAGTGTACAACGGCTTCATGAACACTACAGGTATTTCAACTCTGGCTTCTTTTATATAACTGGGTATTCCAACCGATAAAATACATGAGAAAAATGTATCATTTCCTGCTCCTGTAAACACCCAATAGGTACCATTTGATTTATTAACATTAAATGAATGACACTGCTTCCAACAGATACACAGTACCTGAGGTTAGCAGGAGAATCAGAAGGGGACCTACCATTGCAAGGTAGAAACCCAAATTCGAAGCGCAGATCAACTAGTAGTAATCTGCCCTGATGATTAGTAATTTTATCAAAAGATTTCCGCTCAGCAGATTGGTTCCTGCTATCAGTTCTTCATCAACGTTAACACATTCCCCAATCCTAGAATTGAAATCCCCTCCCAGAACCATGATTGCATCACTCGGGACTCATCACTAAGGAAAATAAGGCTGTTTCTAACTATGACCATAATGGCTGCATCATCTAGCGAAGGATTGATGTAGGTAGAATACACCTGTCCCCATAGTTACAGCTGGTTGCTTTAAAGAATAGAAAATCCAGTACTGAGTTATATCAAGAATTATAAAAACTAATCAAGCTCTTCTTTACGAGAAGTAAAGAACTCCCACTCTTTTCTCTAACTGCTAATGAGTATTCACACTCATCATTTTCCAAGGAGTTAGGTATCCTAATACTATGTTGAGACTCATACCAAGTTTCATTAAGAGCTATCATAGCATGGTCTTTGTAAAAGACTGTTTACTGATGGAGCTTTCGTGTCTACTTTCGTGTTGCTTCTTGTGTTATTTCGAAAAATTTCAAAGAAATAATTTGAAAAAACCAGCAGAAACGAGGTTTTTCAAACAAACATGGAAAATCTGATCCCTCATGTTGGCCAACCTATGCTTCCCCGTCCTCTGCCATGTTGTCAGACGCCACCTAACTTAGGTTTTGTTCTTTCACACATGAGGTCTGAGATAGGCATTGATAATACTCCTTCCGTGGTGCCAATTTTCACCCACCCGAATTTGCAGGAGAAATTGCGGGACACCATCCAAAAATACTTGGATAAGACCATCTACAATGAGCTTCAGGAGAAATATGACACTTCAGTCCATGCAGCTACACTACTGCCACCCCTCATGGACCCTAATCTTGTTGACTGCTTCCCGGACAATGTCACGAAAGTGGATGAGTTGGCTTGAAGGTCCCAATTGCTCTCGATGCAAGCTCTAGTGGCGATAGCCAACGCCGTTAATGCATTTTGTCACCGCCCGTCTCTGAAGACGAGCAGAAACCAATTTACGAGGCGCTTTGTTATGTGTCCGACCACCTGACAGCTAATCTCTTTCAAGAATCGTGTATCAGGAAACACAGGTTGGTCCAGCAAGTACTTCCACGTGCCAGCACATCACCAGCCACTGGATCAAAAATACTTGTTTGACAAAGCTGTGGCTTCATGGATCCAATCCATTTTGGATAAGGGAAAAATTTTAAAAAACCCTGATCAAGCGTCCCAGGAGCTCCTCCGGCCAAGGGGAAGACCAAGTCGACAAACCCACAGGACGTCACTTCCCAAAGAAGTGGTTTCACCACCATTAAGCAACCGTACATGCTTAAATTGGTACATGCATAGCATTTCATTACTGATTCTCCTACACTTTTATCGTGGGTTTCTGGATATAAATTGCCATTCGGCCTGAAACCCCCCTTCTTATCACTATCTAACAGTCAACGGGTACCTCTTGGTTCAAGCAGGGGTAAGGGGGCCTATTAAAAAATGACGTCATTGAAACTTGGCCAAATAATTCCCCATGCTTCGTGTCTCCTATTTTTCTACTGCCTAAGAAATCGGGGGATGATAGATTGATCAATAATCTTCAGAAGTTAAATAAATTTTTGAACTTGACCCACTTCAAAATGGACAATTACCTTTCAGTTCTATCGATCCTAATCAAAGGAGACTACGGGGCTAGCCTGGATCTCAAGGATGCATACATTATGGTTCGCATTTCCGTGGAACGCAGGAAATATTTAGCCTTTACTTGGGGCAATAATACAAATGCGTCCACAACATTGCCCATGGGCCTGGCATTGGCGCCTTATGTTTTTCACGAATCGCTCCAACCAGTGATGGCTAAACTGAGGTATCAGGGCATACCATTGATTAGCTATTAGGATGATAGTTTATTTCTAGTGTCATCCTCTGAGGACTGCTTAAGGTCAATTCGTACTGCAGCATCGCTATTTGTAGACTGATTTGTTTGAGGTGAAAAGTCAGCCAACACCAACTTCCACATTTATGTTCCTTGGTTTCCAATTCGATTCTGTTCAGAAGACAATCAGCATCAACAACGATAAAGTTGTAAAACTCAAACGTTAGGTCAACGAAACCCTAAAACCTAAATCATAATCAATTCACAATCTTGCTCAGACAATTGGCTTTTTAGTATCTTACTCTCCAGCGGTGCTGTACAGCCCACTATACTTTCACCATTTAGATAGAGTGAAAGTGGAGGCTTTAAAGCGATCTGCAGGTGACATTAGCGCCCACTGCGCTCTATCCAGTCAGGCAAAATTTGAATTACAATGGTGGCTGAGGGCTGTAAGTAAAGGCCCCACTGCTATTCGTGGTCAACCATTATTATAGTACTATCTGGCTGGATAGTCGGAGTCAGGATGGGGTGGCTCTTGCCCCCCTCATAGAGTCAGTGGTCGGTGAGGGCAAAAACAAAGAGATTTACACATCAATCATTAATGTGCGCTTTTTGGACTTCCCCGCTTCCCCAACCCCTCTAAACGGCCGTCGAAAATTCCGGAAAAATACCGGTTTCGTAGGTTTTGAAACGAGAAAGACGACGGCGCGATCGGATCGCGAAAAAAGTATCGGGAAATGCGTAAAAAAAATGCGAGAGTACGGACCCGTTTTCTCGAAAAGTCCGACGAAAAACTACGTTTTTTCCCATTAAAATATACCCCGTAAAGGTAAGTTTTTCGGAACGGTTTTCGCGGGCGAAATAAAGGTTTGATCTCGCCGAATCTGAATCCGAAATCGGATATCGAAAAAAGTGAAGAGAACTCGGTCGAATTGCCAGCGGAAGCGAAGGGAACCGTTTAATATGACATTTTTAATCCAGCCGCCTTTTCACAACGTTGCGAGAGGCCTACCTACGCACTTGCGAGGCGAGCAGGTATACATAGGCCATTTCAACAGAATAAATACGGACTTTGTCCTACACATATACAGGTATACCTTGCGAGCGAAGCGAGCAACATCCCCTAATAAACTTTTCGTGGTTCCACGTAGTTTTATAAGATTTAATTTGTTTGTAAGAATTTCCAACAGAAAAAAACGTCTGCCAAGTTGGGTGGGCAGTATAACTTCCTCAAGCGAGCGGAGCGAGCAACATCCCCTACAGAAGTTAAAACTACCCTTAGAGATCTACCGTTTGTGAGCGAAGCGAGCAAAATCCCCTACACGTTTCAATTGTAATACATCGCATGTATACAGCCACACTTTGCGAGCGAAGCGAGCAACATTCCCTACATGCCACACTTTGCGAGCGAAGCGAGCAATATTCCCCACATGCCACACTTTGCGAGCGAAGCGAGCAATTTAATGGGGGGTCCGGGGGGCCGGTTTTCGCGGGCGAAATACAGCTTTGGGTCCGCCGAATCTGAATCCGAAATCGGATATCGAAAAAAGTGACGAGAACTCGGTCGAATTGCCAGCGGAAGCGAGGGGAACCGTTTAATATGACATTTTTAATCGACCCGGGCCGCCCGTTTCACAACGTTGCTTACCAGAAGGGACCCTCACAGGGGGGTTCCCATTTGCACTTCTACGCAATACCTTGCGAGGCGAGCAGGTATACATAGGTACCTACCTTGAAGCGAAGCGAGAGCCATTTCAACAGAATAAATACGGACTTTGTCCTACACATATACAGGTATACCTTGCGAGCGAAGCGAGCAACATCCCCTAATAAACTTTTCGTGGTTCCACATAGTTTTATAAGATTTAATTTGTTTGTAAGAATTTCCAACAGAAAAAAACGTCTGCCAAGTTGGGTGGGCAGTATAACTTCCTCAAGGATATAGAAATAATTAGAAGCCGTTTGGGAGGTATTGTATCATTTTGCTAGTGGCTGTTTAGCGCAGAGCATTTTAGTTTGTGTGGACAATATGACCGCAGTAGCTTTAATCAATAAAATGAAGTCAGTCTCCTTCCCCCACATCCATGACATAGCAAAGCGAATTTGGAAATTTTGTAAGGATTGGAATTGATAGATTCATGCCAAATACGAGGCAACACAGGATAATGGAGTAGCCAACGAGCTATCTAGATTAGATCCACGATCAGTCAGCCTATTTTCACATAATTGATAGGTTAGGAACTCCTTCTATTAACCTGTTCAGGTCGTCCTTGATTCCCAAATGTGCTCACTTCTTATTCTGGCTAGAAGAGGGTTCAGTTGGGGTGGACGCGTTCACTCATTCCTGGGACGATGAATTCTTTTATGCCTTTCCACTCCAGTACTCATACCAAGAGTACTTAAGAAAATCAAGACAGATAGAGCAAGGGGCATAGTGGTCGCACCCGAGTGGCCGACGCAGGCATGGTACTCGGTCATCTTTTCTTTAAAAGACAGAGTTTTAATGGGTGAGGAAAGGTATCCCACCTGAGGTCCCAGACACGACAAGTCTCTCACCCCCACCTCAATTAGACAATATAGCTCTACATATAGGGCATGGGGCCAGTTCTGTTCAGAACAAGGTTGGAACCCTCTAGACGTCTATGTTCAGAAAACTTTACAGTTTTTTTTAGAACACATTTAGATCGTCAAAACAGTCATTCAGCTATTTTATTATCCATAGAGCTGCCCTATCCTTAATAGCCAATGAGGACTTGGGATATAATCCACTCCTTAAGAGATACATTGTAGGAGCCAGGAGGCTCCGAGTTCTACCGTTGTTTTTTTCGCCTTTTTTCCCCTTTGATAAGCCCTTGTTATTATTATGTATTTGTATTAATCCGCCCTCGACCTTTCGACGCTCTGCCTTCGCTTCTACGCTCCGCTCGGATCACTCGTCGCTACAATCCCCGCTATCAGTTAGTAACAACCAGATTCCCGTGCCATCAAGACCTAATCACTATTTCCGCCTTCTGGTCAACTTAGATCCAGGCTTTTGCGGATCATCATCAGTGTAGAGACGTCTCCACTGTTATTTGTCGAAATACTGTATGTATATTACTCTGCAAGCTTATGTAGTGATATACCTTTCATACAAGTCAACATTCACTCGCGGAATATTGAAGTCAGGAGTCGCCGTCGTCTTCAGAAGGTGCGTTCGGGTGGACTGCTGTATATCGCCATTTTTGCGGAATCAAGGTCGGATCTTTCTATTTATTAAAGACTATTAAAATCTTCAGCTTCCACTGCATAAAAGTAAAATTACTAATAGCTATAAGAGCATTACAAAATTCACGCGTGTAGATATTTATTTCAATTATTTATCGGAGCTCCGGATAAGATTGTTATTGATTATAATAAATTTTTGTTTTCTCTCGTATTTCTACCAAATACTTCTTTTATAAGATACATAGATTAGAGGATAACATACATAAAGGCAATCTTTCTTTTTGACAATAAAACTGGCTATTTTGCTACTTCTAGCATTGGGCCAACGCCCCCAAACCATCTTGGGAATTCACAGATCCAATACTAAATTCGAAACAAAGGGAGTCGGAATTTTCATCCCAGCACTTCTTAAAACATCCAGGCCTAAGGCAACAACGCCGTTGTTCTTTCTCCCTGTGCCTAAATTATGCCTCCCAACATTGTTACACCAATATCTGGAGGCTTCATCGAGATTAGAACACTCATACTCTTAACAATAAGTCCCCTCTTTTTGCCAATAACTAGGTCCATACAATAAAGATGAACTTCCATGATGGGAATCAATAGACCACAAACTAATCCCAAGTGAGCAGATTGTTGTTCTGTTGCAAATGAGAGTGAAAATGGTTGAATTTCACCTAGTGAGTGGGTAGTTTTGGTAATAATTATTGTACTTGAATGAGGGCTAATCAAAAAACGGAAATCACCACTCAATTCTGCAGTAAAAAATAGTGTTGAATCATGTGCCACACTAGGGCTCTACAGTCATGGTCAATTTCGCCAAAAATCACCACTGCATGCAAATTCACTTATGCGTTGGACAGGACAGGTTGAACGCATTTGAAGGGGGGGGGGGGGGGGGTATTTATTAATAACATTTGACATAGAATCTGAAACTACAATACAAAATAGGGGTTCCCATACTAAAAAAGGTGGCGTGTGTTTCACTCATGTGCTATGCTCTTGCGATGAAGTTGCATGTGTTAGAGTAGGTACATAAACATCTGGGCTTAGTTCTCGATGGCGAGCTAAACTGGAAAGCTCACATTGACTACACATATGATAAAATTGAAAAGGACGTAAGACACTTACTGCCGAAAGACAAAATAAAACTGATACACAAGATATATACAATCGTTATTGCAATATGGGATAATGGCTTAGGGTGGAACCCATATTTCCCATATACATAAACTTTAGGTTCGGCAAAAAATGATCTTGAAAATTATGCCATCACTATCAATGAGAACACCATTGCCAAGGTTTTCACGATCAGACATTTTTATGTCAAAAACCTACTTTTACAATATTATAAGCATCCTGATATAGTAATTACTCAGCGTCTGAATACGTAGATAACTTGATATATATCTGCAGGAAATGTTATTGCTCCCAGGCCCAGATTGACTTTAACCACTCACAGCCAAAATAATGTAATTTATAACATTCATAGAGCCCTAGATAGCCACATGAAAATTCCTCAGAACTATTCGAGATCCAGATACAAAAAACACCTATGTACAATAGCTACTAGTTTTAGTAATAAACAATACAATAGTAATTATAAATCTATACGTAAATTAACAAGATAGGTGCCTATATAGTTAAAATTAAAATTCAATTTTTCAAATAATTAAGATACCTATACCCTTATAATAGTAGCAGACTCATACTTGAAAACACTGACCTAGCCTAGAGCGCCAAGCAGCACTATCGTTTCAGGTCACCAAATTAATAACGTATTTAGTACTATTTTACATTGTAAATATTCATGTGAAAAAATTGATGAAAATTAATGCAAATAAACTATCCTTTTCTATTCATAACAACATTGTCTTTAAAGTAGTACCTACCTACCATATTTATTTATTTTAAAAAACTCTGTAATATCTCTGTTTTAATTGTTACGGTTATTATTAGTTAGGTAAGCACGGGAAAAAGAAGATACATCTAGTGGAATTATCGGTAATTAACTAGAAAATATTACATACCTAGGCATTTCTACAGTATCTAAACTGAGGAATCGATGACTACAGTAGTTATCTGATCACCTATTGCAGATAATTATTTTATTTACGGTGGTGCTCCCACATTTCGCCTTCTAACTAAAAAAATCCTCCATTGTAATTGGTTATGGGAGGGTTGTTTTTCGTTTTAGATATCCTTATCACCGCTAGAATGGGTACTGTAGTGGATTTATATATATTATACGGGCTGGATCCTTGAAAAGGATCGTGTGAGAGGTACGAGAAAGTACCGTTATTATCTCGTGTACCACTGTGCTTTGCTGGGTAGGAGATATGAGAGTCACGGAACAAAGCCTCTTCAGATCGATCTTCGCGACGCTGATCTAATTGACTTTTTCCGATCTAGGAATATTGATATTCGGGCTCTTGCCGAAGGTTCCCATGATTGTACGAAACAGTATTTCGTGGGTACTGAAAAGTACCTTTTATTTCGTGTTCGAAATGTCCTTGAGGGTCTTGGAAAGTACCCATGTTATTAGTATATCCTGTAGGTAAGGATGTGCGGATTTCTACTCTCGAGTCGAAATCGCCGGAAACCCTCTCAGAAGGGGTTTGATATTGGTTGGCCATGTAGCTTAAATCCGCTGGGGATACGTACGATTGCACCATGAAAAATGCTCGATCTTTCTGTGTGTTAGAAAGATGAGTTGCGCATGCGTCTCTCGACGGGCTCGCGCGCTGCGCGTCTGCGGGGGAGCCTGATTCTGTCCTGTTAACGGAGGCGTTGCCGAGTATTGGAAAGGCGTGGGACTCCACCGCTCGCTTTCGCGTGAACGGTGAGGCCTGGCCCATCGGCGCTCCGCTGTTGGTCACCGGGCTCGTAGGCCTCAGCGGGCCGCGAAACTGGAGTTTCGGCCGTGTTAGCTTTGTTTAAATCTCCCAGAAGGCAGAACGAGGGTGTTTGCTCCATTTGAGAGAATTTATTCAGTCCTGAAAAGAACTGAATGTAGGGGACTCGCTTTCAAACGAATTTGAAGGGTCCTCCTAAGGGGTCAACTGCTTTTTCGATCGAGTGAAGCCCGTTTGAGAAAAGCAGGTCCGCCTGTTTCGAATGATCGGCCTCTGCGGGCTTCTTGATGATCAAACGGCTTGCCCCAGCGGTCGGTTCGCAGATAAATCTGTGAACCCGGGCGACAAGGCTTGGTACAACTCGTCCCAGCGGGCGGTCAGTGAATTTCTTCTCTGACCCGAGTGGCGAGGTTTTTTTTTTTTTTTTTTTTTTTTTCGGTGTAGCCAACCGTCTAGTGGGTAGAGAGCAATACGAAGTGTAAAACTCGATCTACCCGGAGTTCTGGTAGGCTGGAAAGCGGTGAGATCTCTCGTCGTGAATCTCGTTTTCAACTGGCTTGAAAACCTCGTCCTCAATCAATCCCAATGGAGTTGTAATCGCAGTAGGCTGGAAGGCAGAGATTCGTCAAGTATCAGAGTGAAGTTTCAACATCGGAGGTTGAGATCGGTATGAAAATACAGGGCCTGGAGCTGCTATATTTATACTTGTCGGGGAGCCGGATGCTGCGTGTGATTGGCCGCTCCGATTTGATCGCTCGCGCTCGGTGTGCGGAAGGTGAAACATTTTCCTCTCCCCTTCCTCGATAGAGCGCGTCTGGCTTTGTTCGCCCTTGACCATTGTTTCAAAGTCATTTGCTTCAAGGTAATTTTTGTGTGTCAGATCGCCGGCTCGCCAAGCCTCACTCGTGCCGTGAGTGTTTAGCTTGTCGTATTTTACAGGTACTGTTCTGAGTTTCCAATTTCCTGATAATGGAGCTTACAGAGTTGTGAGAGTTCCGCTCAAGCAGAGTTGCAGAGTTAAAAATCAGGTTCCACCCCTGGGAATCAGTCGGGGAAAACCGGGTCCACAATGAACGTGTTAAAAGCGTTCTGGGAATCCTCAACTAAGCTGGTTCAAGAAACAATACCTAGAAAGAGCAAGACCTGAAACGAGCAGAGGGGGGGGGGATGCGAGACTCCAGGTTGGTGAGGGGTGAGCCAACGATTCCAGGCAGCGGGATCAGTCGGTCACTGAGGAGCCATTCTTTTGAAATATCTAGTATTGCTTCATTCTGTACTATCTTATGGGTCAGAGACATGAGTGATGACAACGCAATTTGAGAGTGCACCTAGAGAGTTAGGAAGGAAAATTCGTTCATTTGATTATACCAAACAGAAAGGAAGACTGAGACACAGGTGAAGTGGTAATGTGTAGGAGGACAGGGCACACCTAGTGTGCTGTGACTGGAGTATGGTGCAAAAGATCGGACATGCTGGGGAAATGTCTTGATGAAGGCCAAGGCACATCTGAGGCTTTACTACCAGTTAGTTAGTTATATATGTCGAAGTTGTAAACAAGGTCTAGCAGAAATATTGTATGCACTGAACTGTCCTCAATCTATACCAATCTCTGCAGTTTTGTACTTGAAGGTAGAAATTTTCAATAAAAAATGTCAAAAGTCATTTTTTCATAGAAAATTCGTTGCGAAGTGAATTTCTAAAATGCTGACCATAAAAATCCGTTTCGGAAAATTCTGAAACAATTCCTGAATTTGACTAGTTGTCAAATGTAGCATTCCTGACAATGAGGGTTATCCATGGGTTCGGAAAAGGTATTTTAACAATTTTTAAATGGAAGAAGATTCCATCCTAAGAAGTTTGGCATCAACTGCAGTCTCCTACGATGAGTAGTTTTCTTTCTATGATTTTTCAAAGTTTCACGCACTACTGAAGTTAAAGCACCCCTCCCGCCTGGGCGGGACCCCCCCTGCCACCCAGTGAGTCGTCACCAGTGCAAAATTTTACAACTCATAGAAAGAAAACTACACAATGTAGGAGAGTGATGATGGTATCAAATTTCTTAGAATGGAATCTATTTTCATTTAGAAATATAAAATGAATACGTGGGTAGCGCTCATTTCTCTCCTCGAAATCATCATTTAAGAGAATGAAAAAAGTCAGTTCTTTTGCCAAAAATCAAGCATCCCAAAAGAAATGACGAGATTGGAGGGCTGCAGTTCTTGAGATCAAAAATGAGCTAAATAGGAACAAAATGCTAAAAAAAAAAAAAAAAAAAAGCACAGAAATGTTAAAATCCTGAAAAAATGAGTCATCCTTTAAACTTTTGAGGACGATAGATTTCAGCAAGAAAATCGGTTTCAGAACGAGAGCATCATTGCTATGCTCCAGGTGAAGCCACACACATGGCGAAGCTACCACATTCCTAAATCCCCTCTAATGATGATAACATTTTATCTCTCTATGGACGACATTAATACTTATTTTTGTTAACTATAATCTATCTTTATATATTGAAAAGCTTATGCTCGTCTCTGCAAAGACGATTGTCAAACTATTACTCATCCAGTGAGAACCTCGAATTGCAGTGTCAGAGGGATGCTCCTGACCACTAAAGGATACTGCAGCACCTAACAGTAAACCAAAGCTTAGCAAGTAGGTAATTGGTTAAAAGGTTCATACAAACAAGAGCCTGGATTATCCCATGATTTTACCCTCAATGATGTTTGAACCTTGTTGAGTTTGCAATACCCATAATAATATCAGTTACAATACTAAATACTTACGGTAGGAACTAGAAACTGTAGATTCTTCAACTCTGATCCACCCCATGATGCCATCTCAATCATGAAACCTTTGACGCACTTATATACCAGTTCGGCTCTCTTATTGCACCATGGTAAAGACATTTCCTGGAACATGAGTGGAGTTTCAAATGTTCAATCAAGAACTAAAAATAACTGCAAATTCATTACATGTATCTACTTGAGCAGCTACATACCTTCCTATTTGAATGAATTTCGTTATAAAAATGTACTTAGAAGAGAAAAAGGGATTTTTCAAAGCCTATTTTTGAATGGCATCACTATCATTTCTCAGCTAACGAATATTTTGACTTTTTACGTTGGATGCCATAGGTACCTATCGTATCAGTAAATGATGAGGACGTACCGTGGATTTCATTTTTTAAATTCATAGTGAAAAATAGTGGTCTGTTCCAATCATAAAATCACCTAGTTGAAAAAAAAAATTGCCTAAAACCATTGAATTTATTATTTTTAGCAGAATTTTAGTCAAAACAAAATTATCAACAATTATTAACTAGATCATTCAAAATGTTTTGCATAAAATTATGCTGAAATATTTACTTAAATTTCATTTTTGCTGAAAAATCTTTACAAACTGAAAAAAGAAAAAAATCTAAAAATCCTAATTCTTTTTTGAATTGAAGAATTTTATTTAGTATGCGTTTTATTGAGATACAATTGGTTTTTAGGACGTCCCTCTGAAGCTAAGCTTCGTCAATGTAGGGAGTTCCTATTGGAGTTGATCTAGGGGGCCCAAGCACAAGAAAGAAAGAAAAACAAATTTAAAAAAAGTATAAATATCCGTTTCAGACCATTCTGAGACAGAATCCGTGAAAAAACCTATTGGTTAGTATTGCATGCATAACAGGGACAGTCCTATGAATGGATTTTATATAATTTTGGTGAGAGTTAAATTAGAAGATAAAACAAAAACATCATGACTTCTCGGAATCAACCTCCATTCCCCTCCCCATTAACGCTCTTCAGTAAATGTACATCATAAAACTTCCAGTATGAAATTTGAAACTCCTGACATATTTTTCAAAACTAGACCAGATTCATAATTGAACAGCAAAAAATATCACAAAAATCTGACGAAAATAGTTAATACATCATGACTCATTACTATTGGCTCAGCTGAGTAGCTTCTAAAGCTATTTCCTATGATATTTACCCAATAAAGCTGGAATTCAGCGTGTAGCCTCTGCGGGACTTCAACTGAGTGAGTAAAAGCTGATCAGCTGAGTGAGCTAAATTCTCTCCTGTTTACCTTAGGAAGTTGAGATTTGATGGGGAGACTCTCTGGGACATCAAGAGAAGAATGAAATGATATGGGCTCTTTCCGAATCAGCTGAGTGACCGAAATTCTCTCCTGTTCTCCCAAGAAAGTTGAAATTTGACAGGGAGACTCTTTGGGACATTTAGAATGTGTTGATACCGAGAATTCCAATGACTCCAAAAAACATGACTTTCAAATTGAAACGTTTGCAGTTTCCTATCCGCCTTACATTTGCAATGAGCATCAACAAATTGCAAGGACAGACGCTCCAAGTCTGCAACATCAATTTAGAAGAACCATGTTTTTCACACAGCTAATTATATGTGCCCTGTTCAAGGGTCGGATTCATTTATTCACGCACGAGACGAAAAAACGAAAAATATAGTTTACCTCAATGTATTGAGATAAATTAATTAATGAAATCAATAACTCCACATAAAAGATTGATTTGACTTTTCATTATAATTCTATTTTTATTGAGAGCAGCAAATTGCACCGGGTCAGCTAGTAGTTGACTGAACAATAAGCGTCGTGGAGTGGATTTAGAACAAATAGCAACGCTAAAATTCTTCTTTCGTATGTTCAAAAATGTCGTAAAGTGAACATTTCAAACGCTTTTTCAAAAATATGAATTGAGAAGCCAAAAGACAAATCCATTCCATGATATTTTTCCTTGTAAGTGATAAAACTTCACATTTGAACTTACCATCATTTAAAGAGATAAAAGTTAAAATACTATTTTAATCAATATTTTACCCTAAAATTCAGAGTCGTGACAATTTAAATTATGATTATTATTTTATTCAAGTACCTATTCATTGTATTCTTTTTTTTTTTTTTTTTTTCTTTTAATAAGATTGTTTAAAAGTGATTGCTAGTTGTATCAAATACAGCATATTTTTCTGCTATATGATTTGATCTTTCAAAAATAAAAATGTTTCATTATTGACTTCATTTTATGATGAATCACATGAATGACCCAAAGTACAACCACTGACACAAGGTACAATCATCATTGGCCCCAGGTACATCGAAGATTGTACCTTGGGTAAAATTTTGAGTTTTAGAAAAAATCCACCATATTAATGGTAAAGTGATTATGTGAAACCTGGTAGTCTGACATGTTCCCAAGTTATCACCCGACTACCTGAGATTAAAAAAGTAAACATTGCAAGGGTATTATTTATTAGCGTTAGAAAAAAAATTACCCAAGGTACAAACCCTTACCCTGCTATCCTATTCTAAAGTCTTCAAAGTTACTGCGAGCGGAGCCCTGGCAAATCCTACACTTCCCTGTTGCTGAAATCTGATATTTCCTGATCCTCATACCACAAACAATGCAAAAAAAAAAAAATAAATAAATAAATAAAATTAGAAGGCTCAGAGCATGGATCAGGATAGGCAGGTACTATTAGAAGCGGAAGGATGAGAAAATTTAAGTGAACAAATCGTTAATTTTGAACTGAGTTCAGCTTAGCCAACTTTGGACGCCAAAAATCCCTAGGCTTGACACTAGCATACATGATCCCTTGTACTACTATTTTCAAACGACAAATATTCAAACGCTGATTATTTTCAAACCCCCTCCTGTTTTCTGTAGAGGATTAAAACTCTTTTAAACTGGATAAAAACAAGTTTTCCATGCTTCTGAAAGAGAGTCCACTGAATAAAATTGGATTTTCTACCACACTTATATTGTACCCCTTTCATTTGGAAAAACATCTTCGTAAATTAGATATTTGTCCAAACAAAATTATACAAATACCTTTGCTGATCTAATTTTAAGCATTATTGCTTTTAAGAAATGCAAGTTTCTCATTCTATTTTAGATGCTCAAAGAAGCTCCATTTCAAATGTCAGCACCATAGGTCGATTAGGACAGAAATTGGTGAAATGGGACTCTCATAAAACAATTTCGTGACATTTCACAAGTAAACTCTTTATTGGTCATCTCAAATATTTCATTATACCCAAAATTTCATTCTAAATTTCATATCCAAAATTTCAAAATACCATCTACACAGGAAAAAATGCTCTTTTCTTCCTATACTAACCTCTTACATTATTGATTAAATAACCTTAAATAACAAATCAAAGAGATTAATTCTCCAAAATCACTACTCAGCTGTTACTCACTTCTGACATTTCGTGAGTAAGAAGTATAGGTATAGTCAGAGTAGTCACATCGTTCGAACAGGCACATTTCATTATGTTCCTCAGCCCCAATATTGCAGGATGGCGTGAAGTTATGTCGCCTACAAAAATTATTCAAAGGAATTGAATAAATAAATAGGTCACAATACAAGTGACCCAGCTCATTCATGTAATTATTCGTAGAAAGTAGTCATGAAAATAAGTAAAAACTCGGCGCTCCGCGCCTCGCCAGGGGGCAAGCCCCCTGGACCCCCGGTTACCTCTATTTACATACTTCGGACGAAATTATTGAAACACAGAATGTGTTTGCGTTGTCGCGCAACCAAGTGACAACCAAACAAGCGTCATTGTTTACTATTCATTTATAACATCAATTTATATAGTTATAGTATGAAACTACGAAAATTGCGTTGTCGCGCAACCAAGTGACAACCAAACAAGCGTCATTGTTTACTATTCATTTATAACATCAATTTATATAGTTATAGTATGAAACTACGAAAAAAATACGAAATAAATTCGTGATAAATCAAGAGCTTTCCAACGAATGGTGAACGATTTCTGTGCGATTAAAATGGCGGAAATTCCATTTCCCTACCAACGGCTCGGTTGTACGTGAAAATCATCCGTCACACTTTTCGTTCCCATCCCGCGTTCCATTTTCGGCTAGTTAGTCCATGGCTAAAACACATTCTGTGTTAACAAATAATATATTTATATCATAAGGAATTTCAGTTCTCATGGAGGGTAAAAAATATTATCATTTACCAGACTGGTCATTAACTGAATGGTAATTATTCTGCTGAGCAATAACTTAATGGAAATTAGTTTTTAATTGAATTAATAAGGAAGAACTTTAAAAAAATATATAAAATGAAGCAATGAAGATTTTTTTACAGAAACTAATTTTTTGCCACTGCTTTGAATTGAGCCATAAGACTATTCATCACGGACGCATGAAGGTTTGCTACTATAAATGTTATTGAGTAATATTTCTTCTTGGAGATCTCATTTCGTACATTTTTATAGCTTGAAGCTTTCTCAATTTCATCATCATTATAGAGATAAGAAAGGTATCGTTCAATAGAAGTGTAAAAGTTCCAAAGATTCGCCCAGTACATAAAACTCACCCAGTCTTCATTTGGGTAGAAAATATAGGAGCCTAGCTAATTATCTAGAACCTATTCCAAGAGGTGTTAATAATTTTAAATTGATCAAGACATGAGGACTCTAAATTAATTGCTCGTTTGAATCCAGTTATACCCAAAAAGAAAAACTTCTGACATTCATTCCACCTCATCAGTTGCTATGTAAAAGGAAATTTGAAAAGATCCCACAACACAATTCTGCATTCATGAATTTGAAAAGATAACAAACTAATAAGGTAGATACTTTACCAGACTTGAGAGAATCATCAGCAACCATATGGAAAACAACGTGGACATCTGAAAGATTCGAATGTCTAGTGATGAAAACATCGCCAACCTGAAGATATTTTGTGCCACTTTTCCGTAACTGAAAGGAAAAAAAAACCTTGAACAAACGTTATCGGGAAGTATGAGAAACAGCATCTTCAAGTACAATACCTCGCATGCATTTCATGATAGCAAATTAATCCCAGCCTCATGTTACCCAGTTGTTCACAGCCTTCACAGTACTAATAAAAATTAAATACTCCCTGACTTTAGAAAATCACAAATGAAATAGCTCAAGCAGGTACCTACTAAAACAGCATGATCCACCTCAAAAGTGAGCTGCATTCTTACTTTCCCTACTTACCCAAAGGGTCAAGGGAAAGTCTTGCAATCACCCTGAAAACCGATTTCTACTACTCATGCTGGGATGGGTACTTTGTTCAACCTGAACCCATATCTATATGTTTCATGAAAATGTATGTGTGTGTGTGTGTGTAACCCGGGCACCCTCTGGGTGAACAGAGGGTGGCAAAATGACCCAATGGCGATTAGGGGGGAGACTCGTGTCAACGGGTCTCCTGTCCCTTTTTTTTAACGTCTCCCTCGTTATGGCAGAAACTTCAAGAGAGCCTCATAACCCCCGCCTGCCCATTGGCAGGCGGGGTTCTAGGGGAGGCGCTCGGGGGCGCCCCAGGCAGGGGCGTCGGCCATCTTCTCCCTCTTCTTCATCCTCATCTTCCTATCCCTCATCCTTTTCCACGACCCCTGTAAATGCCCAACAGTATGTCCACTGTGAGAGAGCCTTCAGCTCCAAGCGTGGCCTCAGTGCCCACGTCTGGCAGAAGCATCCAGTACAGGCCAACGCTGCAATTGATATAGAGCGAGAGCGGCCCAGGTATGCTTCTGACGATTTGCGGCGAATGGCAGCAGAAGAGGCAGAGGCTGTGCGCAATGGGGTACGTCATATTAATGTATTTTTGCAATAATGTTTTCCCATTCGCACGCTTTCTGCCATCCAATCTCTTTGCCTGAGGCCCCACTATAAGCAGCTTGTCCAGAATGCGATCCCGGCAAATAGCCGTGAGGCCTCTCCCGCATCTCCTACAGGCGTGGGGCAACAGCCCGCCATTCAGCAATCTTCCCCCGGGAACTCCGGTCTTCTTGAAGACTGAAGTGTTGAGGCTCGGGGAGCAGGTAGGCCGTATTGATGGTTATGAGGGTGCCTACCTGCAGGACCTGGCGAGGCGGGCTGTTGAGAGGCCAGAAGGCTTGGAGGACAAGGTTGAAGCCTATATACAGAGGATATTCCCACGGGTTGAGGAAGCGACCGCGACGGGGCATCAGGGAGCGGTTCCTCCAACTTTGGCGCCTCGTGGAGGTCGCAGAGCAGCAAAACAAGCAAGGAGGCGGGAATATAAGCGGGTCCAGAAGTTGTGGAGGAAGCATCCGGCGCGTGTAGCTGCGAAGGTACTGGAGGGAGCTGGGGATGAGCAAGTTTTGCCCCCTCTCCAGGAGTTTGTGGACTACTGGGAGCCACTTTTGAGTGCTCCCAGCCACAACTCTGGTGAGCCGGTGGTACCCCCAGCTTCCACCAGGGATTCCTTGCGCGGCATCATGTGCACGCCAGTGTTTCAAGACGAGGCACATAAGTGCCGTGTCAAAAACTCTACTTCTGCTCGACCTGATGGTATTTCTGCCCGACGCTGGAACAAAGCACCAAAAACAGTTAACTCATCCTCAACCTGCTGCTTCTATCGGGAAGACCCCCGAAAGCGTTGGCCCGCATTCGGACAATTTTCATCCCAAAAAATGGATTAAGTGGGCCTGGAAGCTAATGCCCGATATGTATATCGTCTTTAGTCTTCCGCCATTTCCAAAAGATTTTGGCATCTTGCCTCCAAGCTGCAGGTGTCATAGGCGACGTCCAGAGAGCATTTTGGCCAGCGGATGGCACAGTGGAGAACCTTACAGTTCTGCAAACTGTCATTTTGCTGGCCCGTATTAAGAATCGACCACTCCATCTTGCCACTCTGGATGTCGCTAAGGCCTTTGACACCGTTAGTCATTTTGCCCTGACCGATTGTCTTCATGGTGTTAGGGCACCTACTCGTTTAATTGTGTGTTGCTTGCCTGTACCACGAAGGCGTGACAGGGCCTCGAGGCACGAGGTGAGATGTCAGGCGATGTTGTCATTGGGCACTGGGTACGCCAGGGGGATCCTCTGTCGCCACTCCTCTTTAACCTGGTCGTGGACACGGCCTTGGGTAAGCTGCCAGCTGATCCCCTATTTCTTCCCAGTGGGTGGAATGGGCTTCAGAGGGCATTGGGGCCCGTGACTATCGCCATTTTCATGCCGTCCGGGTGGCCACATTGGCCACCTCAGTGAAGTGTTCGAGGAGTAGTCGCGGGACAGTGGAAACCCTTTGCCGTGCCTGTCGGGGTAAAAATGAGAATCTGTATCATGTGGTGCAGCAGTGTCCTCGTACTCACGGTGGCCGCATTCTCCGTCACGATGCGGTTGCCAAGCAGATAGCAGGCGCTCTGTCATCTAGCAGTTGGGCTGTTGAGAGAGAGTGACTATATCACATGCCGAGTGACCGGGGCAAGAAGCCGGATATTGTTGCTGTCGAGCCCGATGGGTCTGCCATAATCCTGGATGTCCAGGTTGTCAGTGGCAGCCTGGACATGGAGCAGACCTGGCGGGCTAAGAGAAGTAAATATGATAGAAATGATCTGCGACAGGCGATATCTGAGCTAAAAGGAGTGGCACCCAATAACATCAAGGTCATGGCTGCGACCTTGTTATGGCCCGGGGTGTGGTGCGGGAAAAGCGCCACGGAGTTACTTGAGTTGGGCATCTCAGCAGGAGTACTCCGTGGTATCACCACCCGCGTCCTGAGGGGTTCTTACTTGAACAGGTGATCATTTTATAGGGGCACTTCCTTTCATCCTATTCTTCCTCCTCGTCCTGCAACTTCCCTTATCTCTAGAGCCGGTGTTGGGTAAACCTGGGCTTCCTCCCCACTTTTTTATTTTATTTGTTTATTTTTCAATTTAATGGTGTGCCCCCCTCCGCCTTTGAGAGGAGGTTTGTAAAAAAAAAAAAAAAAAAACTCGTGTACACGATTGCCATCTTACCGTACGACATATAAAAATTCCAATTTCAGGGTTGGGTTTCTATACCGAAGAGCTAGGCTAATGTAGAAAAATCAGTTTAAAATGATTGTTTTTGGGGGGTTAAAAAAATCAGAATAAGCGAAAAAACGTTGTTTTTAGCACTTTTGCCTTTTCTCTAAAATGGCTGGAGGGATTTTGAATAAATTCACAGGAGTTACTCCTCTTCTGGGTGGAAATGATATCCCATACCCCACAAACCTTGGAAAATTCTCTGAGGGTGGTCATTAGCAAAAAACCTTCCGAAACAGGTGAAAAACGCCGTTTTTTAGCACTTTCTTGGCTATTTTTATTCGCATTACTTAAACCAAAAGGGTCATGGGAAATTCTTGCAATCACCCTGAAAATCAATTTCTGCAACTCATGCGAGGAAGGGTATTTTGTTCAACCTAAACCCATATCTATAAGTTTCATGAAAATGTATATATGAGTGTGTGTGTGTGTGTGTGTGTGTGTGTGTGTGTGTGTGTGTGTGTGTGTGTGTGTGTGTGTGTGTGTGTGTGTGTGTGTGTGTGTGTGTGTCCAGGCGCCCTCGTTCGATTCACCCGGAGTGGATCGATAGATCCAGCTACAGAGAGCACATAGGTTCCTACGTTCTGCCTTCTGACGAGATTACCACGCATTCTGTTGGCTGTGGAGTTTAAAACACTTATTGTAGATGATCAGGCCTCCGAAAGAATGCGTTCCGTTTCGTTCCACATTGATATCAAGGCCCTCGTTCAGTAACATTTTCGCGCCCTTTCATTTCCCGCCTTTCTCTCGAAAAAACAGATCCCGTCACAGGGAGTTTCCACCGAAATCGGCGCCGCTCGGAACGTGTTAATTGCTGGAGAAGCCAGTGAATTTATTATGAAGAGACGATTTCTCATCTCTGGCAAGTAAGCGAGCTCAGGCAGGTACAAAAATACTCAAAGGCAGTGCTAGAAGTAACAGGAAATTTCTATAATCAACAAGAAATCTCGAGGTCCAAACAGACCAGAACTGACAAAAAATTTGTCACATTTAATACACATTCCGTAGAAAAACATCATAGCTCATCAAAAATTAGAAAGATCATTCATCCAGCTTATCATTACTACTAATTAAAGGCTAAACTCCCCATATAAATGACGATAGAAATACACCTACCACCATCAGAGTCACATGGCTAACAATGAATCAGTATCAGATAATTTGGTTCAATAACAACGAAAAATTGTTGTAGCCATTCGTTACCCTCCAGGAAAATAACTCTCACAGTCAAAGAGGTTTGGTCACCCTGGCCTCATAGCTCTGATCGTTAGAGTGTCGCAACTCCGAGGAATTTCTCGTAATTTCTCGTAGTTGTGACGACGCGAGTTTGAACTCCTGTCGAGGTATCAAATATTTTTGGGCCGTTACAGTGGGGCAGTCAGTAGGACCCAAAATCATACGAAACAATAATTAATTAAATCCCTCTCGAGCCAAAAGACTGTACACATCACATTTCCTGTTGTTATGCCTTTCACTTCCTCGCTCACTTGAGTCAAAACACACCGTGACAATGACCTCGCTCGACTGCTGACTTGTTCCAGCGAGCATCTGCTGAGCCAGCGGCCTGCTGTTTCACTAAGTCATTGGTCCGACCCCAAACCAGCCGACACGGCTGGTATTTGACTCCGGGGAAATGTTACACTCCAGGAAAATAACTCTCACAGTCAAAGAGGTATAGGCACCCTGGCCTCATAGCTCTGATCGTTAGAGTGTCGCAACTCTGAGGAATTTCTCGTAATTTCTCGTAGTTGTGACGACGCGAGTTCGAACTCCTGTCGAGGTATCAAATATTTTTGGGCCGTTACACATTGTAAAAACGTAGCAACGTAGGTAAAAATTGTAGTAACGTTGTTAGCAACATTGATCTTGGGTTATGTTTCAATATGCTTATTGCTAACTTCATAAAATATCATGAAATAAGCTTGGTCATAAGTGAAAAAGTGATATTTTATGAGGCATCAGGCACAATATTCCATCATACAAACGCTTCATGACCCTTTTTGACACCAACAACTGAGTAACCAAAATGATGGACAAGCCCAAGACTCAAACACCAACAGTCCTTGCTAGAGCCAACAGAAGCCACAAGGAGCACACCCAATCTGAGTGTTCTAATCACCACAGTCATGGCGAATCCACTGAAAATACACTATTTTTTAGTGCCATCAGCGCAAACAACCCCCCCACACTGTAACACGTGATTCCATATTCCCTGCACACTGTAACACGTGATTCCAAGTTTACTCCGTGCAAAAATTCCCAAAAATCCAGAAAAGGGAGGGGAAATAATTAATATATTGGAGGATTTCATTTATAATACGAAATAAATTAATAAAAATTGAAGCAAATGGAGGTAAGATCAGAAAGGCGGTGAAGATATCAAGGCAGTCAACAATCCCCTCTCCTAGCGACCACAGGTCTGGCCGACTGTGATGTCCTACAATGAAGGTATTGAGCTACCCATGTGATGCTTGGAAATGCGAGTTTTGAATGAATATTCGTTAGCGATTGACTTCAACCTGTCAAATTGTTTATGTCATAATAGAACTAGTTAATAGTGGTATCGAAGGTACCCCCTACAACCCTAAATAATTCACACGACATTAGGATTTTCTGCATTAATGCTACGTACTTGCTGTTCAGAAAAACTCAAGAGATTAGTATCACATATAGTATTTATTTTTCTCCATTCAATCCCTTCTTTCACATATCCTCTGATTGATTCCAACTGCTCTTCAACAGATGGAAAATGAAGTTCTGTGGACATTTCACAAATACTGACAAAGTCTGAAAACAAAACAATAATTAGATTATTTATATAAAAACTATAAAGTACAGTGGCGTATATTCAGGTCATATAGAGATTGGCCATTTAGAAGGGACAAAAAAAGTTTTTCTTTCATTTATAAAAATTGATTTAATTAATTTTTCCAAGATGTAAATATTGGTTTTTGTGAAATTAAAGTTTTGATGGTGTTTATGTTGATATTTTATAAATTGATTTGGTTACTGATAAGTTGAGTCTACTCTGGCGGCAGGAAAAAAACATTCAAATTTGTTTGGCATCCTAGGTATGACTTCATTAGCATGAATAAAATGAATGTATCATAGAATCGCACCCTCACACATTCACAAATGAAGACTCACAGATTTTTTCTGATCAGTTTAAGTGTTTAGTGATACGAATGCAGAATAATATAACATTCCAACATGATTTCACGAACTTCACTTGGTGTCGAACTTACGTCCCAAGAGGGCTGTAAAGTGTGCTAGGAAGGAATTGGGCATTAAAATCAAACAAGTTAGTTCTAGAGAATCTACTTGGAGCATCACTTTTATGATAACGATTTGATAGGTACTGTTTATTCAATAAACACAGATTAGTATCGACAGTATCTAATATTGGAAGCTCGATTGAAATGGTATGACGTTAAGTTAACTTTTATGGTTTAACGATATTAACCCAATAATGATACATAGGTCGATGTGTCTATATAAGTAAATATTACATGTACAATTGTGACAGTCGTTTTGTTGTAGTATCTGACCAGTCTCTAAACTCTCGTCATCAGTTCTTTCTTGAGACTCTCTCCACTTTATCAAAAATTGTTGAATTGATTAGGTTGCTCGTGTGGTTAGTTAGAGTTTTCTCTTCTTCCTTATGATTTTGACAATTCAGAGTGTCGATGTGTTCGTGTCCTTTGTTGCATACGTTTTGAGGAGGATGAAGGAAATAGTTTTTTCACAAAAACCAGTTATTGACCAGTAGAATTAAGCAGAAAAGTTACAGCCAACAAGTCTCTGGTAACAAGACAATCCTGTCAAAAAATCTCTTTTTTGCTTGTGTCTCACGTTCAGAAACATGAGTATGGGATATTCATGGGACAAATGGAAGTCACCATACCGGGGTTTGTCATGAAAAGGGCCAACTCATTTTTCTGGAAGGGCTAGTTAAGAATGTTAAGTACCACTAATAGTAGGTATGTTTGGTATCAAACTGTTATTTTATTCATCTAATGCAAATTTTACTCAATAATTAATTGTGTAATGAATAGTTATACTACTTGTTAGTAGCTCAAAATCTTTTTGCAATGATATACATAGGACACACAGGCAGTAGCTATTTCCTTTCCTGATTATCTGATGCCACTGATGAGGTACCTATCTACATTGTAAGAGATTTAATATGGTTTTATGGATGCTCTGAACAGATTCAAGATGATGCCACATGCGTTTGACCATTATAAATCTATTGTTTATTTTATATCTACAGGGAACTCAAAAGCTAACAGTGAAGGGCCCCACACACTGTCATTTTAACCGCAGATTACCTAAGGCTATGGATTGTGGTCGGCCACACACATATCAGTTTATCTTAAGATCGTGGACTGCAGTTAGCGGGGACTGAAGGTGTATGGCCGTCCAGTAGGCGAGGAACTGTGAGAGATTGACGACAAGCCAACAACTGACAGATATTGATCTCAAGTCCACCCCCGCCACACACAGTCAGTTGGCCTGCAGGCTAGTGGCCTGAATGCTTCGGATTTCCTGATTTTCGTCAGATTTCAGACAGTCCATTTTCGCTCGAACTTTTCTGGTGCTTTTTTTAACTGACAGCAGTTATGGACAGCAAGCCATGGTGCATTTTGAATTTCATTGAAGTATATACATCGTGTCCACTCCTCTGTGTGGTAAATTAATGATTATCGATAAAAGTTTAAGTCATGCAGCATGATCGTATGACCTAAATTTCGTAAATTATCTATTATAATATTGTTATATTTGTACTTTGTGTACAAAGAAATGGTTCGCTACCAATTTTATGGGAAAAAACTCCTTCCAAATACTTTTTTCTTCAGTTTTTATCTATTATTAAACAAATACTAATGAAATTTAAGTACGTTTTTAGGCCTAATTGTACATAAATTTTTCAATGTACTTTTATTGACTAAATTTCTGTTGAAAATAATTTAACGAATTTTAGCAGTTTTTAGTGATTTTTTTTTTCAACACCTTTTTTTTTTTTTGCAATTTGATTAATTTATTGTACTCAAAATGAGCTGATCAATGAACTCAATCTTCCATTTGGAATGATATATTTTTTTGGCATAACAACGGAATTTTCATCTCTATCCTAAGGAGAGTTTGGTACGTCCGCCTGCAGGTGTTCAACTGATAGTGTATTTTGCTCGGAGATATGACCTGTAGGCAACGGCCTGCAAGCAATCGTATAGTGTGTTGGCCACTTAAGGTAAATCTGAGGATGAAAATGTCAAGGGGAGCTCCCCAGAGTGCTGAATTTCAACCTGAGAAAATCATATCCACGTGGATGTCAATCAAAGAGAATGTATTGCAAGCCGAAATACAGGTACCTAATTGATGAGAAATTATGGTTCTGACTAACCCATACGAGTATAGCTTGGGGAGAAGACAATTCAAAGAGAAACAAGGGAACACCAGTACCAACATCTTAGAGTGTTCTTAGACAAAATCAATAAGCAATTTAAAGTAAACTAAATTTTATTCCCAGACCCAATCAATAATATTTTTCTTTAAGAGATATAATTTTGCAAGACTCATTTAAGATTACCTTTTGTAACCCCAGAAAAACCTCCAAAATGGTTATCTGAGAGCAACACGATTCCACTGAGATCATTTGAATAAAGTCCAAGGGCTGTTTGCATTCTTTGAGGTTGGCGTTCAAGTTCTCTATAAAGACATGGTCGCATATAAACAACACCAACCAAAATAACCAAAAAAGGTATATTAGAATATTGTCACCATGGTCCTGTAAGGAGGCTGAGAGTTAGTTACTTACCCTTCACCATTTGTTCGTAGCATGCAGAAATCCATCACATCAGCAGAGAGTATTCGTATGTTATACATCTGTTTCATCTGAGATCCTAAATGTATAGTAAAGCTTTCCTGAAGAGTCTGACCAAGATTATTGTATATTTCGTCTATAACTCTTGTTTCATTGATGGGAGAGTTTCTGCAAACAATAATAGGGCACAATGATTTGTGATGGTATTTGTAGTAAACATGGACCTGTGGAAGCATGTCATGGAATCTAGGTCTGGTGGGGATACTCCCCGAGGTCCCTCCTCAGCAGACCATCAGATATAAGAGAGCCAGGAAGCCACTCAAATACACACTCATATACCTGACTTTTTGGAGTAATTTTTCCTCTATCTTGCATCCTCTAGAAGCTATCATTGTACTAGTGACAACCGAGTGATCACTGCGGCCTTTTGTTCTTCACGACGTCTCCCTTGCGAAGTAGATAGCTGTGAAGCCTCGCTGGACTCGATTCGCTGCCTTCTGCACCCAAACTCCGCCATCGCAGTGGCCGACGACGCTTCCCTCACTGCTGGTACTCCTAATACGCGATGCCTGCCTTCTCCCTCCGCCGATCATCGCCCGACGTTGCAGCCAATCTTAGCCACTTCCTTACCACAAAGTGCTCCCTCTACTTGGCACATGATTCCTACCTTTGTGCCGTTAATGCCCAGAGAAATTCGGCCATCGCTGCCACCCACTGCCGGGCCTATAAAACACCGAGAGCGCTTCCCGAGAAACAATTCAACTCATAGCTTACATCAGATCACTTTGAGCCTCTCAAGTCTCCCTACACAACCACACGGTCTACCAGCTCTTACTGTGGCCTCCCTACCGAGCTTCCTACTTTCTAGAGACCAACAGGACACCCAGGTGAAACGCCCAGATCAAGAGCTCTCTCCACAGCTTTTTGGTGGACTTCCCTGCCTTCACGAACACGCAAGGCGCCTCTCCGCAAACGCCCAGTCTCACAGCTCACTCTCCTGGCCTTCTCTCCAACTGCTCTGCATTCTCCGACCTCCCCACGATCTTCAAGGAAGCGTGTGACAGTTCCCGCAAGATCGAAGGGCATGCGCTGCCGTCGCTCCATTGTTTCCCAACGGGCGTCAGGCGCTTCTTCCTGTGTTTTCGAAAGCCCGCGTTTGGCAATGGATGGGTGATCCTAGAACTGGAAAACCTATCTTCTCCGAACCTAGCTTATATGCTATTAGTACGAGTTGTGTATCTTATGGTACTGTCACACCCCTCTCTATCTATGAGTGTGGGGTTAGGCCCCCATGGCAGCACGGGGCGCCTAAGCTCATTACATGGTAGCAGAGCATGGTTACGATTATGCTTGGCTGACGCCTAGTAATCCAATCCATTATTTTTGGGGCGTTAATGTTTCAGAAGGAACATGGCCCGGGTTTCCAGAAGGAATACCCATTATACTCCCTTGGATACATAAATACTTTAATTGGTTCTTGATTATTAATTTCTCAATTTTTCCCCTCATATTATTTCTATTTAACTTAATTAATTTTCAAGAGCATTGTTCCCAAACCCAGGGCATCGTTCCCTATTTCATAAGTCCCCATAGTGGGCACCTTCCACTGTAAGTCTCCAAAGTTGAGCAAGTTATATTATTCCCGATTGTTCCAATCTTTGATTGGGGGTTGACTACCTAATGAATACTTCATATGAAGATTCATTGACAATCCATCCTGTTTTAATTTCACCTTTTTATCCTCAATCACCAATGTAGCTATTTATTAGTGAGCATCAGTTCTCAACCAAACGACTACTGTCTACAGTACTATCCCTGAACCACCCTGATCCGACTGAGCCACTTCAGCTGCACACGGATGCCTCCAACACGGCTGTGGGGGCTGCCCATCATTTTCGAGATGGATCAACCCTTCATCCTCTTGGATTCTCTAAAGGACTCAACAAGGCACAACAAAACTACTCAGCCTTTGACAAGGAGCTCCTAGCCATATATCTCGAGATCATACACTTCCAACAAGTGATAGAGGGCGGGAGCCTCATAGTCTACACAGACCACAAGACCCTCACAACATCACTTGCTCCCATGTGGAACTCCATGCCTCCCGTCCATCTGTGGCATCTCTGATTCATCTCAGAATTCACTTCAGACATCCGGTAAAACCCAGGACCTCACAACAAACCTGCAGATTACTTGTCCAGACTCTATACAACCACCATTGATTCACCACCTCCTTTCACAGTTCAGACACTCCGCGAGGCTCAGCATCAGGATCCACACATATCTGATATGAACCTTGAACAAAGTCCCTTCGACTGTATTCCCATCCTCTGTGAAATGTTTGCCAGTTTGCCTAGACCCAACATACCTTCACCTCTACGCCCTCTAGTTTTCAGCCATCTTCATGGGCTCTCCCACATGGGAATCAAGGCCTCCACGAGCATCATCAGATCTTCTGGCCTAATATGACTACTTCCATCAAACATCTTACAAGCTCCTGCTCCGCTTGCAACAGAACCAAGGTCCCCAGGCAAATTCGAACCTTTGGAACATGTCCATATTGACATAGTAGGAGTTCTTCCAAACTCCAAAGGTTACCGCTACTGTCTCATCATGATTGACAGAGCTATGGGATGGCCGGAAGCAGCTCCTCTCTGTGATATAGCATCCAAATCAGTCACTCACGCTCTTTATGACCACTGGATATCACGTTTCGGTCCGCCTAAAATCATCACAGCAGACCAGGGAACCCTTACATCGAATCTTTTCTCTACCATCTGCTAACAATGGTGCATCACCAAAAAACACAGTAATACCTACCACCCTGCATCGAATGGTATTGTTGAAAGATTCCACCGTTCAATCAAGGAAGCTATTATGTGTTCATCCTCTCCTTCACGCTGGGCCACGAATTTGATGACCATCTTATTCAGATTGCATAACCGCCCATCTCAGGATGACATATCACCCTCACAAAGGCTCCTGGGAGTCACACCAAGGCTACCTCACGACCTTATTACTTCTCCTACGCCTATGTCTATAACATTCCTCTCTCATGTCGCCTATCACCACAACGTAAAAACAAATTACCCTACAACACTCCACAACGCAAAAACAATTTAACCCCGAGTAGATACTCCCAGAGCGTCCCTTGCACCAACCTATACTGGACCATTTACATTCCTCACCAATTATGGGACAAATGTCATCTACAGGGGTGCAGCAGGAGCCCCCACCTCCATCTCTGTTGACTTGAGTCAAGCCTGTACCACCAGTCCTATCGTCAGCAACCACCTCCACTCCTCACAGAATGTTTAAGTGCACTTCGAACTGCCAAGCTCCAATCACTACAAATCAAACGCTCAATCCCGCGTTAATCCCCGCCTCCTCAGTGATCAGACGCCCCACACGTCCAGCTCCTCCAGGGACACCCTGGCCGCTCCAGAAGCGGCAGAAGCTCGAGCCCGAGCACGGCTGGTTGGCCCACCGCATTTTCGACCGCCGGCTCCCTCAATCAATAAAAAATAATAATAACAAAACACAGCACACAGTAGAGCATGATTCACTCAACTCCAAGGAGCTTTCTTTCAGCAATGGTGGCGGCCATATTTTCGTAACTGATTCCTGTGGTATATAACTCTCCTCTAAGGTTCCAAAGAAAAGGGGTGGAAGGGAACCTTTTCATATATATCCTGAATTTTCACGCTTGTGTTTACATTATTTTTCTTGACTAACATTTAGAATTTAGAGAATGGTCAGCTTTCTCTATTTGATTCAGAAGTAATCTATTTGACTTCAACATAAAAACATTACTTTTTTAATCAATGTATATGACATATGCATGTCTCCCCTAATGTTTTATAGATATGGTGTAACGTCTTCACAGTCCTTGTTAGCCAATATGTAATTTTTGAGCTGATATAAATTATGATCAATTGGTTTATAAAGACCTTTATGGACTCTCCGTTTCCAAGCACTCGTTTTAATATGAAAAGAAAATAAGTAAATTGTACTTCGAAACAAACTTGAAGTACCAGTATGACTCAGCAGTGGCATACAATAAATTAGACTATATGAAATAAAAAAATTGTTGAGTATTGGAAACTTACATTGGAGTTATTAGAGGTGAATCATAACTCAACTCTAACAAGGACATTAACCACGTTCTGTATTCCACCTTCTGACTGTTTCTAATGATTTCTAACTGGAACACAAACATTTCTATTGATAGTTAAAAGTATATGTAAAACTTGATACAAAATATTAATGATAATAATAATGATTGGATACAAAATTGTGATTTGTGTTCAACGATGGGATTGCTGTGATAATTTTATTTGATAATGTTTATAAAGAAATGGAATTTCATATATTTATCAACTTATCTCAGTACAACAAGAAATTCCCAGCCTTCTTGATCTCATTTCATTGAACATATTTCCGTACACAGCTACAATTTCCAATTGATTACGAGTTTGTAGATGATTCGACAGAACCTATCAGTTTGGTTGTTTAGGTTTAATTTTGCAAATGAATTCTAAAGCAATTTCTCAAAACCAATTGAGCTAAAAATTTGTAGGCATTCAGTTTTGGTGACCACGCATTGTATTAAACTCAATGTTGTAATATGTTCAAAACCTTAGCAACCCAAGTTAGTGAATGGCATTTTTCCTCCTGATCCTCTTTTAAATTGGTATAACATTTAAGAGACTCAACGAAAAGGAAAACAATTGTGACTGTATACAAGAGCCAATGTGGAGGCTACCCCAAAATGGCGAATTGTCTCCCACATTTCAAAACACAGATTCGCCACACCACTGGTCAACTAATCGTTTCTATCAATACCTGACCCTTGCCTCACCTTCCTTTAAGCCTGGTCCTCCACTGGAAGCGACTTAGCGACTATGCGACTTCCACGAGGCGTCTGGAGAAGCGAATGAGCTCCTCCATTGGAGGCGACTTAGTCGCGCGAAGTCAGTAGTGTTGTGTAATAGACTGCATTTATTTTTGATAAAATGGACGACATAGATAGTTACAGTGGAACCTCGATAATTCGAACTTCTTTAATTCGATTGTTTCTCTTGGTCCCTAGCATTTTGTATTTAAACAATGCTAAAAAATCGTGGATAATTCGAATTTTATTTTGGATAATTCGAATTTTCGGCGTGCTTATTAAGGTATAAATTTTAAGCTGTGACTCAAAATAATTGTAAATTTATCGGGAAATACGTTTTAGTAACGATATTCGGCAAAAGGTTTACGTTAGACCAAGTACATGCAAGTCAGTGCCATCATACAGTGTGATAACTCTCCTTCCCCTCCCACCCACCGACCGTCCCAAAACAGGACCAGGCCAAGGCTGAGCAATTTGCCAAAGAATTGAGAAAGCGAAATTTCAACACGATTTTTACGAAATTTCATTAAGTTTTTACTTGTAATTATTGTTGTTAATCATAATAAGGGAATGTAATGAAAGTACAGAAACAAAAAACTCCTAAAAAAAAATACGCTTTTGATAGTGAGTGTTAATTTTAACAAGGTAATGTAATTGAGCCGCAAAACTGAAAAGTTCAAAGTAGCTCCTCTGGAAAATTAACATAATAGTCCTGTAGATGTTGAGGTTCGCCGTTCACAGTCGAAGGGTGTTCCGAGAAAACATGGGAAGGGGAAGCCAGGTCGCTCGTCGCCTCAAAATACGCGAAGTCGCGTCGCTCAGGTCGCTTGCAGTGGAGGAGCTCTAATACGTTTCAAGCTTATGGGATTAGTCGCTTATATAGTCGCATAGTCGCTTAGTCGCATAGTCGCTTCCAGTGGAGGACCACCCTAATACCTAGGTGATGCAGCCCACAGTTACAGGCCCATGGTTGGTAAAAGCTAATCATATCTTTCCTTCTTCAAGATAGAAAATAAAATCAAGTGTATAATAGGGAACTCCTCAATCTTCCTCTTGAAATTATCATAGTTCTCTCAAAACCTTCACACCTTATCGAACTTTGGTCCTCACCATTGCATCGAACATCCTCAACTTGCACTGCCTGTAACTTTCTCTCTGCTGAACCCAGGATTCCATGTCAATTTGATTGCCTCACTATTCTAAGTAGGTACCTTTCTTCTTCAAATGATTTTCTAATGAGTGGCAGCAGCATAAAAACTCAAGAGGCCTATATAATCTCATTGATCCCCCTTCATCTCATCTTGCTCTCCCTTCATCCATTAGTCTGCATCTACTGGTTCATCTATTTTTTGTTCAATTATTTATTTATTTTTCCAAATTAAATAAGTTAACCTATAAAAGTAGTTTTCCTTTTGCACTGTACTTAGTGCTGAAAATGTACATTGGGTGTCAGATTCACCTAAACTACATCAACATGAGTGAGTGTTTCCAATTTAAAATGAACAACAATTTCAAAATCCCAAATTTAAAAATCACAAACAATTTATTGAAAAACTGTTGTTTGAAAAATTCTAAAAATATTGTAAAACTCTTGCACTGTCAAAAGAAGCTTAGATGAAGATTTCTAAATGGTTTGGATACCTAGTTTTTGATGAAACGATTCAGTTAATGGGAATAAGTAAAATTTTAGAGATAAGTTTTTGAAAAGAAGGCAACAAACAGCCGGACGATCGTCGAGTTATCAATAGTTCCATAGAACTCTCAGGGTAAATGCAATTCCCATGATTCAAACAAAATTTGCAAATCAGGTCATACTGAACAAGTGGCTTGTCTTAAGCATCTTGATGTGCTGAACCCGTTTAAACAATACCTATAGAACAAGAAAATTAAGTAATTCAGATATTTACCTGACTCTCCCAGCTCGCAATTTCTATCCCATGTTCCTCTTGATGTCTTTTAGCAACAGCAGTGATATCCGCTTCAGTTAACCACAAACTTAGACCTTCCAAAGCTTTCGACATTTCGTCCGTTTGTCTGTAAGTAAATCAAATAAAATTACAATTATTAAATGTTGAAGAAAATTAAGATCTGAATTAATAATTTAATGAATTATTTAAAATAACTTGAATTGATTATTCTTTCCATAGAAATCTCATTTTGTTCATCATAAAATTTTGATAAAATAGGTACAACATTTCAAGTATTATTAGCATTCTATTAAGTGCTAAATACTATTACTCTAGCTACTTAAAGAATGGTATTTAAGTTATCTTTACTTTAGCTTGTGGTTTTGTAAAGGCTCCAACCAATGCAATTGTGTTCTTATTTTGAGAACCACCAAACAAATTCGGTATACGGTGTCTTTAATTACATCTCATTTTGCCTAAATGTTGCAGTACAATGAAAGGACAAAAATCCATTCATTACATATTGTCGTAGATTCCAAAAATTTACATTTTTGATGAAATTAATGTGTTTATGTGTTCATAACTGACCGATATATTGGAAATTTTTTCCTACGTACCATAACATGAGTCGAACTGAGGACTTTCTGAAACAGTTTAATCTGATGGGCCAATTAGAGGCGGGGGGAAGGGGGTGAGCGTGATCTTTGAGAACTATCGTCCTCCCTTTACTGTACATGGGAAACAAATGTGAGATGTTTGAGGGATGAGATTGCTCTTTTTTCTGAAAATTCCCTCAAAGCTACTCAGAATTAAGAGCTGAAAATTGGAATATGGAGATTTTCGAGGCTGCCTTATCACTGAGGTAAAAAATTTGCAAATTTCAGCTCAACACAGTTTCAGATGAAGGCTCGTACAATTTCAAACTTACAAAAAATAAATGAATAAACAAATAAAAATCAGGAAATTATTAAGTTCCAGTCGGATTATGCATTTACTTGCTTGCCAGTGAATCCAGCTCTTCATCACGTTGCCTGACCAATCTATGTATAACAGTAGCAAAAGTATGTTCAGTTTGAAGGATGGTTTCAAGAGCAGGAGAGTGTACCAATTTATGATAGGCAGCAGAGTAAAGCTCAAGATCATCACTCTGTTTTTTCCCAACCGCTTCATAGAGTGAAGCCTGCAAGTGGAAAAATGAATAATGATTAGGTCAGTAAATGTATAAGAACATTAATATGTAACTGAATACTTTTTTTTTTTTTTTCTTTCTTTTGAAATGTTAAGTCATTTTTGAGGTACAGGGTATTGTGTTAACTACTCTTCCTATCAGTAAATCTCAAATAACGGTAATATTCTACTTAGATACGTTCTATGATATCTTACTCCTTTTCACAAATCTCATGATATCAGTTTATATTCGCCAGCTGATCTTGTGTCACATATTCCTAACCAACTACAACTTTCTTATCAACTTAAAGGTAAATATTACTTTTATGGCAACTTCCGGGGGTAATGCTAGTTCCTGAATCACCCTGTCAAAGAACACTAGTTTTCAATCTATCAGAAGGTTTATCATTTTTACTCATATAAATGAAGCACATATATATTGAGTAACATTATTTTCCTGGCAATCCTCAGGGTTAACATGACTTTCCAAACCACTCTGACGAGTAACGTTACTGTTTGCTGTCCTCATCTCTCCAATGATTACATCGCCACACAACATCTGTGGTGGTTTATCAAGGTTATTCCAGCAGACACAAAAAATAATTTTGTATGGCCAATAATCATTTTTTGTTTGATGTTTCTGCAATTTTTGGTAATACTACTTGCAACCAATTATACGAAAAAATAATTCATTACTTGAGTCATTTTTTGAGAAAGACCATGGCAGGGTAATTATTCACAAAAATGGCAATAACTGACAGACAGAGTATCATTCTAATAATATAATAGAGATAAAGATGGTGTTGTGGAATGCATTCATCATGTCACTATTGGCCGAAAACACATTTTCGAGTACTTCCATGAAAATTAAACCTCTGCATTTGATACCGTATCTCCATTAGCTTATAGAAGATTTCATGTCCTTTGAGCAGGACTGAAAGTTCTCGAAAGGGAATTCAAAGCTAGAATAAAAAAAGAAAAGGGAAAAAAGTTGAACATTCAGGATTACAACCCGTTTTATTTTATTTTGAAAATTTGGTATGCACCTAAAACTGGCGTACTGCATTGAAAAGTCACGAACTGTAAACACGGGGGATATTTTCTTATTTTTGATACCAATTTAAAGTTGCTAATGCGCATTGTAGGAAAAGCAGCATTATTGAACTGAGTGCTTAGTTTTTAAGATGATTAAATTCCGCCACGAAGAAATGATTAAATAAAAACCTCGAAAAACGGACATTCCAATAACAGCTTTTAATGTATTTTCCTGAGCATGAGAAGTATTGTGAAGTGTTTTTACCACTGGAATAAATAACTCCTGTGAATTCCATAAACATTTCTTTTTTGATTGAAAAAGGCCAAAAACCCGATTTTTCCGATGCGTAAATAAGTACCGAGTTATATAATGAATTAATTTTTACAGGGAATATAACCCCGAAATTTCAAATTTTTATGTTGAATCGGTCGCAACCTAGTACAAAAGACTTACATCCACCCCCACATCAATTTTAATGAAAGAAAACAATATTAGTTCAGATGATGTCCGGACCTACCACCATCCTGGCAGAGTTCCAGAAACATAAATTATTTTATAAAAATATTTCAAGTAAACAAAGTCAAAATGTTATTTGATCCCTCATGGATGGAAAAAGAAAGCAAAAAATACTGTACTGGCTTTTTCAACTCAGCCAATACCTTCATAAAAAGATCAACATGTTTGACGAGTATAAATTAACTACAATCATAGGACTTTATCGGTGAAGGGAGGGGGGGGGAGAAACTTCCATTTTTCAAAAAATACAACCCTCAACCTCTCACAAAAATTAGGGCTGTGAAAAACAATCTCATTGATACATAGGGTGGGGTAACGGATCTTGGAACAAGAACAATATTAAAAAAAAAAAAAAAAAAAAATGCCATCACATACCTCGGAATATAACTTTTCCCACTTTTTCAAGACATTTTCTAAGTTGGCAGTTCCATGATTTGTTCCTCGACTGATGCAAAGTGAAGAATTTGCTCCCAATCCATGGACCAAGTCCATATCTAAAAAACTCTGCAAATTATTACAAGAAGGTTTATATAAGGATTTAGGGTTTATTATAAGGTTAAGTGTTACTGAATAGTGAATAGCATTGAGCAGAATTGGGTATATAAGTGTGATAGACAATCCACGTATTTCAAGTGGAATCTCTTTTAGAAGCACGAAATACTAAATTTTATCCAGCTTAAACGCATCTTAATCCTCTACAATGAACAGGAATGGGTTCGAGAATAATCAACGTTTGAATATTTGGCACTTAAATTTATACTTTTAATAGTTAGTACAAAGGATTGCCACCATGTTAAGGGGTTAGGGTGGTTAAAAACATAAAAGTTTTCAAATAACACCGCTCTTTTGCACCCAGCTAAGTATATATGAACAAACCATGCTGCTAATTTTCCAGCCAATCTCGTTGAGTTTTGAAGGTCGCCCAAGAGCGTTTTTCACTTTTTTTATAGAGTCATGTTTTTTCTTCAAGAATAGAAGAATTGAATAAAAAAAGGACACCGGAAAATTAATTTGCACCCCACTTTCTCGATCGTTGACGTACCTATCAGCTTTTTGATGGCGCAAACATCCCCCCCACCCCGATAATATAGTCTACCCCCGGAAACTGAAGAAAAATGGCAAAAGATATCTAAAAAATTTTCAGAATTTCGAGGTGAAAATCTTATGAAATAGTCATCATTTGGCAATGATTAATTCCAAATGATCGTTAATCAACTATTTTTCCCCAGGAATCAAGTGGTACTATTAGTTTGACGAAATTATTACTTCAACACTCCCAAAAACGTCCTAAATCCTGTCAATGTACTCGGCCAAAGCAAATATTTTCACGATATTTGCAAGTAATTGTTGTTTACTATGATAATCATTATTTATATGAGTTGATCGGTAGGTTACAATATTTTCGACTGTAAACAGCTTTAAATTCAATACCAGTCTTCAGGGTCGTGTACGACTTTCTGTACACGCAGAAAGCCCAGTTTGGAGCACTTGCAGGGTGCCCAGATGAGCAATTCCTTGCATTCCCCATTATTGTAATTGTATTGTTATAGTTATCATTATAATGGTCATTACCACCATTGTTATTATAGTAATAATAATAATTGTTATTATTAGCATTATTTTGCATAATTTCGCACTGCTGTCATTAATAGTCTGATCTCCACACCCCCGTTTATCTACTATCAGCAGACACTGGTGCGAGTGATTTTGGAAATATCAAGGGATAGAAGAATCACATTTTTCCATCATATTAGTGGAAGTCGGTCATTCACCTTTCTCTTTCAGACCGTTGCACAGTGGGCCAGAAACCGATTCTAGGTGGACACAATTACTGTATTTTAGCTATTCTTATAGAAAATTTTGAGCTGATTCCGAATATACCCCATGCCCCTATACCTAAAATAGCTTCTTCGGCCCAAGAAATATGTTTTTGACCATTTTTTTAACTTTTTGACCTTTGGGACTGACCCAGCTCTTAAACCAGTTTCATCAATTTTTGGCGATTTCGATTTTCCGAAGTTTGTTCACTCACTTGTTAAAGATTTCCATGGAAGTGAGTAGTCTCTGGTAGGTCACGAGAACTTCGAAAAATCGCCGAAAAGGGTTAGAGAGACCTGGCGGTCGTCAAAATATATTCCCCTACAACTTTTCAAATTCTTTCAACTTCTGCAAAATAATTTTGTCCACCTAGAATCGATTTTTTCTTAAAATTTTGCCGTACAAATCTCAAGATATTCAATTATTTGAACCTCTGGGTAGCAATTAATAGCAGCCAATTGTTATTAAATCTCATTCTACACATATTTGAGAACCAGTAGGCAACGGATTCGTCGCCATCCCCAGCAGACCCGGCTAGTAATTGCTTTTCGAAATAAAAAATGAGCAGAGTAAAATTGTAATATTTCTGGTTGATTTATTAAAACATACAAAAATTCAACCTACCTTTCAAAACGTTGGCCATGATGTCGACTTCAAGAAAAAGAAATCACGAACTAGCCTGGATAGCCTCATATGCGCTAATGACCACTTGTATAAAAAATTAAATATCCCATTATCGCAAGATTCACAGAGAGTAGCTGAACGAGAAAACATTTTAGATCAGTTGCAAGCTGTGTAATTCACTCTCCAACAACCTCTAAACAGCTCCGGATATCAAACAACACCTTCCTTTCGACTTTTAGATTATTGGCCAGGAAAAAGGAGTTTCTGTACCACTGTGCGTTGCCTTCAACTAGGGATACTGAGATCAAAGTCCAAAAATTCGATGTTGTTTACATTTTCGGGTTGCTGATGAAGACTTTATTCTTCCTGTTTAAAGTGTCTAAATAACACATGTAAATAAAGATGTATAATGTACCTAAATAACGATTTATTGCAAGTACTTTAAAAAAATCTGATTTTGCCGAATACATTGACGGGATTTAGAGCGTTTTTGGGAGTGTTGAATTAAATACGTCGTTAAACTAGTAGTACCACGTGATTCCTGGGAAAAAATGGCGGACCAACATATTTGGAACTAATCACTGCCGAATGTTGAACCTATTTCATAAGAGATTTAGGTACCACGCAATTTCGAAACTTTCAAGAGATTTTTTGAATTTTTCGTCAAAGTCCAGGCTATATTATCAAGGGAAATTTTTTGAACCATCAAAAAGCTGAGACGTCAACAAACGAGAAAGTAGAGTACTTAAATTCAATTCTCTGAGAGGAAAAAACATGAATCTTAAAAAAAAAAAAAAAAAAAAAAAAAAAAAACGTTTGGGCGGCCTCCAACACTCAACAAAATTTGTTGGGCTGACAATTTAGCAGCATTGTTCATTAATATATATAAAGCTTGGTACAGAACAGCAGCGCGATTCGAAAAAAAAAAAATTATTTTGTTAACCACCCTAACCATGTATGCTAGTGTCGAGCCTAAGGATTTTGGCATCCAAGGTTGGCTAAGCTGAACTGGTTTCAAAATTACAAATGGCCGACTTGTTCACCTTTTCCCAACCTTCAGATAGTACCTATCCTGTCTCGTTTTTCCAGCCATCTGTTTTTTTAAATTTTAATACAATGTTTGTGGTATAAGGATAAAGAAAGACTAGAACTTAACACCGGCCCTTCGCAAGAGTAGGTGTGGCAGATTGAGGGATTTTTCATCATTTGGCACGTATTATTTCGGAGGTACTGAAGGATGCTGGGGTGGACAAGTTTTGCCCCATCTCCAGGTAGTAGAATTCTGGGAGCCACTCTTGAGTGCTCCTGACCACATGAGTGCTTCATGACAAGGCACATCAGTGCTGTAACAAAAACTATTATTTTCGGCCCAACACTGGAATAAAGCCCCAAAGAATGTGAAGCTGCTCATCCTCACCTGTCACTTCTATCGAGAAGACCAATGAAAGCATTCACCCATGCCTGGACTATCATCATCCCAAAGAAAGGAAGAAGTGGGCCTGGAGTCTATCCTCCAATTTCTATATCATCAGTAGTTTTCAACCACTGGCTGGTGTCATAACACTCGCTGGTGTCATAACACTCGCTGGTGTCAACCACTGGCTGGTGTGACATCCAGTGAGTATTTTGGCCAGCAGATGGCATAACAGAGAACCTGACAGATCTCCAAAGTCATTTCATTTCCCCATCGCTCTGGAAATCCCTAAGGCCTTTGACATTCTAAGCCATTTTACCCTGACCGATTGCCTTTATGGTGTAGGGGCATCTGCTCGTTTAATTGAGTTTTTTACCTGTCTGTACCAAGAAGGCATGACGACCCTCGAGGCAGGAGGTAAGATGTCAGGGGATGTAGTGATTGGGCCCTGCGCATGTCAGGGGGATCCTCTATCGCCACCCCTGTTCAACCTGGTCATGGACATGGCCTTGGGTAAGCTGCCATCTGAAATATGGTTTGATCTCGCCCCTGGGGTGCGCGTGGGGGCATTGGGTTTTCGCTAATGATTTTATCTTACTCACTGGAACCCGTGAGGTCTAGCAGATTGCCCACAACGCCTTTGCTGAGCAGCTGGCCAGGTGTCATTTAGTGGTCAACTCTTCTGAGTATGGGACAGTTTCCTAGGCCCCATCGGGTTGCAGGTATGAGGTGAAGGTGGAGGATGAGGAGTGCTTTGTCTTAGTACAGACACCCATCCTTGCCCGATTTGCATTGGAAGTCTAGCGGTAGGTACCTTGCAGTTGACTTTATGGGTGAGGATACTATAGCTGCATGCTGTGTGGACCTTGGTGGAGCATTTAGCTCGTGTCACTAGGCTCCATTGAAGCCACAGCAGAAGCTGCGCCTCCTTCAGACATACTTACTACCAAAGCTAACCTATGAGTTAGTCTTTGGCAGGCTTACTGTGGAGAGGCTGCTTGAGTTGGATCATGAAGTTCGCTCTGCTGTGCGCTCTTGGCTAGGCTTCCCACCCAAGTCCCATAAAGCCATCTAAATATTTTGGATGAAAAATCCTTTAAATTGAAAAGCCATTGAAGGAGACAGTGATCACTGAATAATGTGAATTTGCGTCCATATAAATAAGGGTGGAAAGTTTTTAGGGCATAAACGATGGCCGAAAGTTCTTTTTCGATTGTTGACAGTTTTCGCTCAGAATCGTATAATGTTCGGGTCAAAAAATGAATTGGTAAACCTGCTTTTTGATCGTTAGGATATTGGCTCAAAACGGCTCCCACAGCTACATCACTTGCGTCTGCGGTTACGTTAAATTCCTTGTTAAATTGGGGATATTGTAGAATTGGTGAGTTCATCAACAGGTTTTTACAACGGTCAAAGCATTCCAAATATTCGTGACTATCATAGTTAATTTTGGAATTTTTCTTTAGGCAGGCTGTGAGGGGTTTTGCGATTTTAGCAAAGTTGGGTATAAATTTTCCATAATAACCTAATACTCCGAGAAACTGTTTTATTTCTTTTCTCGTCTTAGGGACAGGAAATTTTGCAATTGCCACTACCTTATCCGGGTTTGGTTTAACTCCTTTAGTGGATACAATGTGTCCTAGGAATTCTGTTGCTTTACACAAAAATTCCGTCCTATCTAGCTGAATTTTTAAGTTTGATTTTCGTAGTCTTTTGAATACTTCTCTAAGGCGTTCTATGTGTTCTTGTAAGCTAATACTATAAATAAAAACATCGTCGACATAAATCAAACATATTTCATTCTGAAGTCCTCTCAGAATATCGCTCATTATGCGGGAGAAGGATGGAGGGGCGTTTTTTAAACCGAATTGGAGTCTAAGAAATTCGTAGTGTCCTGTGTCCGTAGGAAAAGCTGTTTTGGGGATTGACGATTCAGATTGGGGATTGACGATTGACGGGTTTGGAGTCAGAAAGAGCTCCGAGAAGAGTCTCAGTACTGCACCCGGTTGTCGCGGACCAAGCTCTCCTGAAGGAAACTGGTCATCTCTGTTGACAAGATACTTTCTGAGATGTAGTAGAGTTTTGAAATATATCGCATTTTTCGGATTTGACAATTTTAGGGACATAACGTAACAAAAACCATTTTTAAGAGGATGGGTGCAATTGAGGACATCATTGAATAAATCATTTGAGTAAATCATGTGAATTTCATCAAAATCGTTTGAGTCATTTAGAAGAAAAGTTTGCTAAAAACGTCATTTTGTCAACCCTAAATTGGGAAAGAGCTAATTTTCACAGGGTGCTTTGTGCATGGTAATAGGCACCCACCCAACCCCAAAACTGGAATTTTTCTATATCAATCCTGAAGGGCGCAATTCTCTACACAGACAACAGACAGACTGATGACATTTATAACTCTCTGATAAGTGGAGATTTGATTTCAGTTTGGATCCCCCCTTGTAGGAGGTGCACCAGAAATCGTGTTTTCAGCCGATAATATAACTTTCCTCAGATGAATTAAATGTTTCTAAAAATTCAACATATTTTAAAACGCTATATCATGGAAACAACGTGATATCATGGATACAGAGAAGGTGATGGTCTCAAAATGTAGGAAACTCTGTACGCTTTAAAAACGTATTTGGTAGGTGTTACCGAAAAACTGGTCCTTTAGGGTGAAAATCGCCAAAAACCAAAGTTGAGTCGAGAATTTCGCGGTTTTTCGATTTTTGACAAGGTTGCGTTCGGAGCTCGTGGTCTCAAACTTGGATTTTTCAATGGGCCAACATCACAAACAAGTTACAAAAAATCAGAACTACCGGGTTTGACGCATGGTACACCCCCTTTGAGACAAGGTTTGTTGGGCAAGGTAGGGAGGCTCAGCAACAACCAGGGAGTGGTATTGCCTCGACGTGACACTCTAGGTCTTCCTTCCCCTCTCCACAACCTCCTCTCTCATACGCCTCTCCCCGTCGTTCGCCCCATCGACACCCCCTGCCCACGTTTCCAGCTTGCAGATGAACTGCTTAACCAGCTGACGCTCTGAGCTCCACTGTCCAGTGCCCCCTTAAAAACTATCTATTTGACCAGGGTACGGATTTCAATATTTTAAATTGACGAGACCAGGGTGTACGTGTAAATGACCAGGGGACGGTCTTTAAATTGATGAAACCAGGGTGCGGTCATTTAAATCTACTTTGATCGCTGGGGAGGAGGAAATACAATATTCCTTTGTATTTAACTCAACCATGGTATCCAGTCGATGTTTAAACCTAACTGAAGAGAAATGATTGAAGAGATATACTGACGAGATGTGAGCTGGATTGATGAATTAAAATTGTAGATTTGAAGTTACTTACAGCCTCAACATCTTCTTTAGGAGTCTGTTGTCCGTAGGTCGTAGAGGTTATCGTAATCCTTGCCGTTTCCATGTGCACTCCGAAAAAGGTTCTGTAGAGTGCGGGGTTCTTTGACACACCTTAACTGTTGAGAAAGAGATTTTCGAATAGTCCGAGAAAAATCCGAGAATAGGTGTGTCCTACAGCAACTACACCAGTTATGTCGGGTGCCGAGAGAAAAGAGTTTTTAAAAATCACTTTCTTTATTTGGAACCGATGGAACACAAATTTGACTAAGGAAGACGGAACGGAGATGTGTAGCGTATGAGCGAAGCAACGAGACTGAATCGGACAGTGGGAGAATCAAGCTTATATAGCCTTGGTGGGCTGATTCAGCAGAAATATAGATAGATCAGCGGTTTTGGTGCTATAATATATATATATATGTATATATATACAGGATGGTCCCCAAAACATGGGGCGGGGGGACCTGGTGTTTTTCCGTTTCTTCACGTTCTTACAAAGTGTGTAAAAAGTTACATTCGCAGAAAAAATTCCTAGATTCATTTTTTAAATTGGCCTTCATACATACGTCGCAATTTATTTTTAAAAATTTGAAGAAAATTTAAAAGTTTATTAAAAAAGAAAATACTTTTTCTCGACGTACGTACAATTTTAAAGGAAAAATACCATGAAAGTCCAATCTGCGCATTCATAGCACGTATATTAACGAAAAGAACGTGAAGACAAATTTCGACAATTTTAAAAACAGGCGCGGAAAACAGGGTCCAGTGGCAGCCGCTTTCAGGTGGTAGACAGATAAACCTAAGCAGGGGTGCTTCAAAAACAACTCCACAGAAAAACTGGCCTCTCATCATCCGTTCCCAACCACTCGCTTGTCAACACCGTTACATGGTGTTGAGGTGGACCCACCTCATTGCACAAGGGGACCCTCTTCAGATTTTGCCGTTCTATTTCCTTTCAAGACCGGATCTCCCTGTAGTTCGGAGATGAATAATCCAAAATCAGGCTTTTCACGTTTTAGACCATTTTGTCTAGTTAGAACTTTCGTTACAGTACCAAGTATTTGTCTTATGTCCACATATCCTTGAATGAATCTTGCTTTCAATAAATTGAATTATCTTTCTTTTTAATAAATCTACCAAAATAATTATTTCTTGTTAATTAATATTTCATTATTTCTACATTTTTCATCCGATGTTGATGCAATTTTCAGGGATGTGTGGGTTGGGATACATATTATGGTCCCCCATCAGTTGTTTCATTGTTTGGAAAACAATACTTCAATCTGCGTTTGCGCAAAAGTATAATTAACCAACCATAATTAGCGAATTTTTGTAAAAAGTGAAGCTATCGCAAGGGCTCCAAAAACTTTCGATATACAAATTTTCGAAAATTTACCTCATTGAAATCCGTTTCAAGACATGCTGATACGAATCCTAGAGTTTAATACTTTTTCATAAGTACATATATACTTATATATATTTATGTATCCTATCCATATGTGCCCTTCCAGACAGTAACTCTTCTTAGTAGTGAAATAAAAATCCGTTCTTGCGTCATAAATCACCCTACCCTTATCAAACGAAAGGACGAGTTCGTTGACTAGAATTTTGTGAGCAAATTAATTTGGTAAAATTTCAAAAAATGTGCTAAAAAAAAAACAATTGAAATCGTGAACATTTATATTTTTCGGTAGTAATTCAGTGAAAAGAAGTCCATAACGAAGAACTTGAACACTAAAATACATTTTTATTTGCTCAAAAATGTACTTCAATTCCATTATTATTTGCTGAAAAATAAATAAAAATGGCTAAAAAAGCTGAAAATCCGAAACCTTTTTTTGAATTGCAAAATATTATTTATAGTTTTTTAAAATTATAAAATTGGTAACATAATGTAGTAAGATAATAATTTACGAAAATTCGCTCGTATGATCACACTGCCTGACTGGAACTTTTTTTTCACGATCTAATTGTCCGATCTCGCTCAAATTTAGAGGATAGTTGGGAAAAGACGATTTAATCACACCACGGAAATTTCAACACGGAGCCCTCAAACAATGAAACACTGGCAATTATAACACAACGATTTATTATTTATGAATTAGATACCCCTTCTACGCAGATCATTGGTCTATAATTATTATTAAGCTTCATATACTCGTGTATCAAGCAAATGATCAACAGTTGACGCATCGTTCTTCAAAAAACGGTTCACACCTTTACTGCTCAGGACCTCACAATTTTACGTTTATAGTAGGTGATTGGTGAAAATTTTTCAAAAAATGTCATGACAATATAACAAAAAACTGAGTAAAACGACAGGTAGAAAAGAAAAGGAATTAGCCTCAGAGGCCCCATCAGCTGTTCAGTGATCCTCCGAACCTCGTAATTGTTTTTGAAGTGTCCCGAACGAGCTCCATTCAATTTCAGCAAGGTGAGTCCAATTAGGAAAGAAATTAGCCTCGGAGGTTCCGAAACTGATCAGAATAACACGAGAACTGAGCATATTACACCAATATAAAATAACCAGATGATTCAGAAAGAGTAACGCTGAGACCGCCGAGAAGTTTTGGCGACCCTCTGTTAGCGCACAAATTGAAAAGAACAAAAACATTTAGACCAAACGCTACATACACATATCAAAAAGCGTTAAACTCAAGGAATTTCAAAACGAATTTCCACGAAGGAAATTTTGGATTCATTGCAATAGCTTAATTTTCTTAGAAAATTGGCTAAAACGTTCCGACCTTGGTAGACTCGGAAGTAATTAACCTTCTGTTGTTGGAATAGAAATAATAATTTAATTAAGAGTAATTCCTAAGTATATTTAATATAATTGAAGAAGGTGATTACCTACCTACGCTTCACAAGCCCAATAGGATACAGAAGTTATAATAAACTCGATTTCGGGAAGTCAGAATTCCATTGGAATTATATTATCAGCTGATAAAATTGTCATAGTTTTCAAGGCGATTTTAATTTGATATGTTTTACTGGTTACGATTCACACCCGTGTTGATGTCTTTTTATTTTTTTCGATGTTTTAGCTCTTAGGGAAAGCAAACGAATAAAAACATAGCGACCGGGATGGTTTTGTTCAATTCTTTGGGCGGATACCTATAAATGAAACTCAAAAATCATCACTGTTACATAGAAGTTTTCAAGTTCTCCATTTTTTAATATTTCAGCCCTTAGGTTCTACCCTTTAGTGTTAATCGAACGTGATGCCGATGTAACTGGCACATCCCAAGTCGATAAATGATTTTGGTGCCAAAGCCGGTCCCAAGCCCGTGTTGAAAAAGGAGGAGGGAACGCCGCTGCAACCTGAAGGGAATGTCAGATAAACTTCGTCTCAGGAAGTAGGAGCTCACGAACATCTGGGGCTCTGAAGCAGCGGCAGGGCTAGCTTGGAAGCCTCACAGGGGCCTATGCCCTGCCAAGCTAGGGTGCTGAGGGCCAATCCCCCACACACCTGAATCAAAGCCGATTAAAAGAACGCAAAGAGAAAAAGCCGGACTGAAACCAATGGCACCGACTTGGCATGGACACGGAACTATCAAATTCGGAACTTGGAATGTGCGATCCATTTCAGGGAAGGAACCAGAGCTGATTGATGAGATTAAAAAGTACGACCTGGATCTTCTGGGTGTAACTGAAACAAAGAAGAAGGGGCAAGGCGTGGAGCAAATGGATGGAGGATATATCTCCTACTTCTCAGGAGTACCAACTAACAAAAGAGCACAAGCAGGGGTTGCTTGTATCGTGAAAGCTAGTATGATCAGACGCATAAAGAACTGGACATTCGTGATTGAAAGACTGATGGTTCTGGTGATACTGGAAGACGGAACGAAATCGCCTATCACCATCATAATTGCCTACGGTGTGAACTATGATGCGCCAAAGGAGGAGAAGGATGCCTTCTACGAGCTACTCCAGAGATCCCTAGATGATGCGAAAGGGGAAGTCCTGATCCTTGGTGACCTTAACGGTAGAGTGGGCAACCGTACTGCGGGCTATGAGGGTATAATGGGGCCGTATGGAGAGGACGAGAGGAATGACAACGGGAAGAGAATATTGAGCCTATGTCTGGCGAATAACCTCAAGATCCTGAACCTAAGTTTCCCTCACCGTGCGATCCACCAGTACACGAGGGAAGAACCCTCAAGGGGAGAAAAGTCAATAATGGACTAAGCACTGTCAACAAAGAAATTCTCAAAACGGATCCAAGACTCCAGAATCTATTGGGGAGCTGAGATAGGAAGCGACCACCACCTTCTAGTTGTTAAAATTGCTAATATGAGTCCCCAAAAAGGAAAAGTGAGTCGAGGTAAAAAGATGAATGAAAGGATTAAAGTAGCCCTGCTAAAATAAGAAAGTAAACAGAAGGAGTTCCAAAGCAAAATGAATGAAAGGTATGAAGAATACAGCAGTTCGAGAAACACGGAGGATCTGGAGATTGCATGGAGCAACTTCAAGACTGCAATAACAGCCTCAGCTCAAGCTGTCTGCGGGACTTCCAAGTGTGGCAGAAGGAAGAAGGAGACCAGGTGGTGGTCAGCAGAAGTAAGAAGCGTGGTGAAGGAGAAGAAGAAACAATGGTTGCGGTATCCGAGAACAAGGGACCCGGATGACTATGTACTGTACCGAATGAAAAGGAAGAAGGCTAAAGACGCCGTGCGTGCTGCTAAAGCCAAGGCCTGGGAAGAATTCGGTAAATTTATGGAAGAGAGCTATAAGGACAATCAGAAATTATTTTATAAGGTACTGAAAAACATGAGAAAAGGTAAAGAATGTCCACTGAAATTCATAAGGGACGAACATGGTAATCTCCTGACAGAAGAAAAGCCGATCATGGAGCGCTGGAAAAGGTACTTTCAACAGCTCCTCGCAGGTGAGGAAGAAAACCGGGACAAACCGTATGTAGGCTCACACGTGCAAATAATGCCAGAACAACACCAAGACAAAGACACAATCAGTATGTGGGAATTGAAAGATGCAATCGCCAAATTGAAGTGTGGAAAGTCCGCTGGCCATGACGGTATAGCACCAGAGCTTCTGAAGTACATGGGCCCACACGGTGAAGAACTGCTGTTACATGTGCTGAATCTGGCCTACAAAACAAAACGAATACCAAAAGACTGGGAAGTGGCAATAATTGTACCAATCTTCAAAAAGGGAGACACACGTGAATGCGGAAACCACAGAGGCATCTCACTCTTATCTGTCCCAGGCAAAGTATATAGTCGAATTCTGGCTGGCAGACTTAGAGAGCAGGTCGAACCCCACCTTGAGGAGGAGCAATGCGGCTTCCGGCCAGGTCGGGGAACTATCGACCAGATTTTCACTTTGAGGCAAATTTGCGAGAAGGCCATTGAGTTCGACAAAAATATCCATCTGGCATTCGTGGATCTCGAGAAAGCCTTTGACCGGGTACAATGGAAAGAGCTCTCGCGTGCCCTGGAGAGGCGGAATGTTAATCAAAGCATCATAGCGGCTATCAAAAGCTTCTAAACGGAATGTAGGAACTACGTTAGAACAAGCAACCAGACTTCCGAAGAATTCCACACCTGGGTTGGGGTAAGGCAGGGCGATGTATTGAGTCCGCTCCTGTTCATAGTTCTGATGGACGACGTGATCAAGAGCCGCAAAGCCACGACACGGCCCTATAACACTGGTTACTACAGGCTGGCACCGGTTATGGTTGGGGAGCTGGTCTTTGCCGACGATGTGGCATTGATGGCAGGTTCAGAGGCCAGCCTGCAGCGGAACATGACTGTATGGGCAGAAGAACTAGAAAAAAGGGGAATGAAGATGAGTCTGGAGAAAATTAAAACAATGATCGTGTCCCGCAGTAAAGAACACCACAGCATCTCAGTAAGAGGAACGCCCATTGAGCAGGTGGCAGAATTCAAGTATCTTGGTGCAATTTTTGCTGAAGATGGAAAGATTACTTCTGAGATTAACGGTAGGATTGCGGCTGCAGGCAGGCTCTTCTCGTCCCTCAACCAACAGTTCATTCTCAGCAGCAGGTTCTCACTTACAGCAGCGAAACTTGGCCCCTTACAGAAAGACATTACAGCGCCCTGCAAACGCAGGAAATGCGGTACTTGCGCAAAGTCGAAGGTAAGACGAGGCGAGACCGAATCAGAAACACCCGGTTCAGGTCTATCTTGAATGTGAAGCCACTAGCCTCCACCATAAGGGCATCACAGATGAGGTGGGCAGGGCACGTGTGGAGGATGGATCAGGATCGCCTTCCAAGGAGAGTGTACGAGGCAAGACCCCAAGGACGAAGACCTAGAGGAAGAAAGAGGAAGACATGGCAGGAGAATGTTGAGGAGTCGCAGCGAAGAAGAGGCCTTACTCTAGACCAAGCGAAAACAACAGCTCAGCAGAGGCCTAAGTGGTGAGCTCTTTGCGCAACATCTACACCTTAACGGTACAGAAGAGGACGACTAAGTAAGTAAGTACCGATCTCGCTCAAATTTAGAGGATAGTTGGGAAAAGACGATTTAATCACACCACGGAAATTTCAACACGGAGCCCTCAAACAATGAAACACTGGCAATTATAACACAACGATTTATTATTTATGAATTAGATACCCCTTCTACGCAGATCATTGGTCTATAATTATTATTAAGCTTCATATATATCTAGTAAATGATCAACAGTTGGTGCATTGTGCCTCCCAAAATGGTTCACACCTTTACTGCTCAGGACCTCACAATTTTACGTTTATAGTAGGTGATTGGTGAAAATTTTTCAAAAAATGTCATGACAATATAACAAAAAACTGAGTAAAACGACAGGTAGAAAAGAAAAGAAATTAGCCTCAGAGGCCCCTCAGTGATCCTCCGAACCTCGTTATGGTTATTGAAGTGTCCCGAACGAGCCCCAATAAATTTCAGCAACGCGAGTCAATTCAATTAGGAAAGAAATTAGCCTCGGAGGTTCCGAAACTGATCAGAATAACACGAGAACTGAGAATATTACAACAATATAAAATAACTAGGTGATTCAGAAAGAGTAACACTGAGACCACCGAGAAGTTTTGGCGACCCTCTGTTAGCGCACAAATTGAAAAGAACAAAAACATTTAGACCAAACTCTACATACACATATCAAAAAGCGTTAAACTCAAGGAATTTCAAAACGAATTTCCATGAAGGAAATTTTGGATTCATTGCAATAGCTTAATTTTCTTAGAAAATTGGCTAAAACGTTCCGACCTTGGTAGACTCGGAAGTAATTAACCTTCTGTTGTTGGAATAGAAATAATAATTTAATTAAGAGTAGTTCCTAAGTATTTACTAATCAATAATTTAATATGAATTGAAGTAGGTGATTACCTACCTACGCTTCACAAGCCCAATAGGATACAGAAGTTATAATAAACTCGATTTCGGGAAGTCAGAATTCCATTGGAATTATATTATCAGCTGATACAATTGTCATAGTTTTCAAGGCGATTTTTGATATGTTTTACTGGTTACGATTCACTCCCGTGTTGATGTTTTTTTTTTTTTTTCGATGTTTTAGCTCTTAGGGAAAGCAAACGAATAAAAACATAGCGACCGGGATGGTTTTGTTCAATTCTTTGGGCGGATACCTATAAATGAAACTCAAAAATCATCACTGTTACATAGAAGTTTTCAAGTTCTCCATTTTTTAATATTTCAGCCCTTAGGTTCTACCCTTTAGTGTTAATCGAACGTGATGCCGATGTAACTGGCACATCCCAAGTCGATAAATGATTTTTAAGCCTAATTTCTTAAAGTTTGGTTCAATACTTTGTGAGAAAAGCTTCGTACTGCGGACGGACCACGGGTGGGTGTGTGTTTTATTCCTCATATCACCAATGCGCCTCCTCCACACGTACCTACTGCCAAAGCTAACCTATGGGCTAGTCTTTGGTAGGCTTACTGTGGGGAGGCTGCTTGAGTTAGTTCGTGAAGTTGTGCACTCTTGACTAGGCTTCCCACCTGGTGTCCCAAGTGCCTATGTACACGCACATGTGTGATGGGCTCGGCATTCTCTCTCTCAGCAAGCATCCCATCTTTATGCCGCCAGTTCCTGCTTACCCTTCGGGCTCGAGCTGGGAGGTCGCCCGCACTGCTGCTGACCTGGACTTTGTCAGGCAGAGTTGTTGTGGTGTGACCGAGCAACACCAACTTCTCCAAAACCCTGCTCATCTGCTGAGTTTGCTGCTGCACTGCATGAGTCAGTAGATGGTAAAGAACTCTGACAGTGCTCTGAAGCCCCCATTTTTTCCCAGTGTGTGGAATGGGCTTCAGAGGGCATTCAGGCCCGCGACTATCGTCGTTTTATGCCGTCCGGGTGGCTACACTAGCCACATCAGTGAGGTATTCACGGAGTAGCCGCGGGACAGTGGACACCCTTTGCCGTGCCTGTCGGGTAAAAATGAGAATGTGCAGTAGTGTCCTTGTACTCACGGTGGCCGCATTCTATGTCACAATGCAGTTGCCAAGCAGATAGCAGGCCTTTGTCATCCAGCGGTTGGGATGTTGAAAGAGAGAGACTATATCACATGCCGAGTGACCAGGGCATGAAGCCTGATATCGTTGCCGTCAAGCCCGATGGGACTGCCATAATCCTGGATGTCAAGGTTGTCAGTGGCAGCATGGTCATGGAGCAGACCTGGCGGGCTAAGAAAAGTAAATATGATAGAAAAAATCTGCGACAGGCGATATCTGAGCTAAAAGGAGTGGCACCCAATAACATCAAGGTCATGGCTGCGACCTTGTTATGGCGCGGAAAAAGTGCCATGGAGTTAGTCGAGTTGGACATCTCAGTGGGAGTGCTCCATGGTATCACCACCAGTGTCCTGAGGGGTTCTTACTTGAACTGTGGTCGTTTTATACAGGCACTTCCTTTCATCCCACTCACCGTTCTCTTCCTTCAGCTTCCTTGATCCCAAGGGCTGGCGTCAAGCAAACCTGGGCATCCTCCCCAATTCATTCATTTATTACAAAACTCTCCTCCGCCTTTGAGTGGTTTTGTAAAAAAAAAAAAATAATAATAATAAAAAAAATAAAAAATAAAGTGTGTGTGTGTGGCTGGGTGTGTGGGTGTTGTTGGCCGCCCCCAAAAAAGGCCCCTCCACACTAGTTGGGGCCACATATAAAACTCGTCCAGGAGGCTGAGAGGAAAAGCGCCTCTTCCAGTCTGTTGTGTGCGAGATACGGTTCACGCGGGACGCGGGATTCCTCCTCGAAAATATCTCGTCAGGGGGAGGCGTCTCCCTGGACCCAAAACATATTGCACCAAAAAAAAAAAAAAAAAAAAAAAAAAAAAAAAAAAAAAAAAAAAAAAAAAAAAAAAAAAAAAAAAAAAAAACCAATGAATGACGGCGAATTTCCACAACTACAATGCCCACGGATAATCCTGACACTTGCATGGAAAAACCGAGAAGACACTGTTTCAATAGTTAGTGAAAATTTTATGGAGATTTGAATTGAGAAGCCTCAGACCGCGACTTGAGCTGAAAAACAAATGAGGGAGCAGATGGCCCGGACAGTGGTGCCAACATGGCCAGGCGTAATACCGGTCGGTACAACTTCCCGGTAGGCGCCTGTTCTACTATTTTTTTAATTCTTTTGAAACCAGCTCTGTCCAACAACGGCTGAGGGCCACTACATTGTTAAAACATCCTCTATTGCTCCTAGATATGTTGTGATTTGTTGAGCTCAAGGTCAAGATAAAATGTGTATAGCTAGTTTCTGTACTTTTCTAAAGTGATAATTTGTGAGCAGAATTTGATTTGCTTCTATTGTGTGCATGTTTCGTTATTACATGATTTGCAAAATAATGAAACGGAAAAATATATTACACGAGGAACCTTATCAGCCATCAATCACAATAAGTAATTAGGAAAGTAGAAGGAGAGATAGAATAAAACTCAATGTTACTGAGAAGGCCTGTTAATTCAACATTGACGCAGTTGCCTAGGTTCATCACATTACATGGGTCACGTTTTCACATATTCTAAACCACAGAAGCAGTAAATACATTTTTCTACACCTTACATACATGATAACAGTACTGAGTCTAATTTCAGTCTTGAATTGAATGATAATACACAGCCACATTTAAAAAAAGTAACTCGAATATTAATTAGTAGATGATAAGTATAAAGAAACTAATTATTTTTGTACTTTGAGAATTGATATAATCCTTTCAATTTTATAGAATATACTAAGACTAACATAGACAAATTTGATTTCAATAAACCTAGCGATAAATTCAGATTTATATCAAGTATTTTTGAGTCAAATTAAAGGTTTTCCGGAAATGCACTGAATCACTGGACAGACGATGGGAGTATATAACCCCAAAAAGGAAATCCAATGAACCATTTACAAGAAAGTACGCCATCACTATAATTAAAGGTATTGAACTATGTAAGAAACCTTCCTTGGTTCTGCAAGAAGTAGGAAAAGCTCTATGGCTGTACTAAAAAGGTCATGAGCAGTGAAAAAAATACATAAGGGGTCTTCATAGTCCAGTAGTTCCAACGTTGAATCATCGAAACTTAAGTTTGGACGAGTTCCAATGCGCATGAGCATCGTCACTTTCGATAATTCGGTTCAAAATGGGCTGAAGCCTTCAAATGTCAAGTTTTGACACCAAACCATTGAAATGTAGCAACGATCCTTCTGGCTGCTTAGCGAAACATACTTATCAATAAGACACGATTGTCGTTCTCAATATTAAGAGCTCCAGACGCGCCAATCAAGTTTATGAGGATAGTTGAAGTTTAGGTATATTGTTATACAAATAGATTTCATCATTTATTATTTATAAGTTGTTTAGGAGGTAACCAGCAATGATTTGGCTTTCCACAATTCTAGCAAGGATATTAGGGTAATTTTGATATTACACCATTTGACGAGGGAGCCTCACTCATGAAACCATCGTTTTTCGATGAATTCGATTTTTGACATGGACCATGAATACCCCTATAAGTTTTCCAGAATCACACATTTTCACCAGTACCTTTTAAATAGGATTCTTTGCACACCTTTATTGCAATAAAAATGAGAAAACATTTAAAAAATATATATACATTTAGAAAAAACCGTCACCTTCTTCAGGGGGAAATTGGAAAACATTTTGATAATGGAATTAAATGTTCGGGAATGTAGATAAAAGAACATCAAGCTGCGGGGCAAAGTAAATGGTCTTTGAACAACAAAAACCTAAAATATCCATATCATCATTAATTGTATTGGTATCCTTTTTCGAATTATTCTCAGTACATGAATATATCCATTCTATCACTAGGTATTGATTTTCAACACAAACTCTGTCAAACAAACATTTTACAGCAAATTAGTATAGATATTTAAATCTCTTCGGTATCAGATTGAACTGTTTGGTTCAACCAAGCATGAATTCTATCCTGAATGTCTTCTTCTGAATCATCACTATCAAAATCTTGAGGACTGAATGGATTGGTGCTAAAATTATTCATCCACTCTCCATCATCCTCCTCCAAATCCCAACAAGAGAGCAATTGAGCAGCCAGCATGTCACAACAACCCTCAAGATCTTCTCTATTCCATGCCCAATCTTGAGCTGATTTCTCTATTTTTACTGTAAAATCAGTAGCAGTAGAAGTCGGTTTGCTTTCAAATAACGGTTGGGGATGTTGAAAAGAGCAAATATGAGAAGCAATGGGCACATTTTCAGCATTCAAATGCTGCTGTATGCACATTGATCCCCACGATTTCAAACATTCCATCTCAGAATCACTCAGGTCGGGGGTGAACAAGTCAGCTTTATTCATCAAATCCATCCGCTGAGAAAACAAGTCTCCAAAACTATTGCATAAAAATACATCTACAATGGTGGAGTGTCTAACAGCAGACAGTCCTATGAGAGACATGGAAAACCTAGAATTTAACAATGGCGACAAGCATTGTCCCTTTAATCTAGCTTGAAGTAGAGTTTCCTGAAGAGATGGCAGTCGAAAAGGTGGCATTTTAACAAAATCAAACTCGAACTCAGCAGAATGATCATTGTATACATTTACTACTTCTCCTCCCAACTGACAACCAATGAGTAATGAATCATTCCTCGTTTCTTTTGAAACCAATGAAAGGAGGGAAGGTACATTGGTCAGTCCATGTGCCCATCTTTGATACCATCCTTTTCTTATATCAAATGCTAATAGATAGTGATTGGTACACGCATAATGTAAATCTGCTCCTTTATTAAAAGAATATATAGAATTACATCTTTCAGTCGTTGAGTTGATATCCCACTGTAAAATGTTTGAACGGTTGATGGGAGTTCTCAAGTCCAATAGATTGATAGTTTTATGGTCACAGAGCATTAATACATTTTCATCATGAAAATTGAAGTTTCCCCAAACGTTGTCAGTCATAAGAAAATCCATGCTTATTTCATGTTGTAGTTGTGAACTACTAATATCATGTATTTTAATAATAGCATCAGATGTCAAAGTAACATATTCATTTTTACATGGATTCAAACACGAATGAATATATACGTCCTTGGTGTCATTCGAACAGAGTAGTTGCATAGTAACTGAAGTGTTACCTGCACTCAATTTGAACAAAGCACACGTATTTTTCAAGCGTAGCAAAATCTTGTCTCCCGAAGACTGCACCTGATATATTGGCAATGAGCGATCCAAACCATGATCAATAACTACATCGACTGCAGAGCATGATTTCCCTCCCAAGTTGGCAAAAAAAGCATTAAAAGTTTTGGAAGAGTATGGGGCAGGGCAGATGATAATATCTTTATCTTCTACGTTGCACACAGTTATTGTATTCCCATAATATGAATTGTAATATTCGCTTAAATGTGGATATGGATCCTGGGAAATATGTTGTGCTAAGGATACGATACTAGAGTGAATCTTTTGCACTGGAGGTTGAGATGTATTCATTTGGATATTTTCAACATCTTTGGGCAGTTGGACGCCACAGGTTTTTCTTAAGAGTTTTTGGTATTTCGAGTAGTACTTACGTTTTTCATGAACTATGTGGAAGACAGGATCTATCCCATTTGAAACTGCCTTATCAACTAATGCAGGAGCTTCTAATGGAATCGGGAGTGAACAATTGAATGGATAATATTCATGTCCAAGTAATGAAGAAGTTGGATCATCAGACAAATCAAGTCTAGATTCACAAGCACTATGCAGATTAGGAACATGAAGAGAAGAATGAGGTACCCCCTTACAAATCAGTCTTTTGATTTTGCACAAGGTATCCATTGTGAAGAGATATAGGCTCAATGATCAAATTCTGAAGTTAATTCTGGGGAGGAGTTTCAATTTGTTTTTTCTCCAAAGTGTTCCGTGTTCTTCTACCACGCAGTAATAGGAGACTAAAAATTATAAAACCAATACTTATAACTTGAAAGGTAATAATTGAAAAATATAACTATATCAAATCCATGATGAATCTTATGGTTGATTACATACAAAATTTTGTGATGACAAACAATCTTATGTTGACACCATTTAATTTCCAGTAACAGTTGCCTAAACAATGTGTAGGTAAATTGATATTATCAGATAACGGAATCAGAAATAAGATGGAATAAAACCACGCAAAATAAATACATGCACGGATCGCAGGGTGAAGTTTTGCGTAAGATATTCCAAGATTAGCTCTACCACCAAACTGTGGTGCCAATATTGCCGAGTCAAATATAATGATGAATAATTACAACTCTGAACTAGATTATGAAATTACCTCAAATCAAATTCTTTGATCACAATTATAGTTACAACCTACATCATTCAACTATCTGAAGAGTTCACCCTTCAGTTCTCTCTCAACCACAATCCTGCACGTACCTATCCTCTGTTTTATCTTGTGTTACACTTTTTTTTACTTAAGTACACTTTTTTTTAATAAAGTGTTTTTGGTTACGACCCGCATAACTGGCACAAGTCGAATTAGGATGTTTTCCAAATTGAACTTTCCGAAGGAATATATCGTGAAGAATCAGGAAGACATGCCAGGAATCTGCAAGCCATACAGTAGCAGCCAGGACCATGGACATCACGGAGAGAGAACTCCTCACGTCAAATATGTCTTGTGTATTAGCGTAAATAGCCCCCAGCAACAACCTTTGAAAATAATTTTTTTTTTGTCTCTTTTTGGAAGTTAATTTGAGAGCAAGTAAGCAACTCGAAATTAATTCCTATGAGGAATCACAGTAAGATCACTCACAAAACTTTTTGTCACTAAAAAATTGTTATTAAAACTACTTAAAAACACTTACTTAAAAACTTTAAAACACTTATTAAAACTATAACGCACCGAGTATTAAAACTAAAATGCACCAACTAATAAGCAACCCTTGCAAATTTAAAAAGTTCATTTATGAACTAAAGAATATTTGGTACCTCACCAGAATAGCAGACAACCAAAATTCTTTCGTAGAATTGCCCAAATATCTTACCATCAACTTTCCGAACCTCGGAAGAATTTATTTGAAAAAATATTTTCAACCAACCGTGAGAGCAAATCACCTATCGCATTCGACCCTGCACACTTTCACACCTATTATCTACATCCGACAACCAACCCCTTTTAATTCAACACTAGACGTCTCCCGCGATATCGTCTCTATCTCTGTATAACAGGAATCCGACCCTGTCTCCCAAAAGCCCGACAAGCGTGAACCTCGTTTACTTCGATTATAAAATTAACTATTTCAAATTGTATATGAATGTTTAACGACTAAGAAAATGTTGAACATTATTATTATTTGTATTTTAGTATTTTCTTGTGAACCAATTGTTTGTCTTAACCTTGCACATCTTCAACCGTTTTCAGTACAGTCAAAAACAAATTTTTCGAAACTTTCCAATTAATCACAAAAACAATAAATTTAAAAGAACGAATTTTTTTCTAAAATTCAAAACCAATCCAAAAATCCACAACTCGCCAAGATTTGAGATCTAATAGACATTTTCCTCACGCCAGTTTTCCCTGGCATGGTTTAGAACGTTTTCCTAGAAACTTTCCAACAATCCCAGAAATAAATCCCTTAGAAGGATCCTCAGGACCAAACCAAAACACTCAAATTCAACCTACTGACTACGCCGGTATTATAAACACAGAACAGCAAAAATTGGCCAAATGACCTCTCTAATCGAGAATTTAGGAGTATATCAGGTAATCACTGCAGAGAACAGAAGACCAATGACCAACCCGTTTTGAGAAAAGAGCCCAAACTATTTTTTAAAAAAATCCTGAACTTTAGTGGATCTCTCGAAATGCTCATTTCCTGGTGACAACCCAACTGATATATGACCAATTTTTTAACAAAACTGACCCACTAGATTTCCAAAATGTTATGATAAGTAACTCCATCAAAGCAAAAATATCATCTCCTTCTGCAGAACGGATTTTTTTCAGCCAATCTCACAACTTATGAACAGATTGAACAGGCATTAACAAAATTCCATTGTAAGATCACGAAAACCCTAAAACTACTTATAGCATACCTTCACACTCACGAAATTCCGAATCAAGAAATCCTAATTAACAACCATAAAAAAGTAGCATTGCGTTGTTTCCTACTCCAACTTGGAGAACCCCTTCGTAGTACCTATACTAAGGACAAGACAACCAGCAGACCTAGGAACCGTCATTTCATGGCTAACAAATGAATATGAGATTTTAGGCACCAACAAGTCCAGAGTTCCTCAAAATAAAACGAAAAACATACCGCCCTATCAAAATAATAGACCCAATCAAAACTACCCATGACCACCGTGAAACATCCCCCAAAAACGTTACAAAACAAACATGAACACAACCAAACTAACCCGATTTTTGGTCCCTGATCATCTGTCTTTCAATGCAATAAACAAAATTGAATTTGTCTAGATAATCAATGTGCCCCATGTACCTATATAAACACAGTATTCAACAAACCAGTGTATAACCGAGGCTGAATTAGATCAATTTCAAAATGGATGGTCAGAAGCCATTATTACCATGGCATTTGCTCTGGGACTAGCATAGGTCCAACATTTTCGCTATGAATAGAGAACAGTATAAGAAAAAGTAGTACGCAACTTGAGCCAACGTTTTTTGACCTGGACTTCTAGACTGAAATATTATTACCCTACAATAAAAATCTAACCCCCACAACATGTTTGACTCCATTCATGAAATAAATTGACTAATAATGATTATAGTAATAATTATAGCATGGCATTACCTGGTACTCGAACTAAATGCAAGGTCCCATAATTTAAATCCTTGCGTGCATAATTGATATAAACTTTCTCCTTAATAGTACAAAGTAATTCATTAGCAGCTTCAGGAACAAGTTCTTCTTATAAGAGTGGCATATTTGTCACCCAGAAACATTCACCTCAATAGACGACTACCTGAAATCAAGAACAGAAGAACAACACAAAAGTGACAAATGTCGTTGCTCATGAATTCGCCTAATTCAGGTAGGCAAGTATAAGTATTGAAACTACTTAGAGAAACCTGCAAGGTTACTGCGTGCCTATGCAATGTTCGAATGATTTTCAAAGAGGGATGAATGTGGGCAGGATTGCTCACTTCATCCATTGTTCAAAATACTTAAGCATGCCCATTGATCAATGTGATGATATCCAGTCCATATTATTACATTACGTGTGTTTTAAATCATATGATTCCCCAAAAATATTTGTTTATTTTCTCCTCATTTATATTAGCGAATTGTGACGAATAAAGCCTTGAATATAAATCGGGTTTTCATTACAATTTATTCGTCACAATTCTACTCGAATTCAGAAGTATTCAATACGGCTTGATGGATAAATTTCTCAGACCTGACAAGCTTGAAACGGATCCGCATTCTCCCACGGCATCACAAGAGTGGAAATACTGGCTAAGAACTTTTGAAAATTTCATCACTTCTTTTGAAGAAGTCGACGACAATGGTAAGCTAAAATTACTGATCAATTATCTTTCTCCCGCTGTGTACCTTATCATAGCTGATAAATCTTCGTACGTAGAGGCTCTTGATGCTTTGAAATCTGTTTATGTCAAACCAACAAACGAGATATTTGCAAATCATCAATTATCTTCTCGAAGACAGTCCATGGAAGAATCAATTGATCAGTACCATCAGGCACTAGAAGTATTAAGTAAAAATTGCGAATTTCAGGCCGTCGATGCAGAAACACATAGGAAAACGTATGTCCGGGATGCATTAATACGAGGTATCACATCCCAACAGATTCGATTACGACTTCTCGAATTTAACGAATTGTCGTTGGATGAAGCAGTAGAGAAAGCTCGTGCTTTAGAATCAGCAAAGAACCAATCGGCTACATTCAATGATGCGAATCTTAATGCTACCTTTTCTGACCAACAGGAAAGCATATCTTCCCAGGATTCTTCCAATTTAGCAGCCACTCGTCCAAATCAGCAACGGTGCTACTTTTGCGGACTCTCACGTCATAGATCTCGTCAACAATGCCCAGCATTGGATTTAGAGTGTGACAATTGTACCAGAAAGGGCCACTGGGCATCTGTTTGCAAATCCGCCTAGAGGCAAGCTATCAAACCTAAGTCTGCTGCTCTTATAGCTGTTTCTACGACATCCCTGAATAAAGCCACTTTCTCTATCCAGGTAAGCAATGTACCTACACTAGCGCTAATCGATACGGATAGCTCTGAAACATTTATTTCTAAGCAATTTGCCGAGGGTTGTCGATTTAAGATGTATCCTACTTCTGGTCTGTTGCAATGGCTTCTACTACGTTAAATTCGAAAATTTCTAATTACTGTTTAGCAAAATTAGAATTTTTAGGTCAAAAATATGACAACATAAAACTAAACGTCCTCCCTGACTTATGCACAAGTGTCATTGTGGGACATGATCTATTAGAACAACATTCGGAGTTAAAATTTTCTTTCGGGGGTTCCAAACCTCCCCTAACAGTTTGTTATCTAGCACCAGCCAAAATCGAGCCTCCACCCCTCTTTGAATACTTATCAGGAAACGTAAAACCTATCATAACAAAATCACGAAAATACTCGGCTGAGGATACGGAATTTATGAAAAATGAAGTACAAAAGCTCCTTACAGACAATATCATAGAAGAAAGTAGGTCACCCTGGAGAGCGCAAGCTTTCGTTGTAAAAACTGAAAACCACAAGAAGAGGATGGTAATTGATTATTCCCAAACCAAACCGATACACCCTACTAGACGCATACCCAATACCAGATCTCGAACTAATAGTCTCCCAAGTTGCCGAAAATTCATACTTCAGCACTGTAGATTTCTGCAGTGCTTACCACCAAATTCCCCTCCGAAAAGGAATAAAAAAGGGGGGTTCCCATTTGAAAAAACAAAGTTGATGTTGGTCGCGCATGGTTACGCAATTGCCCGCTGCGCGATTTTGTCATTTCTGAGATCCTCATAAAAAAACATGAAGTTTGAAAAACAAAAAAAATTTTTTTTTCTTAAATCCACAAATAACGATTTTAACAGGGGGGTCAATGTCTTGTTAGACACCCTGTATATACAATACTGGCAGGAAACTAATTTCCCATCTGAAGCAATGGGCATTATACACTACCTGTCTCGAGCATGACGTCAGATCCTTCGGCTCTCAGGAAATCCCCGCAGTCGACGCCCTGGTCAGGGAGGTAGCGAGGGGAGGGATCGGGCAGCCAAGGTGGGTGGGCAGGTGATACAATCCCCCCAAAGGAGGGGGGGATGATGGCGGATGCGGGGTGAGCGCAATACTGCCATCTACCAGCAGCCGGCTGAACTTGTGTCACTTCGAGAAGCCTCTCCCACCCCCCGCCCAGCCAATGCATATCTCAGAATTCCCCGTTAACTGATAACAAATTTTTCTCAGCTAATTTATTTCCTATTTTGATGGGATAGGTGGCTTTCGTTTCTTAACAATATTACCCACTGAACGCCAAAATGTCTTTACCCATAGGCATTTTTAATCAGAATTCAAATTCAAACTAAAAACAAAATGTTAAGCAAAATTTTCGAAAATTGGATTTTAAATGGTGAGTTGCAGTATGGTACTGTTTCCCTAGGAAAATGCCGGAAACTCCATCAAAATTTTCCAAAATATGGCTGAAAAAAATACATCGACTTTTTTACATCCTATCTGGTCCCCCCTTAAAGTTACGCTACTTATCTACAAGTAACGCTGAACCACCAAGGAGATTTTCCCGCCTACCCTGTGTGTTCAGTTCCCAGCATTTCCAAGTTTCCTAGTTCTTTTCTTATTCACGAAAAGGTATTGCAATGGCAGATTTTGAAAATTTATGAATATAACTTTCATGAACCATAAATACTAACAAGAAATGAATATCACTGTTATCGGTGAGTAAGGTTACTTTGCAATAGGGAGGAAGAGATGAGAAAGGTTGGTTCTGGATAAAGCGTCTTATGTTTAGGTAAAATAATAGAGAGCTCCTAAACGATAAGTCGATTAGGATAAGGTGTTTGGGGATTTTATCATCTGGGGCGAGCCACAGCGTATGCTAACCTGATAAAGTCAAGACGGTCGAATTAGCATTTCATCTTAGAGTGACGCTACTTAACTTCAAGTAACGCTGAACCAACAAGGGGATTTTCCCCTATTCCGTGTGTTCAGTTTCCAGAATTTTCAAGTTTCCTAGTTCTTTTCTTATTTACGAACAGGGTTTGCAATGGCAGATTTTGAAAATTTATTTATGAACAAGAAAATGAATATAACTTTCATGAATCATGAATACCAACAAGAAATGAATATCACTGTTATCGGTGTGTAAGGTTACTTTGCGATAGGGTAGAGATGGGTAATCTGACTCATCTCGATGATCGGATCGGGATCGATCGCTCATCAAAATGATCAGCTCTTTTACATAACTCATCGCTCATCTCCTCCTAGTGCTGGGCGATGTATCGATAGCACTACTGAAACATCGATGTTTTGGTACAATCGAAAAACTATCGATAGCGTTTCAAAATATCCATAGTTTCGATAGTTTTTTGTGTGCGTTAGCTGGAGTTAGCTAACTGGTTACTTTGAACGAAAAAAAAAAAAAAAAAAACTCACAGAATGTCAAAATCAAAACTCACGAAAATAACAAACGACGCGGGTAGATAAGATAGGAGTAGATAAGTGATCGTTATCTTTGTGGTCGTGAACTGCGAGATTGATCGATTTGATCGGCAAATAGCTCTCGATCTCTCGAAAGAGATCCCTCGCCAAGTGAATGATCTCGCTCTGAACGATCCCAGCGATCCCGCTTACCGGAACAGCTCGTTGAGCGGTGTTACAAGCTGATCCGATCCCTCCCACCTTCCCGATCCCGATTCACCAATCCGAGAGGAGAGCCGCCAGTGATCGAACGATCCCGATCCCACATCCCACTCCGTTGATCATAGGAGGGGAAAGAGCTACCTCTCTTCCTTCGTGAGTCATCGCTCGCTCACTCACTTTCAAGAGCTAGTTCTTTTTACTAACTCATGAGCGGATCGCCCATCTCTACGATAGGGAGGAAGAGATGAGATAGGTTGGTTGGGGATAAAGCGTCTTATGTTTAGGTGAAATAAATTTGTCTTATTGGAGATGAGGCGCCTCATCTCCCCGCACATGCCCAGTAGTGTTTTCCGTTCACGATAAGACGCCTCATCTCAACCTCCCTATCGCTTTAGGAACTCTCTAATTTGTCTTATTGGAGATGAGGCGCCTCATCTCCCCGCACATGCGCAGTAGTGTTTCCCGTTCACAAGGCGCCTCATCTCTATCTCCCTATCGCCTTAAGAACTCTCTAATATACTTTTGCGCTATCGTAACAATATACTTTGAGCAACTAGGTACATATTTCTATCCCGAAAAAATCATGCGATTACACTCTAGCATAGGTTAGTATTAGTGATTAGGTTAGTATATAGTATAGGTTACTGATTAGTGTTTGTGATCTAGGATAGGATAGTGATGTTCGAGTGAACTATCGTTAATACTATGTATATGATTTGCATTAAAACGTATTCGTTCGTATCATCTCGCAATACTTTTAGAAAAGTGTATAGCTGGACAAGGGACGTTCACAGATCAGCTCATAGGTAATATATGCCTACAAAATGTAGTGAAGTAGTTACTTACCAATAGAAGTTCTTAGTAGTTCCTTCTAGAATCCATAACCTGATAGCAAGTTAACAAGTAAACCCTGGGCAAGTGGGATGAGTATTGCATCCGGCTATACGATGGTGTGTACAAGTATTCTTTGAACAATACCTTTATCTAATATATTGATAATAGATAATGAACACATGAACATTCAAACAAAACAGTGAACTGATAGGAGAATATCGGGAGAACCTTGATATTGAGCAGAGAGGTCCAATCGAATATCGCGTTCCAGCTAAATACATGTTCCTCATGGCTGTAGCATGGAAGAAGAATCTTCCATGGCTGTAGCTTCTCCTGCACTATGTAACAGCTCTTGTCTTGTTTGTCCCATTCCATTTCTTTGCTCGGTGTTTTGACCTTATGGGTGATGGCTAACTTCCCCAATAACCAAACAAGCCCTTCAAATATCATTAACTTTGTAATTTTTGTAAAGCCACTCCTAGTTTTCGACCTCACTACTAGACCAAATATTAAATAAACGTGCAGGTATCCCTCACTGAATGTTTGGAAATGTACATAAAATGGAACATCGGTCATATCATCAACGATGCTATATATTGTGGCGTAGTCTAATGGATAGGATAACGATCTCGTGAGCCGAAGGTCCTGGGTTCGAATCCTGCTGCATGGTCAATTTCCTAAGAGTTGCGCGGGTGGGTAGGCCCAACCTTAACTCACCCAAGCCACGTCCGGTGAGAGTGATATTCTCTTCATCTGCGGATGCCCTTGCTGTTCTTCGAAAAAAGAAAAATCTACCTCCCACCTACGGCCACATATCAATCTCCGACGACAAAACGGATCGTCAACGAGCGTACTACAAAGAACAGGTGCAATCTCTAGAGGAACGAAAAAAGAATGGTGAAGCAGACCTCATCATACGATTCGTCAGGGGCATCCCAACGATTGAACGCAAAACCCAGTCATACTCATCAAAAAACTAATACGCACGAGCTATGGTCCGTCAGCCTCCCCTAAACTAATATCTTGTTATCAGAACGTTCGAGGCTTACGGACCAAGCTCGAGAGCTGTGCAATACCATTCCATGATTTTCTAGTCGTTTGCCTCACTGAAACTTGGTTGAACGAAGATTTTCACTCCCCAGAATTGGGATTTGATAAATACCTAACTTATCGTTGTGATAGAAACCAAAAAACTAGTGACTGTTCCAGGGGAGGTGGTGTCCTAATTTCGATCCACCGTTCTTTAAAGCCCTCTCTTATAGATTCACCAATTGAAGATCTCGAATTATTATTTGTTCTAGTTACAGTTGGTTCTCAAAGATTTATCATCAGTACAGTTTACTTCCCGCCAAATTCTAGGGCGGAACTCTATCAGCTGTACTATAGCTCGGCCGTGGAAACGGTTTCCTTCAAGGGGACCCGATAGAAAAAAATTTGAGAAAAATCCATTTTTTTTTTCTTTCATAAAACGATGTATTAACATCTAGGGAACAGGTAAATTCAATAACATAGTGAAATTCATGCTTACAAATGCGTAAATTTTTTGTTTAAGTGCAGGCCGGCAGCATAGGCTGGCTAGATGGTTGCTCTGTCGTCTTTATTCTTGAATAACGGTTTACTGGTCCTTTCTTTTTTTTTTTTTTTTTTTGTTTGAAAATTCGTGTAGAACCACCCATTTTCAATAAATAATCAAAAGAATAAGTAAAAACGAAATTGGGCAGCTAAAAATCACAAAGAAACCATTAGGTGTAAGGTACACGTGTATGATAAGAGTCTCTTCATCAATTTCTTCTTTGCCGTTATTTGACTGGGCTACAACCATGGGTATTATGTTTATACTATCCATGGATGAGATAGTTAAGCTATCATGATACAACACTTCATTTCAGATAGGTCTAGGGAAAGAAAAAACAGCTTCTATTTGCATAATGCGTTGCGACGTCATGAAAAGATGGATGCTGTTGATTTTTCTGCTCTCCTGTAAAGTAATGTTTTTTCATGTTCACGGGCGTTTTTCATTGGAACGGTTGACCCTATTCGGTTGATTTTTGTTTTGTTTTGAAGAAGAGATCTGGGCCAAGATATTGTGACGTAGCGGTTTTACGAAATGTTGATTTCAACTGCCGCTAGATGTTTCTGAAGTAAAAAAAAAAAAAAAAATATGACAGTTATTCCATGATACCTACGAATTCGTGTTTTTGAGATACCTGGAAACTCCTATGTTAATTGAAAATTGAGAATATAAGGAACAAAAAGAAAAAAAAAAGCACTGAAATTGGTTGCAGGGGGGCTGAGGAAAATGCCTGTAAAAAGAGGTCTATTAAGGGCGGGAGGGGGGTGGGTGCCGGGTCCCCTTAAATATCAAGACTGCGAAATAATACTTTTGGGTGATTTCAATTTACCTCAATTAAAGGATTTTAACTATACGTTCAATGAAAATTTTCGTTCAAATGACCAAGGTCTGACCGCCGTAAAAGATCTCTGCTCTTTTTTGGAGCTAAAACAAGTTAATTTGGTTCGTAACGCTTACGAGTCTATTCTCGATTTGGTATTTACGAGTATTGAAAACTTGAATGTGGAACTATGCCATGAACCGTTCGTGGATATTGACAATTATCATCCTCCATTATTAGTTAGTTTTGAAATTACTGAATCTGATACATTCCTTCAAAATGATTCTTATAACTATAATTTTAATAACGTTGACTATGAATCGATGAGCTATTACCATTCCATGGGATGAATTCCTGTCTTCAGACTGCATAAATTATAACTGCCAAATTTTTTACGAAATTCTTTATGAAGTAATCGAAATATTTGTTCCAAAACGTTGCCAATTCAATTTGAATTATCCTCCATGGTTCACCCCAGAATTGATAAGTTTAGTGATGAAAAATTCTGCTGCTCACAAAATTTCTAAATCTGAACCTTCAGAAAAAAATTACCTATGAAATATTTTCCAACATTCGTGCACGATGTAAAGCCCTAAGCGATGAATGCTATTTAAATCATGTGAAATTTACAGAATCAAGTATTAAATACAAACCCAAAATTTTTTGGAGATTTATGGACTTGAAAAAGAGAAACTCAACCATACCTGCCATAATGTATTATCAAAATGTACCTATTTGGTGACAATAGTCCATCTATTGCAAACCTGTTCCAAAGCTTTTTTAAATCTGTTTATACCACTTCTTCCGATACTCGTCCTTCCATTCTATATTCCTCATTAATGAACTCGATGAATATAAGCTCATGTTCGGTGTCTTTGTCTAATGTCTTTAATTACTTAGAAAAATCCGATTCTAATCCTAGTCCTGGACCAGATGGAGTGCCTTCCATCCTCATGAAAAACTGTAGATGTTTAAGCTTTTCAATCAATCTCTAGCAGTTGGTAAAGTTCCCGATTTATGGAAAAATAGCTATATTACTCCTATCCACAAAAAAAGGCAGCAAATCTGATGTATGTAACTACCGTCCGGTTAGCAAGCTGTCATTCATACCCAAAATGTTTAAATCACTGGTGTGCGGTATTTTGACCCCTTGTTATTAAACATGAAAATTGTCACCAAACTGATATAATTTACACGGATTTTGCTAAGGCGTTTGACCAAGTAAACATAAGTCTACTGCTAGATAAACTGTTGCTTCATGGCATTACTGGTAAATTACATCATTGGTTTGAATCGTACCTTACGAATCGTATTCAGTGTGTGAAAATTCTTAACTCAGTCTCTAGCCCAATAGATGTGACTTCAGGGGTGCCCCAAGGGTCACATCTAGCTCCACTACTGTTTAACCTTTTTATAAATGACCTACCTTCCTCTATCCACAATTCCAAAGGATATTATTTGCTGACGATGCGAAAATTTACCGCATTGTTAAAAATATTAACGACTGTTTTCTTCTTCAAGATGATCTTGAGTCTCTGTACCAATGGACCTGTAATAATAATCTTGGCCTTAATTTAGACAAATGCAATATCCTTAGAATTACTCACTCCAACTCACCTGTAAACTTTTTCTATTATACTTGCTTCGGTCGAGCCAACAAAGGATCTCGGTATCACTCTGTCTGCATCATTTACTTTCTCGTTACACCTTGAAATAATCATTTCTAAATCCAATAAAATGTTGGGTTTCATTAGCAGAAACTCTAAGCACTTCTCTGTCGACACTCTCAAAGTATTAAACTGTGCCTTTGTGCGATCTGGCTTAGAGTATGGAGCCTTGATTTGGGATCCCTATTACATAACGTACATAGACAGACTGGAGAAAGTACAACGAAAATTTTTGAGATTAGTAGCTTTTAAAAAACGAATTCCTGTTGCTGATATCAAGTATGAGGAACTCTCAACGTCCTTGAAAATAGGATCCTTAGACGGACGACGTATAAAAATTGATTTAGTCTTTTTATACAAACTCATCAATAACCTTGTCGACACTCCTGATTTATTATCTTCCATAAACTTTCATGCACCCTCCAAAATAACCCGCAACGTAAGACCATTTACTCTAGAGTTCCACAAAACAAATTATGGGAAATTTTCCCCTATCAACAGACTCATGCCTCATGCAAACAATTATCCTTCGATATATTTTTTTGGTCCCAATCTTTCCACCTTCAAATCACAACTAGATAACTTCATCATATAACCTTTGACCTTTTTTTTCTTGTACCTACCTAATAAGTACCAATATCCATCCGTATTATTCATGAACTTCATATTATTTATTATTCTCTTTTAATATCCCTCCGTAATACTCTTGTATTTGATATTGTTTATTATTCTCTTTTGAATAAATTACATTTTATCCTTTAGAAGTGTAGACAATCACTCGTATGTAAGCATATACTATATTGTATAATCTTATTTACTAATTTAAAAACATTTTTCAGAAACTTTTATATAGGTACTTACGTTTATAAACTGGATGTATTTCCGTTATAAAGATTTATTATTATTATATTAGGTTTGTTCGCTGAGGCCACCAAAGCAGTTTCCAACCCACTTTAGTCACTGCCTGTTCGCAGAGGTTTCCAAACTGGTTTCCAACCCGTAGCAGATCGTCAAATTGTTCAGAGCTTTTTCTACCTGACCACTTTCTGACTGATTGCCCCCTCCATCCCAAACTCACACCAGCCAATGAAATCATTCGAATTTTAGCCTCTGTTTTTGCTACTGTTTCATGCCTCTGAGTATTTTGCCCAAACATTCAATTATAAAATGAATGGACTCCAATCCCCAACCAGTCGCGCAGGCACACTTCACCAGTCTCCAACGATTTTGAAATGGTTTGCAAGTCACTGCCAATCGCCTCAGCAAACAAACCTAATATTGTACCTCTCAACATTAATTTCAAAAATGCCGGGCTACTCCACGCCAATTTGACCTGTATAGTTTGCATTGGCGCTTCCCCTTCTTCCCCCTCTCATGCACCAGGCTTGTGCTGGCAAGAGTGCTTGTAGAAGCCAATTAGCCAATCGAGAAATGTTAACAGTTAGTTGACTGTAGGTGTATAGTTCTATTCTTCCTGCCTCTGAAGATCAGCATTTGGGGACCTAGGTACATGCCAATTAAACATATTCCACCAATATAATTATGTGAATATTTTCACGTCATTTCAACGTGTAGGTATCTGCAAATAAGCCACCTTGGTAAGGACGATAATATTTGACCTGATGATATTTTGACCTAACCTTATTTGACTTGATAATATTGTTCACTTTACATAAACCTAAGTACGCAGATATGAAGAAATAATATTCTAAAAATAAATTGGTGGCGTAATCTACGAATTATTCCCTGCAGGGGGTGTGGGAAGTGAAGAAAAGTCGTCCTTTAATTCCTTACTTCCCCTGTAAGGGAGCGTCAATTTATTTAATACCGGTTTCGGTCTTAATACAGACCATCCTCAGTAAAAAAAAAAAAAAAAAAAAAAAAAAAAAAAAAAACTCCGAGCATCCTAGGAGCAAACAAAACAGGCATAAACGTCAACAAAATGTGCCTGTTTTGTTTGCTCCTAGGATGCTCGGAGTTTTTCATTTTTTTTTTTACTGAGGATGGTCTGTATTAAGACCGAAACCGGTATTAAATAAATTGACGCTCCCTTACAGGGGAAGTAAGGAATTAAAGGACGACTTTTCTTCACTTCCCACACCCCCTGCAGGGAATAATTCGCAGATTACGCCACCAATTTATTTTTAGAATATTGTTCACTACCAACCTTTTTTTTTGGACTTTGTCCTCTAATACTGTAAACTCATACTTTCAGAATCCCTGTTACTGTGTATCCTCAAACAGAAATATCAGGAGGTTTGAATGACAGAGAATCAGTGTCTTATCAAAAGTTGTCCAGTGCACCAGAAGGTGGAGATGCCTCAGGCGAGTTTTTGGATTACCTACTTAGAAGAAGATCCATGCTTTGACGCGTTTAACGAAGATGCCATTGAAAAGGAGAGATAGGTATGAAGAAATATACCAAGCTGAAATGAACAAGAGACCAAAACCTTCAAAACAGCGAAGAAAAGAAGGTACCTACCAGAGGAAAATGACAAAAAGCTGACAAGCCCACAAAGAAATATGTTTCTGCATGCAACATTGGGCATTCCCAGGTCACCTAGGGTAAACCTGAACAGAACTATTTACCTACTGAAGTGTACAGCAAAAATTGTATGGTCAGCATAAAAGGTTTTACCTGGAGCACACAACCTCACCCACAGAATCGAAAAACTCCTGCTTACAAGAACCGTTGTTGGCACACACGAGGGGTTGTAAGTCCCTGATTTTCTGCGCCTCGAGAAACAACGAATTGTTTCCACGCGCATATTCTTATGACATTTGTAGGGGTAATAACGCCCTGGTCTGTATGTGACAATCAACAAACAATTCAGCATGTTTTCATCAACATTTTCACAAGGTAATTTATATTATTTTTCTCAAATTGGAAAAGGGGAGGGGGGGGGGAATTGGTACCTATGTTAATATATTTTTATTGCATATTTATAGAGCCCAACTCAAAGTAACTGACTACCTAAAAAGTTCTAAATATCGTGGGCTAATGTGACTGAAATGTTTTTCATTAAAATAGAATGGTCAGAAACTTAAGAAAATATTTTATTAAGACGTTTTTAATGAACCTCAACTATTTGTTACATGAATACATAACGTGTTACCTCATTTACTTATTCCTTTTGGAACTCAAAAATTACCGAGAAACGTAAAATTCCATCTAGGCATCACGTCAGTTTTACGTAGTCCACCTAAAACAGACAATTCTTGAAGTCCACCTAACTAGGGTCAAGGCTAGTCAATACCATTCAGAATCACTTAGTACCTACTGTCAATTTTGAAAGCAGTTAGCCGAATGATAAAAGATTCCACCAAAGCTATGGCAACTTTTTGAGCACCCTCTCTGTAGAGACAAAGTGAAACAAACTGCGATACACGGACTGGGTGGTTGGCAACCACGCTTCCCAGAATGGTCTGTCCAAATGAAGGAACCTATTATCGCTCCAACTCCAAATGATTTTTCACAATTGGTAAACCACTATTACTCCCACCTCTTGGCTGTTGGGTAGTGGTGGGGGTGATATGGTGAGGAAAGTTCAGAATGGAAAAATACGAAGTTGAAGAATGGAACTGCTGGTCGATAGCTTCTGTTGTAGGAGTGAGACTAAAGATGTTCTCAATACACACTAGGTGATCCTTTTGAGAGTGTTCCCAATAATCCTGCAGTGCGCAATGTAGTCAATCATTTGGTAATGTTAGAGGCGATTAAGTGGCATTTACTGGACATTTGTGTCGGAAGTTGTTAAGGAAAGTGTAATGGATTTATACAAGTTTGACTAGGTGTAGGTATACCTAGTGGAATGTTTTTAGAGAAATCGTGAGTTGGGAGAGTTTCATGAGTCTGGTAATGTGGATTTGTTCCTTGAGGTGGAACTTGTGAGAGGTACTGAATTTCTCTGTCGTGAGAGAAAAATGTCTCTGGCCGTTGAGAGGCCTTTTGGTATCTACTGGTAGTAGATGTCTCTAGGTCTTGTAAATTACCTTTTTGATCATAAAAGGTGGAAGACTGTAAGTACTGAAAAGGACTGTTTTCTAGAGAGTCCCCTGTCGCATGAGAAGGATAAGTTTCGTCGGCTCTATAAGCCATTTGACGAGCCCCGTAGGTAGGGGTTTGAAAGGGGTAAGCTGCATCTATTCCGCCGGTGTGAAGCCGGAATATTTGAGCTTCTGGTTGAGTTGAATCCCTGTGAGTTTTTACAAGGGATGTTTGGGCATAAGTTGCCGCGAGATCAGCGACAGAGGTCCCGGGGTTGTGTCTAGTGGTGAAGGCTGAAGGCCTGGAAGCCAGCGTAAGACGTTCCGCTATGTGGCATGGTCAGCGCTGAGAGATGAAGCATCCGCGAGATTCTCCCGGGATGTTGAAGGGTGATCGGGCATAGAGACGAAGGTCTCTGCCGTGTTCCTTTGTTGGTATCTCCGAGAAGGCAAAAGCTGGGCCCTCGCTCCATCTCGGAGATATAATTTAGTTCTGAAAAGAACTAAATGTTGATGGACTCGCGTTCAATATAGAAGGGTCCGCCCCGGGGTCAACCGTTTATCGAATAGGTGAAGCCTTTCAATGAGAACGGGTCCGCCGATTTCGGTCGATCGGGCCATGTATAGGCCTGCTTGATGATCGCCAGCTCGTCCCAGCGGGCGGTCCGTGAATAAATTCACAGACATGTGTGGCGAGGCTTGCTGCTCCTAGACAGTGTAGTCGCTTCGGAATACTGTCTAGGGTCCTGGCTTTATACGGGACTGAGTAAAGAGCAATACGAAGTGTAGAGCTCGATCTACGCGGGGGTCTTGAAGGCCGTGGTATCTCGTCTCGAACAGCCAGTGAAATGGGGTTTCAGCTGGCTTACGAATTTCTTCTTCCCAGTCAATCCAGTGGAGTTGAATTCACTTCTGGTTCGCAGGTAGAGGTCTTCTTCGAGAGTAGAGAGAAGGTTGTAGATCGGTGGTTGAGATTGGTATGAAATAATGGGCCATGAGCTGCCATATTTATACTCCTCGAGGAGCCGGGGGTGGCGTCTGATTGGCCCGTTCCGTTTGATTGATCGAGCACTCTCTGGGTGTCCCGGGGGCGAAGCGTCTTTTCCCCTCCTCCTCGGTAGGGGGCGCTTGGCTCGTTTGCCCTTGGCTTGGGCTTTCAATGTCGTTTGAGACACGGTGATTCAACGTCTTTTTATTAATCTGTTTAATGTGTGAAATCTCTTTGGTGGCCCTAAAAAGGGCCGGTGTTGAGAGTTCACCACAGGAAGCTCCAGGTTTGAGGAGGTACCTATACTAGAGTGATTGTGGGTCATTATTAAAGATACAGAGCGGTCTGCTGTTCATCATAGTTCAATCTGTATGATGACCGTATTGAATCTTCCATAGGTTTTTACTTTACTATTATTCTACTACTAAAAACTACGCTAATCTTTCAGAGCCTGAGATTAAAATGCCTGAGTGGCTTCCCAGTCCTGAATTTAAAAGGCTACCCCCTCCCAGGTCATGACCTATTTTCTATATTTTCGCTTTTTTGACTTGCCTTTCTTGTAAAAAAAATACCATGATCAAAATTCGACCTAATTTCACCAAATGTTGAAAAATTATTTGCTGAATTTAATAGCATTTGATAATTTTGTAATATCTAGGTATATTTTGCTCTCTACCTTTTTTCGTACAGTCATTATTTTCAATATTTCTTTGTTCCCAAATGCACGCCTAGGCATCTTATCTTTTCTCCACCCAACGCCTTTTGAAGCAAGTTCTCCTCCGATCTCAGAATGGAAAGACAACAAATTCATTAATGCGTCAAGTTCACACAGCTGCCTGCAGACACCGATAAAATTCGTTCAACCATCACATAGCATCAAGAACAGGCTCCTCTTTGTGAGAGAAAGCTTCTGTAAGCAGTGAGAAAACATTCAGATGTTACCTCAGATGCACTGTTTTGACTGTGAGGTATGCAAACAGGCAGACATGCCTTAGAATGGACGGTGTTGCAGTGTTACAATGAAGAGTCCCGCATATTGAACAACTGTAATTGGAACAGCCACTTTTTACATGGCCATACAAAGATCAGCTGATGTTTTGATGTTCCAGTAATAGGCATCTAGTATTAAATTGGGTTTGTAGGTTGAAGGGGATTGTGATTTTCGAGTAACAAACTTACGTATAATTTCAGAATAAAATGAAATGGTATTACAGTGTTTTACAAGCAGATAGCTTTCTTCTTTAGTTTTACTGTGGAAGCAAATTCTTGAGTATCACTCTTCTTTCAATTTTTAGCCTTGGGTGATTGTAAAGCAGAACCTAGAAATGTCCTTACCTTTATGTGAATGCCCTTCCTACTCATTCAATGATACACTAAAACATTTTTACAGAATACAGTAAGTAGTTGTGATTGTTTAGAGAGTAGGTAAGTAAATGACGAGTTACCACTTTGTCATTTAATTTGAAACGAACGGGTGTGTGGTGGGATGTGTAATTTCAGGGGACCAGCACGGAGCTAGTGGCTCGTATCATCTCACAGAGAAACAGTGTTTAAATCAGAGCAATAGCCTTCCATACTCAAAGCCCCCACCTAACTGACCCAACAATATCTTGTATATATAGTTGGTTGCAGGAAGGAGGGAAACCACTTGTTGGTTACAGCTATTTGAACAAGTAAGATTGTGTGTAAGGCCCCAATGTTTACAGTGGTCTGGGAATCAAATGAGTATTGAAAAACTCTGTCTTCTTTGTGACACAGTGCTTCACCTTGGACCAGTGTTGTTTTCCATTCCTCCAATCCTGCATCGAGGATTACTTTCGAGCTCTGATGACACGTGAGTTGTATTTAGTTTTATTGGCCAATGATATAGGTAGACGTTGTGACACAAATAGTTCCTAACGAATTTTCTGATATATACGAGAGAAATGTGTTGCGGAAAGATAGGTACACTATTTGTTTGAGTCACGATTATGAGTGGATAAGAGCAACTATATTCATTGTTCAACTCATGGCAACAGAACCTTATTCTCCTAGGCAGATAGCGCCGTTAGCATCCTCATTGGTGTCCGCAGGTGACAAAATAAAGGCGATTTACACATGGAGCTACCACAGAGTAGAATAGGAGTTACATTTTCATCATGGATCGGCTATTAGAAAAACCATCTGACGTCCACAAAACAACAGTGTCATCATCGACTGTATTAGCTGGGCAAATAAAGACACCACCACATTTTTGCTATTTGCTTGATTTCTAAAGAGAGAAATACGTGCACGAGTTGCGATCTTGCAACCTGAATCATTATGAATGAATTATTGTGATCAGTAAGTTGTGGACTCAATTTCATCTTCGATCTGTGTTATAAAGTAAAAAACGGTATCTTTGTCCAACCGAAACCTCAATAAAATACGCACTCGTCTCATTTTATTAGGTGATCTACACTTCTTTTCCATTCAACGAATTATGCTACGATAGAATCTTTGCCGTTGCTGCTGTTTGAAGACAAATTACCAAATATATCCATTGGAAGGTACAAAAATAAAGACAATCAAACTTGATTCAAATAAGATTTTTGTAAATAAATAAACTTGTTTGAGGTTAGAAAGCTCTAGATATCTCATTAACCTCCAGTTATAATAGTTATCCAGCCGTCCAGGGACCAGATAAATTAAAACGCCAGATAAGGTTTAACTAGGGATTGATAAACACCCCATATCGTGTTATCTGGAGGATAACGCTATACCTTAGATAAATCCCCCTTATCCATTGGATAAAAGTGATTGATAAACCGGCCCTAAGTGATTGATACAATTATCGATTATAGGCAACCCTCTATGATGTGCGATCCGTTTCACTATTTTTTAATAACTTCTGTACATATCTAAATATTCGTTCTTTGTTTTTGAGGGCTCATTGGCTGCTACCTAGTTCATGTCTCGACATTTGACTGAGAAGCTATGTTGAGTTGATACGTGTTGCGTTGCACTTTTTACTGTGCCTAGTGCCATCTACTTCCGTTTAACTTTAGCTTTACACTTTCAATATTTGCTGATGAGCCATAATCCATTGCATTCTTTAACGCATTCGAGTAACGCTTTTGATTTCAAATTTTGACTTATTGCACTATATGTCTGTACTCACCTTGTTCAAATTACTTACCGTGCTGTACCTACCTAGTGATGGGCAGTTCCACCGGTTTCATGGATCGGAACTATCCACTCCGATCCAGGGTGGAATTGGGTATCTCTTCTGTTATGATCTTGATACCCTAACATAAGTTAGGTTTTTTCCTCTGAGGTGTTGAGGGGGACTCTTCGACATGTTCCATAGAAGAAGGAAAAATCTTCCTTCTGTTCTTGGAAACTTGAATCGTTCCTGTCTTTTTCCCTCCACTCACAATCTGCCTCTCTCCCCCGACTTCTCATCCTCATCAGGCTATAATGAAGTTTCCATTTTTCTTAAAATAATTATAAAATGCTGGTTGGAGACCGCAAGATAAAAAAAAAGAAATTCAATCTCTCAAAAACCTCAATAAAATATTAATAAAAAAAAAATATATATATATTTTTTTTTTAAGTGAGAAGGTAGGCGTGTATAATCAATTTAGCTTTTCAATCAATTTGTTTGTAATCTTAAAAAAAAAAAAAAATAATAACCCGAATTTGTGTTTAAAAATACCAACATTTTTGCTGCTTTGGAGAAAACACGTTCGCAGGGAACGGGCGATGAGACGATGCTGAAGAGGCATACAGAAACAGAATTTTTGCTGCCCTCTCCCTCGTTTCCTACTAATAACCCCCCACCATGTTTCCTAATTACTTACTAAGAATTCCGCTGGAATTTTATACTCACAGATTGAGTTGGAGAATTAAATATGCCTGGAAAGAAAGGAAAAAAGAAGACATTTTGTAGGAGGCATCTTTATACTTCCTGAGGATACCTACGGTTGGTTCAATGCAGCCTAGTAGGAATGAGTAGGTACCTATGACAATCCTCAACCTCTTGTTCCAAGAACGAAACGGGATAGTCTCGTTCGAAGAACAAATCCAGGCAGCGTCAGATCTCATTTTGATTTTGAATCTAGCGAAAAGAAGAGATCCATTCGGCTGGCTCTCAACCTACGGGGTAGGGTCATCCCTACTATGGGGTTCCGATCTCCCTTCAGTCCGTTCCTTCATCACTTTTTTCAGTGATTACCCCGACGAGATAGGCAGATCCTATTTAAAAAAAAAAAAACCATCGGTGTGTTCATAGCAATTTCGTTTCGATCCGAGTGGATCAGAAAAAATGGAAGCAGGTACCAATCCCGCTGTGGATCCGATCCTTGTGAAGTTACATCCGGAATGCTCCAACCCTATCCATATCTATGTAACTTTCGTGTATCCTTATAAATACTGGAGGTTCAATCACACTCTGAATTGCATTTTTTTAAAGTCATGTATCCTTTTTTGACACGAGGTTGTCTTCTCATTCATTCACCCACCCTATTGAAAAAGTAATCTTATTTTCATTGCAACATTGGACAAGTGCTAGCTGCAACATTCCATTTCTCTAGTAATCTCAGCTAAATCATTTCAGATACAATTAGCATATCTATAGCCACTTTTACTTGGTACCTACGCTATTTCAGGTACACTCGCCCACCATGAAGTCCCTCGAAGACTCCTTGAGCTGCCATGGTTTTCTTTTAGGTGACACCACACAACACATTTCTCATTACATAATAGTGGTTAATCTATGGTAGTAGAGTCATACTTTAGTAGAAGATTAGTTTTGGCTCATCTCCGAGTGCATTACAGCTAACAATTAAGACAAATCATTACTATAACCACAATTTAAAACCGACTGAAAATTATTGAAAATTTAAAATGGTCGATTTTTGATTGGTTGATTGATAAAATTATTTTCGGCCTGAGGATTGCACCATAAATTTTTTTTTTAGAACTGATTCAATATCTCTAAAATTATTGAAGTTCATAAAGTGATTTTTTATGATTGTCTACTATGAGAATAGTTGTTACCAGAATAAATTATGACAACCTGGCAACTCTTGATAAGAATCCATGGGTATCTTCATCCTAGTCGTAAAAATTTCAGGTTTCAAGCTCAACAACTGCAGAAGGCATTGGAGTTTTAGGCGATTTTTGATGATTTTGGACCACTGTGTGGCGGGTTGCTACTGAACTGCAGGTAGCGAATTTTGAACATGTTCTGAGGCACTGCAACGTAACGCATTTGAGTAAGAATCCAATGGCTGCCTTCGGAGAAGGATGTACGTGGAGAGTACAGCTGCTGTATCGTGCCACTCTCTCACTCATAATTTATGTTTCTACGTGTAATATAAATCACAGGAAGTAGTCCGCCGTACCCAATTGGGTGAAGGTTAAGCTTTTTTTAAGTCCATTAATAGTCTTTTTCGTTAGGGTAAAATGGTGCTTTATCCTAGTGCTTGGTCACTTTACTTTGTTCTGTATATTCCAATAACGTTTCAGTTTTGTTCTTTGTATTTGAAATGTATTTGGCCCCTATTCTCACTAGAGTCAAAACTTCAAGTTTCTCAAACCCTATAAGCTGAAGAAGTAGATTTGTTTTGATTATATTCCTGAACCAAAGAAATGTTCTTATCTCATAGGCCTTGTAAATACAGAAGGAAAGGTAGATAACTACCTATCTACCAACATCTTCAAAAACAAAGCTTCAAGAACAAAACAAGTTGGAAACAACTCTGGAACAGTTGAGGCTTTCGAATGGTTATAAAACCCACTCATCAAGTTAGTACTTTTATAAAGCAGTGTTTACTCGTTTGTTCAAGAACTCCGCATCCCAAAGAACTTGATTAACGCAATAGAATTTTATTCTAGAGACTTCTGGGTGAAAATCATGTCCCCAACACACACACACACACACACACACACACACACTGTCAATTACTGTATGTCTAATAGCCAAGGACTCATATTTATGATAGGACTAGCCTAGTATTCTCGCTCGCTTCGCTCGCTCGGTATGACTGTATAGATGCGTTGGTCTTTACTGTTGAGTGGGACATGTAGAATGATTGGAAACTGTAGATCACAAAGGGTGATTTGAAATGTGTTGGGGATGTTGCACGCTTTGCTCGCTAGGGGTGGGTTTTCTTGCTCCCTCGGTGTGGGATGCATATATGCTATAGAATATAATACCCATACCATCGAGACCTTAAAAAAAAAAAAAAATAAATAAAAAAAAATAAAAAAAAATTATGCTTGCAATCTCTTTCAATTACAATCCTAAGAGAATGGAAAAAAATAGAATCTTATAAAACTATGTGGAACCATTAAAAGTTTAGTTTAAAGAACATTTCAATTCTTCAACTAATTCTATACGTCAATGTTACAATATATGAGGAAGTTATATTGCCCACCCAACTTGGCAGACTTTTTTTTCTGTTTTGAAATTACTTTCAAACAAATTAAATCTCATAAAACTATGTGGAACCACGAAAAGTTCATTAGGTTTAATAAAGATAGGCCATTCATCTGCGTGGACGGGCTACCCAATAAAGAGTAAGTGGAACCACAAAAAGTTAAGTTTTAAGACATTTCAATTCTTCAACTAATTCTATGTGTCGATGTTACAATATGTGAGGAAGCTATACTGCCAACACAACTTGCCAGACGTTTTTTGGTGTTGGAAATGACAATCAAACGTGGCACCTTATGTGGAATAACGAAAGGTTTTGTTTTAAAAACATTTCAGTACTAACGGAACTGTCGGATGTTAAATGATTGTACGTTTTTGTTTTCCCCGTCTATTTTTCTAAAGGCAGGCCATTAATTTATCTGCGTAAAAGGGCTATCCTTTTTCCCATCTTTTAAAAGGGAGACCTTCCCTGATCAAGTGGTTTGAAGGCAAAGTTCTGAGTATCTACCCACGGTTCGACAGAACAGGAAGGGCGCTAGCTCAAAATCCAACGTTTTCGTCTACATGTTCGTTCACCTCAATCGGAAAACACGATTTCATGCGTCGAAACTCAAATGGGACCAAATTGAAACTCCACCGAACATTTTAAGACCAAACCCGAGCAAAAACCATAGACATTTACCTACTGTGTCTAAGGCAGAAAAAATCAAAGCGGGGAATGAACTTTTTTACTTATTTCCCGCATATTTTTGCGGATTTATCTGGGAATACAGCATCTTTCGGCCATTTTGACAGCACCATCGTGTTCTACAGGTCAAGAAACGAAACTTTGTCGCTGACATACGAAGTGCTCTCGATCAAATCTTAATGTGGCAGCGGATAGAAGATCGAGCGCTCAGTTTAAAAGACACGCATTAAAGGGGGCTCCCACCCCCCCCTCCAGCCTATAGTTCGGGTGGGAGTGGGAAATTTTAAAATCGCTCATGCCCCTTTTAAGAAAAATCCAAGAAGATCCCCCCACTCAGCCGTTTGGCTGTGCATAGAGACAACAGACAAACAAACGGAGTTTCATTCTTATAAAATACCTAGTATAGATATCCCTCACTACAGTAATGAAAGGTGAACAAACCATCCTGCAGAATTCCTCTATTTTTGATAGCCTGAATAATTTATTTATTTTAAGTTAGGTTTATTTACATATTCATTTACAAACATTTACAAACATTTTTTAACAACATTAGTACTACAAAAGTAGTTAATTATTTTACAAAAATAGTAAAAACATATTGCTAATAGTCTTCTTGCGATAGAAAATTCCAATTACAGACATAAGTAAATGGGTAATTGTAATATCATTTATTTTACAGGTAGTATATAATAGTATACAGATTCAGTCATAAAGCGTATTGATTGGTGCTCCAATAAAATACATTGGCCCAGTTAGTTTAGTATAAAAATAAATCTTCGGATTTGGTTCTCTAATAAATACAATATTGAAGTGAATTTTCTCTTACCTGTAATATTTACAGGAAGTTGGTCACTACAGGAATGATGGTGAGCTAGATGTTGCACATACTTGTTTTTAAATTAAAAATGACTATAGGTAAGTAGGTATTTGAAAGTGACATCGTACATTGCAACATAATCCCTTTTTTCGTAAATTTTATTACTAATTATTTATCTAATTTATTACTAATCTTGGAAATAATTATTGTTATGTAAAAATTATTTCCAAGATTAGTTGAAACGTCCCAACAACTTGGGAAATCCAAGTTTTCATAGTTAAGCACTTTATAAGCTAGGAAATTTTCCAAATGGTAACTCCACCTAAATATATGTTCCCAAGATCCGTGTTGTCCGAGTTCCAAATGCAATAGGTACACTTTTGAATAGGTACGTTGTACATGTTTTAACAAAACACCCACAATACATTTTGAATTGGTAATTTTATATGAATTAGATGCATTTATTGCTGATTCAGATGCCTGAATATTTAGGTACCATCTGTTATTTCTTTCACTCAGTTTTACTTAATAGAAAAATAATGTGTACTTTCATGTGTATGTAAGTCTTCAGGCAGGGAGATATTCAGCTATCATCTGTAATATGCAATACATATTGACCCCGAAGTGGGAGGTAGCTTAACAGCTTACTAAAAAAAAGTTAATTTATTCTGGTAGGTAAACTATGTTCAGAAAATATATAGTTTACCATTTCGATTAAAAAAATCTTAAGGAATATATCGATGTACTGGTACTATTTAGAACAATCAATTTCTTCATTGGGCATACCATAAGCTCCTTTCATCGTAAGTGTTTAGAACACCTGCATTTTTATTTCAGTAGGTATACAATACCTATATAATTTGGTGGATAACTAGGTAGGTACCTAACTAGACAAAGAAAGTAAGGCTGATAAAAAATGTGATCTATTTCCTCGAAAATAACAACTTATCAAGTATCGTTATAATTTGTTAGATCAACATCGGTGGTATCTATGTGATGCACACATTTACTGATGATGATTTTACGGTTGAAATTGAGTTCAAATTCAAAACTCTTAATTTCCTCAGTAATGTTGGTTACAGCATTAATTTACTCTGTTGACCTTGTCCTCATTGAAATAGATTTCTACTACTTCATCAGGAGTGATTTAATTTGTAGGTCGTAAAAATTGATAAGTTTATTGGCATTATTACTACAAACTGTGAAATTCCATAATTTTTGCTCAAAATCACTTCTTCACTAACGAATTAATAGGTATGTGTTTGACAGAAGGTAAGTAACCTGTAAGATTGAAAAATAATATTTGTCTGTCAAGGTGAAGGGTTGTTAGTCATTATAGGTGATGAGTTATATTAACTAGTAGGATTCTGAAGCACGGTGAAAATGCAGTTAGTCATAAAATGGCGCTAGTCTTCACACTCCAAAACCGTATGTACTGTGAAGCCAGATGCAATCTTAGGTATGCCAGCTTCAGAGGTAACTAAAATTCAACAATTACTGTTATTATTGATACACCATAAAATAACCGTACTGTAATTATCTCGTCCTGAGTGTATTTATTTACCCAGTACATAAATTGTTGGGATCTAGTGGTAGTACAGTGGACCATTGTTCTTGACGTCCAAATCCATTGCATGAATTTTTCCCATTAGGTATTACGATATATGTTTAGGCTCTATTTAGTATGTATAGAGAGTTTTTGTACAAAGAAATCTCGTCTAACGGAGAAGAGCGTGTAGGACTTTCAATTTTGTGCTGTGTTACTTTCACTTATATACGTTTAATTTCTTTTTGAACTGTTGATGAGATATTTACAACAGTGGGTTAGTAAGTGTTTCTCAGAACTACCATTTCCTCCATGTTCTCTGGTGTAAATATCCAGGCCATATTGTCCTTCTTCTGGAAACGTGAGAGTAAATGTGACCACATCATCTCCAGAAATCCCATGTGCAACATACTTTGATAACCGTTTTTCTTCTATCCCATTTTTGTGAAGTGTAGCCATGAAGTCTGTGAGTGGTCTTGACATTCTGAACTGAATTTCTAACTCCCGACCAGCAAATATAAGAGCATCCTGAAACAGAAAAATAATTAATTTAATACTGTCTACCTACATACATACAAGAATGGACAATCACCTTACGGTTTATGAGCGAGCAGATGCAACAAACTCTTTCAGGATTGGGCAATGAGCAATTAACATGACCTTTTAGCATGAAAAGTTTTGGGAACACAAGTTGCCTCCAGAATCTGAACTATTTTTGGCTTCTCATACCAGTTGTATTGTGGTCCCAACAAATTATTGCTGCGCTCATATCAAGCGATACATATATAGTACTAGATTTTGCTAGTTCTAATAACCCTCCACCATTAAATACTGTTTGTATTTTGAAGAATTCAACCTAGCGCAAAAAAAAAAAAAAAAAAAAAAAAATCAACGCAGCGGTCACTTTGTTTCATGTATGCTGAATGTATTTAAATAAACACCTTTAATAAATCCGAGGATATTCAAGATTTTTTTATAACATTGGGGAGCTAACATTGAGGGCTGTTCAATACCTTGACAATGGGATAACAATTATCTATAAGCATTACTGAATTTTCTCTCTCTCTCTCTCTCTCCCCCCCCCCCCCCCCTCTCACGCCCGAACGTCACTCTGAAACTCCCTGGCATAATCATAGTTGAATTTGTCCGCAAACTTGATAAAAAGGCCTTTATTGTGGCTGGAAAATCTACTGATCTATCAACTCATCTTCATGGTTTGGGCACAGACTCACCAAATGAACGTATATTCCTTAACATAGTCTTACGTATGAAAACCGTAAACTTCTCAAATATACCAAAGACTTCAAGAATGAACACAAGTATAAATTCGCCTGGGTTAAAAATGGTAAAATTATGTTAAAGAAAAGTGAAGACCGGAAGGACCCACCCATCATCATACGCTCATCTAAACAACTGCTTGAACTCAAGAAGACTACGGAGGCGAAAGAAAAATCGCCACAGTAAATCAAAAACCTTGCCTGTTGCCAAAATCCATTATTTCAAAAGAACAAAAGAATATGTTAAAATAAAAGAAATAAAATAGGTATGTATTCAGTTCTTACGATTTAACCAAAACGAAGTTAATATATTATTTTTCATTATTTCACTTTATTTTTATGCTAAATGTCTCTGTTTGATTATCCTACTTTGAAAAATTGTATGCTTGGTTTTGATGACAAGTTAAAAATTGCGCATGTAAATGCTCAATCTCTTGTTTCTCATTTTGTAGAGTTCAAACATATTTTTGAAAATGAAACTGTAGACATTATTGGGGTCTCTGAGTCCTTTCTCAATGCCAGTCTGAATTCTAAATCTTTTGAATTAGAAAACTATAATCTTCTTAGGTTAGACAGGACAGGAATTGGTGGAGGAGGGATATGCCTATACATACACTACTCACTCAAAAATTACAAAATAGTTCATGCATCGCAGTCTGAATATTCTAGATCACCCGAGCTCTCCTTTCATAAAAAGAAGTGCCTACTCGAATTGGTCTATAGACCCCCAAAAATTGGAGGCATTTCTACTATTTTCGATATATTATCTGAAATAATGCACCAATATGAAGTAGTTTCTTTTTTCGGAGATTTCAATACAAATGTAGCCGAAATAAATAACTCGTATACTTCGGAATTGAACAGACTTCTCCATTCGCATAATATGATAAATCTACCATTCAATGCTACGCACCACACAAAAACTTCTGAACGTTCAATTGATTTAGCCGTAATCAATGACAAAGCGAAAGTAGTTAAGTTTGGACAACTTCCAGTCCCTGGACTTTCTGCGCATGATCTAATTTTTTATATATTAACTATCGAAAAAGAATCTCGTCCAAAGAAAACTGTTTATGTTCGTGATATAAGAAAAGTTGATCTCAAAACAATGAAAAATGATTTGAAAAATATAGATTGGTCACCTGTTCTCAACGAAAAAAATATTAACAAAAAAGTAGAATCATCTCTCTCTCTCTCTCTCTCTCTCTCTCTCTCTCTCTCTCTCTCTCTCTCTCTCTCTCTCTCTCTCTCTCTCTCAGCTGTGGCATTGCAGTGAAAAGGAAAACTACCCTTGGTGAGCCTAATGGCTTCTTCATTCACAAAGGTAAGGCTCTCATATCTGAATAATCTATGAGCCTAGAAGCAGCTGACATCTCCAATACAGTGTGGACAATCCACAACAAAAACTTCTGATGATTGCCTCTGTAGACATCTTCAGGTGACCATTTGAAGGCAGCACTAGCCAGGGATGTGATAAGTTTTTTGGGGCTGGTTCCGTATTCAAGACTACTCGGGTACCAGAACCCTCACCTCAACTAAGTAGGAAATGGAGCTCTGAACTAACATGGTCCGCCGCTAGGAGCGGTAGGGTACAAGGGACCTAAGGAACATGGTAGCTCACATGACTTTCCCCTTGTGGATACCTTGCGTCACCCCTTTACATTACCTATACAATTCGTCCCCCTCACCACTAATCTCATAAATACTGGTCGAAAATGATAATTATATAGCAAATAAGTAGTTTTATTTATTCATATTTATGGTGTTTTTTTTTTTCTTCTTTCATCTGATTTGTGCTAAAGAAAGCTTCTTCTTGTTCTTGTATCTTGTTTTTTTTTCTTTCTATAGAGGCATCAAGGCCCCATCTTCCAGTCCTAGGCATCTCACCTTCCTTCTACACCCTCTTAGGCGCATGGAGACTGCCCGGATTACACTAATTTGGGTTTTCACTCTCACCCAGTATGTCACTTGTGAGAGGGGCTTGGTCCACTTGTCGGCAAGCTTCTCGGCGAGCCGCTTCAGGAAGGTGTCGTATTCTTTGTGTAGGGATCCGTCGCACCCAACTACTAGCTAGGGGGGTAAACGATCCACGAAGATCCTCCGCTGCTGCATCGTACTTTCTATGTTTTGCATCTGCAGCTCGTTGGGCAGTAGTTGGCCAATCGAGGGAACAGTAAGAAGGGGCGTCTGAGTTTATCACTCTTGTATCAAAGTACGCCACCCTCTCCTGGTTCCACACGCCATGGACCTTGAAATCCGCCACTAATCGTGGGTTTCCATCATCCCCATCTTGCATTACTGGCTCGATTCCCACTGAGTTCCACGCCAGGCTGGCCATTCTAGCACATTGGTCTCTTATTTGATCATGACCATACTTTACCAGGCCTCCTTTCTTACAATTAAGCCCATGGTTCAGATCCATCTGCTCACTGCATCCTTCACAATGGCGTGGGAGTCCAAGAGGTTCACGCCCATATCTTACTGCAAGACCGTCACGAAATTCGGTTGGTGAAAGATCCAGGTCATCCTTTTGCAGCGGTGAGACTGTGAGCCATTGTGATGAATGCTTGCTATGCACAATTCTTTTAAGGGCTCTTTTCCGTTTTTGAGGCAAATTGCTGTTGCGCAGGAGTCTTTCATTACTTGCAACAGCAGCAGCCATGTTGAGGGCTTTCTCTTCCTTCTGAACTTCTCTAACCCGATCTTCATGGCGATGCATCTCAAAATTATTCCCAGTGGCTATGGCTTCGGCCAGCACGTTGGTGGCTCTTTCTGAGGCAGTGTAGTTGAAGCTGTTGGTCTTCACTGGATCCTCCAGCGCTAAGCCCCCTAGCTTTACAGGAAGCTCAAAGAGCTCTGCATCCACATCATTTACATCTTTCCCCAATAGTGCTGGTAAGAACGTCTGACGAATACAGTCTCTTAAGGGTTCATATTCGCCTGAGACGTCTTCCACAACCCTCTGCAGAAAAACCCACTCCTTTGAAAGAGATTTCGTAAACGAAACATAACCTGCTTGTGGACTCTTCTTTGTGGCTTTGGCAAGGTGTTTGGTGTTTTCAACCCACCCTTCGATCTTTCCCTTCAGAAACTCTTGTGTGGATGCTGGAGTTCCTATATGGCCTCCTAAAAATCGCTGCGAGTATACAATTCTCAAGCTCATACCATCAAATAGGGCCTCCGCCTCTTTCTCCTGACCTGGCTTGATAATTAGGTAACTTTTACTTACTTCTGGGTAATATCCCCACTTGGGTCCTTCTAATTGCAGTCGTGATAGCCATGTTCTCAAGTCTCTAAGTTTACCTATACAAGCCGAGTCGTCGGCATACCAGTTTTGTTGGTATGTTGAGCTTTTTAGATCTCGGATAAGAGGCAAGGTGCCAACTGCATACATAGCCATGCCCAATGGATCTCCCTGAGTGGTACCCTCCTGGCTCAGTAAAATGATAATTATATTATTAATAAATAAATTATTATAATAAACAAACAAACAAAAAACCGACGAAACATCAAAAACAACTTGTGTCTGTCATGACTGCCCGTATATGCAACAAAGGAATATCAAATCAGTATGGTCACTGTTTGTGTGCTGCGCTCTTCCTCGAGCTTCTCATGTTCAGAGCCCCATTGTTATTTAAACTGAAGCTATTGTAGTAGGTCAAAATATTACAGTAGATACTTGATAAAAAATGGTCCCATTGACATTGTGTTTTGACGTCTGTTGATTTATGAATAGCCATATTTTCTCCTTCATTCTTTCATGGAGACTACCTTGAGTTTTGTAGGCACCTACCTAATAGGTGGCTAACAGATCTCCCTCTCAAACTTATTTTATTATTATTATTTTATTTATTTCCCTTATGCCGTAGCGACTGGCAGCTTGGCCAATGCGCTGTTTGGCAGCCCAGTATAGTTTTGCTGAATTAGTCCACTAGTTGTCGTTCGTTATAAAATTCTGTTGTAGGTATGTCCTCTAGAATGGGCCATGAGTCAAAATTATACACAGTTCCTCTCTTACTTACTCGTACAAAAGTACTCCCCCTCCATGATGATTTTTCGATCTGTCATTGGCAATACCTACCTATTTACCAAAAGAGATTTTAAGAGATCATAAGTGCAAAATAATATTTAGCAACATATTATTCAACTTAATATTTTCTGTTGCAAAAGCGTTAAAAAAATCTCCAAGAGGAACTTTTTTTTGAACATTTTTTCGTACTCATAGAATCGACATCTGAAGTTTTAAAACCTTATGTGTGTCCACCCTGTATGGAAGAGACATATTGAAATGGATACAAATCATAAAAATTCGTTTTCCTTTTTTCTATCTTGAATTCGTTGTCCGCTCTCCTTGAATTTAAGAACCCATTGACTCATTATTATTAATATAAAATACATTATTAATATTATATATTATTAATTAAATAATTTGTCTACCCACTTGATTTAAAGAACCGTTAATTTTGAGAACCAATAATTTGATATGGAAAACCGTTCATACAGATATAATATAGAATGTAGTGTGATCGTTAATCGCAGGTGGCGAGGAAAATCTGAATGGAGTTAGAATGGTTAGAAATGAATAATTGTAGAACCTGTTGATAGAGTACACAAAAAATACAGAGATTAAACTGCCAAGAGGTGGGATCATGTGTGTGCCTGCTGGCCTGTCAAAAATTGTTAATCCACGTATAATAGAACAAACTAAAGTTGACGAACCTGATGAGTAATTGGAATCAAACCAAACAATCTAGTGGCTTTTGTTGGTCCCCACTCTCCACTGGCACAGTCTGGTAATGGGACCATCACTGTTTGTAGATCATCACATGCAATTTTGAACTTGCACACGCTTTTGAACTTCATTGGTTCCCCAGTTAAGTATTCCTTTGGGGTTACGGCATTTGCAAAAATATCGAGTAGGAATGCTCCACTACTTGGGGCATGTACCCGAAACGACACAATATTACCTAAAACAGACTTTATAAAAAAAATAAATGATTAAAGTTGTAAAAAATTGCATAAGAAATAATACAGTGACGCGAGCATATTCTGAACTTACTGTCTTCCAATTATCTATTCAGGCATTCTTTAATGATAATGCGTTGGTAAGTGCCATGTTTTATTAAAGTGAATGTTTTTCTCAAACTTATGGAAGATACTATCAAAAGGACAACAAAAATCTAAGAGCCTTAAGGTGAAACGTCTTCGAAACATTAGAAAAGTTGGTGCCCAAATAGTGATGAAGTTCAATCATCTCAAAATTTCTGAAGCTGGTTCATCAGCTGTATTATGTTCTTTCCACCTTCACGTTTCAACCTATCACGTTTCTACTAATAAGAATGATTCAACGATTATGGATACATTCTTGGTCCAACAAGTATGATACTATTTACCTGTGATGAAAATTTATAGTTCCCGCTTCCTGTTTCTTGTAACTTCTGCCACCCAGAGAACAACTTGGAAGCTAAAATGCTCCAGGTATAACGTCGGCAACAGTTACCAGAAACTGAAAGGGGAAACTCTATCCATATCAATCACATATCTATTCAAATGTCAACCTCGCATGCAGGAGAAATAATTACTTCTTCATTACTACCCTCAGAGTGTACTAATGACTGCTAATGACCTTTCTAATAGCTGCTTAAATGTTTCCAAGCTGCTTAGATCTAAGGAAATGGAAATACAAAATATCATTTAGGACTTTGGTAGTTATACATGCATAGCTTATGATCTCACCTGCATGACAAAACGTTTCAAGCTAACTCCATCATACGAATCTCCATCTGTGTCATAGAATTTGAGGTTATAATGAAAGATAAGACTTGACTGCATATTTGAAGGCATTGCAATCCTAATTGTAGCTGCACCTGAAATATAAAAAATACACCAACAACTTATCTGTATGAAAATCTAGAAGCATTGTTAAATATAAATAAATTTATTCAGAAGTCGATTCTATAACTAATTTGTAATATTTTTCATCTATAGTTTTTTAATGGCAGTGAAAAATCGAGTTTTTCCACTGTTACAGAAACACTATCAGAAAAAATTGTCACCATTTTTGAATACCCATGAAACGGGGAAAGCATTGAAGTTGTTAATTTATTCTGAAAAATGAAGTTTGAGTATACTATTTGATGGTTGGAAAACACAATTAAAATAGTAAGAGTGAATTTAAAAATATGATTATGCTAATATTTTTTTAATTAGTTACCTGCGGTGAACTTGATACATGTTACTAAGTTTGTTTATTGTATCAGAAGAGTCTTAGTACCTATGATAACTGTGCCTAGCTTTCAGAACAATCTTTTTGGAACTCATAATGTGAATAAATACCTTGAATTCTGAACTGAGTTCATAATTCTCGAGACCTCTCAAAAATTGAACGATCTGTAATGACAGGACACTACCTGACAAAGATTGTATATAATTACCTGTTGCATCTGTATACATGACAGCCTTTGTGTGTGAGTCCGGGAAATATAATCCATATCTGAAGAATAAAGATCTGACGAACGGTAGTTCCTCAAATTCTTGGAGGGAAATAGGAGTTTTCAAAAGCTGCCATTCAGACTGCAGAGGGAAAAATTCATAGATGAACTCTCTTGGATCCGTCAGGAAGTAGTGATCATCATATTCATACCTGCAAAGTTACAGTCATATTCAAATTATCAATGTTATGAACAAGATATCACAGAAGTAAAGATTAGTCAGAAAAAATACAAAAGGAAGGTTACTTTTTGGGCAATGCATTTTTAGAAAAAAAATATAAGAAAAACGCTTATAGTGAAACTTTCACAGAAATTCCATAGAATGATTTAAATTAATATGCATTAAAGCTAGAATTTCTCATTATTTGAACCTTCAAAAGGCAAAATTATATCTGCAACCAATATTTATCGAATTCACTCACATAGTTCGAAATATCTTCAATTTCCTTTTAAATGTTCATGATTTTGTTGATTAATGTCATCAGGCAATACATCAAATATTTTTTGTCTAGCTGTAAGTTATCTCCCGGGTCATGAAAATGAAGTGCCTAGTTTTAGTAAGCTCATCCAGGGGCGACTTTAATATAGACCGCGGCATTCGACATGGCAATGTCGCGACAAGCGGTGTTCGAAGGCCTACAACAAGCCTTTTGCTCTAGCCTTCTTACTCCCTTCATCTTTAAAATTATATAACCTACCACAAGAAAACTTATTGCTCAAATAATGAACCAGTTACCCATAGAAAATTAAGATGATAATAATAATGATTGTAAATCATTGGGGAAAATGTTACGTTGAAATATCACAAGAATCGTAGTTTGAAACTTACTACAAATGGTTAAAATTCCGAAAACAATAGGAATAACAAGAGCTTAGTAGGTAGGTAACTAAGTGTATTACGACTTGGACATTGCCACAAAACATTAAACTGGACATTATTAATACACTACTTCACAAAAATTCACTACTTTACAAAATTGAGGCGTGGTCTTGCATCCGGCTGGAGCTTGTCAGTTTCTTATGTTATTTGATCTACTGAATTTTCGTAGAAAATGAAGCTATTGCAATGGTTCCAAAATTTTCAAAAATTTTTTTCATTGAAATCCGTTTTGAGAAATTTTGAAACGAATCCTAGAGTTCAACGCTTTTTCATATATATACAAAGTTCTCCAAAATGACGTCCTTTCATAGGTGTGCAAAAGTGGCGTCTCCCTGAAGGAGTGGTTTAAAAAAAAATTTTTGTGTGGACTGATGTTAATCAAGGCTTACGATCATCATTAATTGACTCAGATATTTATATTTCGCTTGTTAATTAGGTATACAGTATCTCAAATATACACCATACACAAATAAAATAGGATGATGTCCTCAAAGAGGTGACTACTTGCTTTTCTAAGACATTTGCGGGGCATAAGAATCATTTAAATTAATTATAAATACGAGTTATTAATGAAAATAATTGGCAAAGAAGCACAGCTTCATGAAAATGATATGTCCAAAAGGAAACAACACAAACCTCAAACTGTCCGTTTTGGCTAATTTAGCACCAGCTTTCGGAACCTCTTTTGCATTCACCAAGTGTCGTGCACCCCAATTACACTGGACAAACCTCCAAGCACCAGCTACATAAACGGCATTCCAAGAGTTGCGAAATCTGTTGTCTTCGAAAGATACACCTGGTTGATATCCAGCTGATTTCGAGTACCCTTTGATAACAACACAATGTAGACCGGCGTAACTAAAAAAAGAAAAGAAAAAATCGTTGACTCCATGGGTCTACACAGAATAACATTATCATTACAAATCAGTGTGTCTGTCCATCACTGGAGAAGAGCTTTTCAAACGCCCAGAACAACATTAACAATCCCAGATTGGGTGGTTTCTATACTCAAAGAGTGTAAAGAATTTCCACAAATTCGGGTCACAAAATTCATAATTAATGGGTGAAAAAGTCATACATGCAAATTAGTACGGAGTTTTTTCGAATTTTCTCTCCAACATCAACTGAAAATCAGAATTGTATGAGGCCACACGTGTTTTCTTTTGCTATGATTAAGTTAAAATAGACCTCAGCAAAATGCTGTTATTATTGCTTCATATTATCAATGCAACAAATTTTAAATAGAACTACAACAAACAATAAATAGAAAGATTTTAAGGTTGTGATGCGGCATTATTGGAGGAGTGTGGGGGGGGGGGGGGGGGGGGGTTGAAATCAGGATCTGTCAGCTATTGTCTTGTCGTCGATCTCTCGCAGTTCCTCGCCTGCCTGATGGCCACCTTCCAAGGTTCCACACCTTCAGTCCACTAACTGCAGTCCACTGAATACTTTGCTTATCTGACTTGATTATCGACGCATTTTCGTCCAGTTACTGCTATTTTTTCTGCCAGGCAAGAGTTTTATGCAGCCAAACAAACGGACAGTTAAGATTACTGCGTTTTTGGCCTGTGTTTGTTCCCTAGTGGTTCATTGTAAGTTTGGTGCAGAACTTGAGAAAGTTATTCATCATATATATGTTATGGGTCTATGAAGTGTAACTATCAAGCACAAATTATTTAAAGAAGCCCCACAGTTCACTTTGGCGAGGAAATTGAAATAGCAGCTTGCAACTTCTGTTATTGTGAATGACCGAGCACTTTCTATAAAGACTGAACCAGCAGTCTAATATTTTATGAGAGGTCAGCGCTCAATGCACTCCAGTAAAACCCATACCTACTTAGAGTCAATACGGCCTCCACTGTTCCCACTGTGGATGGTCGCATGAGTCTCCCAAATTGGCCACATCAATTTGTGATCATTGCTCGAAAGTTGGACCAGGAAAGAGCACAACATGAGATTACATCAAGTTAAGAAGATCTTGGATGCTGTCAATCCCCAAGCAAAACATGAGAAGTGCATCTGCACCCAAATTTTGATTTGTTACTTGGACCACTTGTTTGACAAGGATGTCACATGACAGAAGACCATATAATGAGCATTGTCGATGTGCTGCATCCAACCAACACCGTCACTCCTCAAGTCATGATGACGTTTTACCTCAAATTCGTGAAAAACGTAGCTGGTGTTATTCAACCACTCTTTAATTTGTTGAAGAAAAAATCTAGTGGACCTGGATGGACAGTTGCTAGTGAGCTTTCTACCCAAAAAGCGTTTCCTTCAACCGAGCGTGAGGCCTAACCAGTGTATTATGGTAACTGGAAATTTAGTGATTTTTCTCTATGCACCTAGAAGAACTTGTGACTGGCCATCGTCAGCATATGCATATTTTTGGCGATCAAAAGGGACTTCCTGATCTACAAAGCCAGCAGAATACAACACTGGGCATATATGATCTCGAATTTTGACTATAAACTAAAATGAGTTTGTTAAATGCAAATTATTTGTCACATATTGATTGGAAAAAGAAACCAACAAAAGTGGAACCCTTTGAAAAAGTCTTGTACATTAATTACATCAATGAGTCGTGCCTGTTCAGACTCAATTGGCAAGGAATTCAACAGCTCCGTGTGAGCTGCAGACAGAAAATGGAGAGTGAAGGGGCGTCGGTCAACCATATCGTGCAGTTTCTGAAAAGGCCCCAGCCTTTTGTTCAATGTGTTGTGTTTGTGGACCTGAGTGTATAGATGGCAGATTTTCGCCTCATCTTTATCGCATCTTCTGTTCAGTCTATTGGTAAACGAGCACTCTGAGGTATGTCAACTTCTTGCGGAAGCAAGCTGTAATAATAAGTATAAGTTTCCCTATACCGATGTCACCGCAAAACCGAAAAATTTACTTTGTCGGTGTGTGTTAATGATAAAAGAAATGAAATGTCCGGGAAGGTTGAAAACAACGCCAAATTTGACAATATTGTGTAGTAGTCATCACTCATGCTCTGAGATCAAGACAACTGATTCCCCAACTTCCCCTGTCCACCTTGAGCTGTCCACAAATCGCATGTCTGCAACTTGTTTGTACACAATGCACACACTACCAATTCAACAGGAACCCCAAAAGGACTCTGAACTCTCCATGGTGAGTGACCTGATCATGAACTGAAAATCGATCCCATAAGAAACCCCATGTTACTGTTCAAGAGACGGAAAAAGGTTGCATCATGTGGGGACATCGAGTTTTAGTACTCAACGTTTTTTCCCATTAGTAGGTACTCAAAAATCTTCATGACATTAATTTTGGTGTAAGAAAAATTGAGATCTACAGTCGTTCCTTCTTTTGGTGGCCTCATTTAGACACAGATATTGAACAAACTGCTTCTGACTGCGAGATTTGTCGCTAATTTTGTAAAGAACCGAAAAAATCTGCATTAAAACCATGGCCTACCTCAAAAACAATTTGGACACGACTCTATATTGACTATTTGGGCGCCTTGAAAAGCCAACAATATTGTTTCATCTTACAAGATACTATGTATAAACGGATTAAGAATTTTTTCATGACATCTCCTACAGCTAATTTTGCAATAGAAAACAAAGATAAGTTTTTGGGAGATTTGCTTTGTCTCGTGCGATCTCATCGCACTTGATCAGGTGTGATCTCGGGAGTGACTTCAAGATTTCTTCAAATGGTATTTCCATATTTCATACCTTTGAGCCATTTCATCCATAATCGAATGGAAGTGCCGAGGCTGCAGTGAAAACAATAATATCGCGCCTAAAAAGGCAATTGTTGACAAAAATTGCAAACTCTCACTTCTAGCAACCTTGCATAGTTATTTATTCCAATATCGCAAACCATTCACTTAGCTACCGAAGAAACAACACCTGCAAATATGCTTCTGAAAAATGAGACCTTTACGACTTTTGACCACACGATCCTGTCTTCAAAAAATCTCAACCTGAAAAACAAAACTTCGATGGTGGCAAGGTGGACGACGCAATTTATCTCTTGATCCCAAAGAGGACGTGTGGGCAAGGGACTGCTGCAATGGTCGTCCAATGTGGACCAAAGGGAATGTACCTGACGTCTTGGGAGAACAAACCTTCCTCATCAAGACAACAAACAAGCAACTTTGGCGTCGTCGTTCAAACCAAATTTGGCTTGGCTCACCCAAAAGATTGATTTTCAATGCACCCCAGTGGAGCATGTACAAAATCAACCCCGGATGACACTATACCGAATTCTGGACAACCAGATGACCAAAACCCTAAGATATTGTTGACCTGAAAACCCCTCAAACCCAAAAACGCCAGATCATTAAGACACCCCCCAAATCATAACCCCCAGCAGCCAAAACACAACATAAGAAAACTTCGGCCTTTACTGAGTAGATGGTTAAGACTAAAACAAGATTGTAAAAAGAAATACACATTTATTTTTTAATTGTTGTTCAATTTTTCTTCTTTTGAATTCCCATTTCGTATTTTTCAATTTAAGACGGAAGAGCCATCTTTATTATCTTATTTGAATTCAAGCTTCCTGCACCCAACTTGACCAAGCAAATCCTGCCTCATTTGACTTTCTTTTGTTAATAAAGGTGGCAGTGATTTTTCCAATACCCCAATACCATAATCTCTTCCTCCATTTTTCTTTTTATTTAAGTAGTAGTCAATTCCCAATTAATTAACCGTTTTTTGAAAATAACACACGAAAGAATTTGTTCTCTTGAAAATAAATCTTTGTCATATTCCAAACTTTCATGCCCACAGCATCATATCATTGATCAGATCGTATTGCTTCTTGCAGAAGTTCGGTGAATTTCTCATCTGTCCACATATCTACCCTGATGTCTAATTTTTCTTTGATCTCTGCAGCCAAGTTCACTTCTCTTTCTCTCTGCAACATTTAGTCCATCTACAGCCAAGGTATTTCTTTGGCTTAAATTGCAACGAACCTCCTCCATACAGGTCCTTCAGGAAGCTCATATTGTTCATCTTGTACACCATGGCTTTACGCCACATTGCGTTCCAAACAGATGTTGTACCACCTGGTACATTTATGAATTGCGCCTCAAAGCTTTCTTTGAACTTTTTCTGGAGATGGTCTGGGATTGAGCTATCTAGAATTGGTGGCCCTTGACCTCCATTCTCCGTATCTCCAAGTTTGATAATATAATGTTCTAGGGATGCCCTGTGGTGCACTCTGTCATTCTAATGATCTCGAACTGTCCAAGATCCGGAGAGGGTCTTCTCGTGGCAGAGTGGGCAAAACACGGGAAGTCTAAGAGGTATCTGATTGTGGTGTTAATGGAACGTAATACTCAGGGTGCGACTTTCTGTTATCTTTATTCATTCCCCGTCGAGTATACTGAACTGAACAGTATAGACATTGTTCTTTTTGAGGTTCTTGTTGACTTTTGTTTGGTTGGGAAGCTTGCTCTGGGTTCCCTATTGAATCCATAAACATTCCCGAGGTTATTCTTAGGTAACGAGAAAAACACTACTTAGACTCACCTAATCACAATCCACAAAAATATGAAACTCTGGAAACTTTCCCTGCACCACTAATAAATTTGGTTCATCAAAAACATTCACTAACAACAATAATTTATCCTTTGTTGAATGTTACACTTGAATTATACACTTCTTCCCTGATAATTTATACATTTTACACAGAGCAATATTTTTCCGGAAATCTTCATTGGTTGTCATCAATGACAGATTTCATCTCAATGCGGTAATTTGTTTTATGCAACTATTTCTTTAACATCTCCCCTTCCTTATTTTTTTTTCATAATAGCTTTGTTTCTATATTCCTAGAATTAGGGTTGTTGGATTTTCGCCTTGGATTGTGAGTTACCCAACTAATTATGTTAATTAGTTTCAAATCAACTACAGAGTTTTTCTTCTAGATCATTACCTATTGTATTTATAATCATCCGCAACATACATGAACGTATTGTGAGCATGAAAATAATCCTTCAGCAACAAATTCAATAATTTTACCTGCACAGTCGCTTGAAGAGAACATGATAGCTTTCCGTTCCATGTTTTATTCCTCTCAACAATCCCATCGGTGTATCACCTCTTAGATTTTCGTCAAACTGCATTGTGTTCAAATTCTTGACAGTGATCCAGCGGAAAATTGTCCTGCGAAATTAATTAGAATTTCCTATATTTCTCACATAGTGCACAGCATATTTTCATACATTGATTAGCTTGTTCCCACTATGATGGATGAGGAACGGGGTGATGATGAGATGATATTTGATATTAACCTAGCTGAAGAAAATTTTTTTTATACATATTAAGTAAACATGTTGATAAGTAATGAATAACAGGGACGTCCCTTGCAGTGAAAAATAGGGTTTCCCACTACGAAAGTGAGAGCAATATTCTTAGATAGGCAATGTAGGCAGACTGGAAAGCAATGACTACACGTAATATTGAGGACTGGAGTAAGACCAAAAAATATTGGTGGGTTTAGAAAACTGCGACCACCTACCAACATGTTTCCCTCAAACATACCTATTACATGACTCATGACAGTAAGAAACAGAACAGTAAGCCTTTTGCCCGTCATGTTGACTAAGGAGAACTGATGGGCCATTGGGAAGGATAGATAAGGGGAGAGGGGAGTGAAGGGGTGGCTTGCTTCTTGGCTTTCACCCCTCAATATTTTTTGGCCCTACTATTGTCAACACAAACAATGGGCAATGTTCCATGGTTTTCTATCTTTACGTGGAAGTACACGTAAATGAACTCAGAACCACTTGATCTCATTCAAAAATACAGTAGTTATTTCAGAATCTCGTGTGGAAAGTTGTAGTGACATTGTTCTTAATTTGTCACAGATTCGTGGACATGTGGAAAGAAAGTCTAACAGAAAAACAACACTCCTTCTCCCACTTCCCCTTGAAACTAAATTCGAAAAGTTGAAAACATTAGTGCACTAGATAGATTTACAAGTTATATGTACAAACAAAATGTCTCGACAAAGAGGAAATTGAGATAAAAATTCTATATTTTGAGTAGAATTCAAAAATCATACTTTAGCTCCCATGCACATGAGTAAAACGATTCAGAGTCTCAGTAAAACTTGTTTAATGCGATTTCTACATGTGATTTTTTTTTTTTTTGAATATTTTTATTCAGTTCGTAATTGACCCACAATTTTAAGAAATTCTCAAAAATATTACCTAACTTTGAAACTCAATTTTTTGTTGGTGTGGTTTGAATCCAAAGTGAAAATTTCTTGAATAGGTAAATAACCCATCACCAGTGCTTAAGATTGCACAGAGTTGACCTTTGTTGACAGGGCTGGCCTGAGGGGTGTGCGATGTATGCAGCTGCACACTCGAGCCTTTTGTAGGGGCATAAAATTCGCCAATTTTGGTTTAAAAAAATAATGTTGGCAAATTTTCAGAGATTGATTTAAACGTTGGGCAAAAATATTTAAACTAGAAGGAACTTTGTCTCAAAACTATTACAGTTGAATTTCAAGGTAAAACCGAGTCCCAATGAGTTCTGAAATACAGTAGTCTGATGCCCTTGACCAAGGTCCATGGTCAGTAGAGCAGTCGTCTGCCCGTGTGGTCCTGAACTTGATAAAAACTTACCTCAGTCAACACTGTCTCAAGAAAGACTCAATAGCCTTTCAATTTTATCAATTGAAAACGAACTGACTCAGTCAATTGATTATTTGGGAATAGTTAATTCATTCTCTGAAATAAAATTTTATTGTGTGTGTGCCATTATTAAACTCTGTAATTATTGGTTCAATATGTTCGGTTGTTTTATTATCTTTTTTTACCCATGAGGTATGGAAATTTATCTTAGGTCCGGCGGACGGCGATTCCCACATTAGCAATTTATTCTGAGAGTACTTGCAATATAAGTGTAAGAATCATTATAACGTGACCCCGAAGCTTTCATTAGTTTATATAACATAATGGTGGTTTAAGGGACAAGAAAGAGTACCTATTGAACCTTTGTGACATCGAGAGGTGACGGATAGAGTGTAATTACTCCTTCAAAGGTGAAAGGTGATTAATCTGCTACACCCAGAGGCTCGCCTGAACGCTGAATCAACGTCAGGGATATCTCCAGCTGTAGCGTATTCAAGAATCAAGGAGGAGGAACTACTTCTATCCATCACACCTTTTAAATTAATCAATAATAAATGCGATTGAGAGACATAAATTTAATGTTCTAAAAGGTGCTAAAGTGCACAAAAACTTTTTCTTCTTTTTTTAGACGTTAAATATCAACTTTTCCGGGGGAGGGCCCCCAGATCCATTCTATACCCTCCGGTAGGGGCATAATATGTGAGTCATGCACACTTGCAATTTTCGCCAAATTTCGCTGGCACTGTTTGTTGAAGTACTTCCTTATCAGTAACTGTGGTGAAATCACCACACACGACTTCGACGACACTTTTTAGGGCCACCAAAAGTCAAGCTAAAAGCTCACTGCGTGAGCCAAGCTACATAAGACGGCGGGTTGCCACACAGAAATCACCTTTGGAAGCGATCCAAATGGCGGACAAGGGAAACATCATCCCTCTGAAAGTGCCCTTGAGACAGACAAGGACACAACAGAAAGAGACAGAACAAAAAATTATTGGAGGAGAATAAATCAAAACGAAAAGCCCATTGGTTTTCGAAATAATAACACGGGCCAATCAGAAGCTCTTATCACACAGAAAAATCCGAGCGAGGAAGAACGACACGAGAGCGCTCTACAGGGAGGCGGCCAAAACAGCCCCCACGAGGAACCAGCCAATCACAGGCCGTCTGCCCCCCCGGCAGGGACCTATAAATATGGCGCCGGTTCCTCCTAGGGCTCCATACCGATCACAGCCTCTGAAGAAAGAAGACCTCACCAGAAGAAGCAGCCTCCCGAAGCTTAGCAGCGATTCTACTCCACAAAGCCTGAAGGAAGCCAGCGAAGAGACCAGTGGCGATTTTACTCCGCTGGTTCACGAAGAGGCTAGATTGGCATCTACCAGAAGTTCCAGACCATCAAATAGGTTGAGGCTTGACACTTCGTCAAGGCTCCCTATTAAGACTCCGATACAGCTGGAGCCCTCGGTAGGATCAGATTTCGCAACCCTACCCTGGACCTGAAAAGACCTCGAATCCGGATCGTTTTTGCTGCGATCGCCCGAGGTTCGAGGCCGGACGGATATGAAGAAGGCCTACGCCTTACCGTCTCGAAAAGCGCTGTTCATACGATTGTAGGAAGCCTAACTTCCTCGTGTATTCGACCACGCCGTGTAGTTATCTTATGTACCACGGGAGCTTCACTTCCAAAGTAAAAAGACCTACACAAACCCCAGCCCTTTCCTGGGCTCTTTGGCTTTCGAATAAGTCCCTCTCAGGACTCATTATATTCACACAAGCCAACGACATAAAAGTCATTTCAGGGCTCCGTCGCAATTAAATAAGCCGACGAAATTCCATAAAAAATGGAACGCTCTCCGTCCTTCCAAATATTTGAGCCGGCGGACGATAGAGGGTCAGCCGGGAAATACCTTCCCGCATCGGACAAACCCCCTCGCACAAGCTCTAGCGAGCGACCCGCTATGACGGGCTCCGCCTTAATTTCATTACATTCCGCCTCTCAGCCGGACGAAATAAAACCCTCTCTATCCAGTGAATATTACAACCCCAAGGGAACTTTTCAGGACCTTCAGGCCCTCCCTATGGACATACCAAGGTCGGCCCATCGGCCCATTGAAGAAGACCTCTTTTATAACAATAAAAAGCATAATTCACAAATACATAGTGTAGAAACGCAAGAAAAGGCTTCCCGGCCTTTATTTCATTCAGAACAAAAGTCCTACTTCGATAATACCTATAAGGATTATATAAATTCCCCTTATGACCCATCAAAGTACCCTTGTACGGGTCACGAATCAAAAAGCACCTACAGTACTTTTCAACATTATGACTCGCGTGCAAATATACCTTTAGGCATCCCTACACAGAGTCAAATTCATATAAATCCACTACAGTAACTATTGTTGATATGGACATTATCTGTTTTGTTGTTATAAGCATTAAATTCGTCCACAGAGTTGTTCCTACATATCTGACACTTGCATCTCAACGGAACTCAATTTGTAGGGATCCCCCACTTTTCTTGTCTGCCATCAAATAGTCTCGATAGAATCGATTCAGCCTCCCAACACATCAATTTGCCCATTTTGAAATCAACCGGCCTTCTGAGCGCCTAAATTGAAAAAGTTCCAACCAATACATTAGTAAAAATTCAGATTAGTTGGAAATATAGGCCAGAATGATGTGAATAGTTTGATGGTCTGGATATTCGCAATCTCGCATCTCAAAATACATAACATCAAGTAGTCAATCCCTTAGTAAAAATTCAGATTAGTTTGACATGTGGGTCAGAATGATGAGTATAGTTTGGTGGTCTGGATGTTCGCAAGCTCGCATCTCAAAAATGTATAACATCAAGTAGTCAATCTCTTAGTAAAAATTCAGATTAGTTGGACATACAGGTCAGAATGATGTGTATAGTTTGGTGGTCTGTGCAGTTAGTTGGACAATCAGAATTATGTGTATAGTATGGGGGTCTGGATACTTAGTAAAAGTGCAGATTAGTTGGACATGTAGGTCAGAATTATGTGTATAGTATGGGGGTCTGGATACTTGCAATTCAAAAATATAAGTAGTCAATAAACGTAGTCAATAAAATAAAAGTAGTCAATCCCTTAGTAAAAATTCCGATTAGTTGGACATATAGGTCAGGTTGACGTCAGTAGGTACAAAGCAAAAATTGTTTCAGAATACTCTGGATTCGGACCCAGGACCTTCATCAAACGAGTCTGTTATTATAACCAGTGTACCACGACCAACCTTGCAAATGGTTGAACAATCACAACGGTCCATAATTCCGTTAATATTGGTCGCCAAATTTCGGACATACACTCAGTACCCAGACTCGCACCCTTGAGGTCGGGCACGGCGTACCTACCTCGGGGCAGGCGGCTGGGGGCGGTAACGCACTTCCCGTGGATGTGCCGCTAAAATAACTATCAGAATCGGATTCAGCACCCTAAAAAACCCCTATGGCACTATTTTCGTATTTACTCGCAGTTCGGGAGAGTTGGAAAAGGGGGGCTCGATGCTGACTAATAGCATGACAGCGTCATACCTCCAGCAACGGTCCATAATTCCGTTAATATTGGTCGAATTGAGTCAAATTTCGCACATACACTCAGTACCCAGACTCGCACCCTCGAATGAGGTCGGGCACGGCGTACCTACCTCGGGGGCGGCTGTGGAGGCGGCTGGGGGCGGTATTACGCACTTCCCGTGGATGTGCCGCTAAAATAACTATCAGAATCGGATTCAGCACCCTAAAAAACCCCTATGGCACTATTTTCGTATTTACTCGCAGTTCGGGAGAGTTGGAAAAGGGGGGCTCGAATGGGGGCGGCTGGGGGCGGTTATGAGGACTTCCTATGAACATGACGCAATACCAACCGTCAGAAATCTACCTAAATACATATATATCTATAATCTGTGTTGATTCTGTTCACTTAGATGAAGGCGTACATTTTGCAAATTTATTGCAGGGGCACGAACAAGCTGACTAATAGCATGACAGCGTCATACCTCCAGCAACGGTCCATAATTCCGTTAATATTGGTCGAATTGAGTCCAAATTTCGGACATACACTCAGTACCCAGACTCGCACCCTCGAATGAGGTCGGGCACGGCGTACCTACCTCGGGGGCGGCTGTGGAGGCGGCTGGGGGCGGTATTACGCACTTCCCGTGGATGTGCCGCTAAAATAACTATCAGAATCGGATTCAGCACCCTAAAAAACCCCTATGGCACTATTTTCGTATTTACTCGCAGTTCGGGAGAGTTGGAAAAGGGGGGCTCGAATGGGGGCGGCTGGGGCGGTTATGAGGACTTCCTATGAACATGACGCAATACCAACCGTCAGAAATCTACCTAAATACATATATATCTATAATCTGTGTTGATTCTGTTCACTTAGATGAAGGCGTACATTTTGCGAATTTATTGCAATGACAGCGTCATACCTCCAGCAACGGTCCATAATTCCGTTAATATTGGTCGAATTGAGTCCAAATTTCGCAATACACTCAGTAACCCAGACTCGCACCCTCGAATGAGGTCGGGCACGGCGTACCTACCTCGGGGGCGGCTGTGGAGGCGGCTGGGGGCGGTATTACGCACTTCCCGTGGATGTGCCGCTAAAATAACTATCAGAATCGGATTCAGCACCCTAAAAAACCCCTAACTATTTTCGTATTTACTCGCAGTTTGGGAGAAGGGGAAATTTTGGCGTATTAGACTGGAGGGGCACGAACCGCATCCCAAAACTACATAACATCAAGTAGTCAATCCCTTAGTAAAAGTGCAGATTAGTTGGACATGTAGGTCAGAATTATGTGTATAGTATGGGGGTCTGGATACTTGCAATTCAAAAATATAAGTGATCCCTACACTTTGAGTTCCGCGGAGACGCAAATCATATCTGACATGACAGTCTAAACAAAAAACTCGTAGTTAATGAGTTAGTTAATATGTTAATGTGAGGTGGGGGTGAAGTCCATTCACGTACTTGAAATTTTCGATAATATCTCTTGGCAAGTGAGTACCTGGAAGCTGCAGAGTGTATTATAGTTGATACATCATATCGTCCTTTCAGTTGGGATTAAAAGGAGAAGTAGAGAGGGGTTTGAGAGAGATACATACGTGTCAGACAGAAATATTAACATATATTACCTGGCTTTTTCAATATCTGACCCACATCGCCCAACCAGCTGTCTGACAAGATCGGTGAATGTCTTTTGGTCTTCTTGAGCGACCTAGGAAAACATTATATTGCTTACATTAGAGGATAGACTGACGGCTAGTATTGAATTTATCAATACAAAGCTTAAAAACAAAAAATATGCCCACCGAAATTGCTATCTCATCAATGTATGCGAATTCGTTCGGATGTGAATAAATGTGATATTTGGCTAATGCAGGAGGAGCCGGGCTTGGTGCTTGACTTGGATAGGGCGCTGTGACTTCTTCCTGTCCGGGTGGCTCTAGGTAGATACTTTCAGCCATCATATACGCCGATCTTTTCTCGTTTATGAGTTCCAACATTTCACGGCTTTGTTTCTCAACTAAGGCAGCAGTGGCGGCACTATACACAAGCAATTTATTGAATATAATTAATTACATGAACCAGATAAAGTAAAATTTCATCGTTCTCAATTTAAAAATGACAAAGATTATTTATTTTTAGTGTCCTTATCAGGTATATAGTTTTAGTGTACAGATACAGGTATATAGTTTTATTCTCAGCGACACTGGGAAAACTCGGTGTTGGACCCCAGCATTTCATTACTGATATTAGGAACCTGATGAGTCCTCAATTGATAACAAGTAGGTACCTATCTAAATTCGAACAATGAGATCTACTCTAATATGACATAGAAATCTGAGTCATTTAAAAATTTAGAAAAATTATAAAAATAAACATATAAAATGATAAAACGTGAATGAGACACTATAAACTTGTATTGTTTACTTATTTATGATACAGGTTCTATTTTTGAATTGGCAAATTATTGTACAGTTTGTGAACTTTGAATAAGGTTACTGTAATATTTAAAGTACATTTGTTTCAAGGCACCCTAATTATGCACTGCTAATACGCAAAATGTTTGAAGTGGGTATATAGGGTACTGTATATACAAGTGATTCTCCAGGGTTCTGAAATCATGATTTTCATGAAGAAGACAGGTACGAAAAGATGGAGATCTCAAATGGTGGGAGGAGGAACCTGCTCACTGAGGTCTTTACGAGTAAGAAGAAGGACGAGAAATTATTTCATTCCTAGAGACTACTAGATACACAAATGATTTTCATAATTAATTTTATATTGAAAAGTTCGTCTGCACCATCGACAAATGAAATGAGTCCAGTGAACCATTTGTTCGTATTTTAGTTTAATGAAAATTGGAAAACAGTCATAGAAAATAATTGGTCAACATAACACTGAATAACGAAGATTTAGAAAGAAGGCTAGGTATTTAAGGAGGCTATCTTTATCAAATTGGTAATCCTAGATCAAATATTTGATAGAAAGTTCTTTATCTATACTCTTGATCTATATTTGATCATCACTTTATTACCGTTCATGTTCAAGTAACTTTCTTGTTAAGCTTTCCTTCTTCCTTTCTCTTCTGATTGTCATATTCTTTTCCAAGTCGTCTCGTTCCTGTTGTAGCCGTAGTGTGAGAACTTTAGTGTCTTCTGGTCGTTTTCTTTTCGACGTCATTTCTCGTTCGAATCTAGAAGTTAACCGTTCAAGCTCCTTTTCCCATTCATCCTTGAATCAAAAACCATACACATTACCTACAGCTTTGATATGTACATTTAATACCTATGAACAAAGTATCTATCTAAATATGACCAGTGGTCAACACTTTGGGGGATGCAAGTCTACCTTCAGAGCATCTGCCAAGATGGTACTTTTATAACAATGATTGATCCCTTACACTGGGTAAATAAAAATAGACAGATAAATAAAAACGTGCCTTTTCTCACATTGCTGAAAGATGCTGGCTTCCCGGATAAATCAGCGAAAATATGCGGGAAATGAAAAAAAAATTCGTTCCCCCCTGATTTTTTTCCGCCATAGACCCAGTAAATGTCCACGGTTTTGGCTTGGATCGGTCTTAAAATGTTCGTTAAAGTTCTAATTTGGTGCCATTCGAGTTTCGAGACATGAAATTGTGTTTTCCGATTGTAGTGAACGAAAATGTAGACGAAAACGTTCGTTTTCAAACTATCGCTCTTCCTTATTCCGTCGAAACGTAGTTTATCTTTGCCTTCGAACCGCTTGATCTCGGAAGGTCTCCCGTTTGAAAGACACTTCCCTACAGAAAAGCAGACGGGGAAAACAAATACGTACTTACAAACATTTAACATCTGACAGTTCTGTTAGTAGGTAGGTACTGATATGTTCTTACAACTAAACTTTTCGTGGTTCCACATAAGGCGCCGCGTTTGATAGTCATTTCCAACAGAAAAAAAGTCTGCCAAGTTGGGTTGGCAGTATAACGTCCCCACATATTGTAACATGGACGTATAGAATTAGTAGAAAAATTGGTTCATAAAACTAAACTTTTCGTGGTTCCACATAGTTTCATAAGATTTAATTATTTTGCTTTTATTGCCGTTCCCTTGGGATTGTAATTGAAAGGGATTGCAAGCAATTTTCAAATTATCCCCGAACCATAGGCTGTAGGTAATCTTTATTTGAGAACAAAATTTAAATCCGAACAAAAATTTAACATACGACAGTCCTGTTAGTACTGTAATGTTCTTAAAACTGAACTTTTCGTGGTTCCACATGATCTTTATTGGATAGCCCTTCTACGCAGATAAATGGCCTATCTTTATTAAACCTAATAAACTTTTCGTGGTCCCACATAAAAAAAGCAGCAAATTATTATTTTCGTTTTGGCTCTTTTATAAGATTTATTTTATTTTATTTTATTATTATTTTTTGCCATTCTCTAAAGAATGGGATTGTCTATAGAAAGGGATTGTAAGCAATTTTCAAATTTTCCACCCCCACCCGAACCGTGGGCTGTAGGTCTTGATGGTATGGGGACTGTATCCCATCGCATCTACAAATCCCACAACGAGCGAGCGAGAACTCCACCCCTAGCGAGTGAAGCGAGCCAAACCACTTGTAAACAAACCTGCGCGAATCAAGGTGGATACTACTCGTACTTGATCTCCTCAGAGCCTCCACTGAAGGGATGGAGCCTGACAGGTTTCATCACTTTTAATAGTGGTGTCCACATACTGAGGACACCGATGTTCATTTTTTTTTTTTTTTTTTTAAATTAAGGATTAATTAAGTTCAACTGTTCTTCTGAGAATTATTCTGAAGCAAAACTTGGATGATAGTCCAGGAGCCAGGTCCGAAAATAGGTACCTAGTAATTTGCGGTGAAGGTTTGAGATTAGATTTTGAAAATTTAGCCCGTTCTGAGTGAGAAAATCTTGGTCTGCCATCTCAAAATTAGTGGAATACAAAATGGCGGCTTCATAAAGATGCCTTAATTTGACCATTTAAAAGTTTTTCTCTAGTAATTCCTAAACCGTACATCCTACAGAAAGTTTTGTACGTAGCAAAGATGTAGAGCATAAAAAACAAAACAAAACGATTCTTTCCCAAAACTTTTAATTAGCTCTCAAAATGAGTGAATTGCAAACTATTGAAAATCGGGATAATTTTGGACCAGTCCACTCCTCCCCCCGTCTAGACTTTTGCCCTTAAAAATCACCTAGTGGCGTTAATATTGGATTGATTTCAGCTTGCCAAAGTTCATTCTACTCAAGATTAAATACTTTCCCAAGTTTGTATAGAGCATATTTTAGCTGAGACCTTTCCCGCTTTCCCATTGACTTACAGCCGCTTCTGAATTTTATGCCATTTTACACATAAAGTTCGCGAAAACGGTCTTTTACTTTGTTCTTTACTGGGAAACGGTCTGAGCAAGAACTTGCTCGAAACGAACTTTGAAAAGTATTTAACCCTGAATCGAATGAGGTTTGTCAGACCTGAATCAGACCAATGTGGAGGTTGCTAGGTGTTTTTGAAGGGGAAAAATCTAGGCGTCAAGAGATTATCTGTTAAAGACATCTAGACTTATGCCCTTCAAGACTTTCAAACGTTCGGTTTGAGCAAGTTTTCGTGAACTTTATGTATAAAATGACAATGTGGAATGAGGAATGGTCTTTATGAGTCAATGAGAAATGGTCTCAGCCAAAATATGCTCGATAAAAACTTGGGAAAGTATTTAAAATGAACTTTAGCAGACTGAAATCTGACCAATATTAACGCCACTAGGTGATTTTGAAGGGCGAAAGTCTAGATGGGGGAGGAGTGGACTGGGCCAAAATTAGCTCGATTTTCAATTGTTGGTAATTCGCTTATTTTGAGAGATTATTCAGAGTTTTGGGATCGAACTTTTTTATTTTTTAAAATCTCTACAACTTTTCGACGTACAAATCTTTCTGTAAGATGTACGGTTTAGGAATTATTAGAGAAACATTAAAAAAAGGGCAAATTGAGCCATCTTTATGAGGCCGCCATTTTGTATTCCACCAATTTTGAGATGACAGATCAAGATTTTCTCACTCAGAAAGAACTAAATTTTCAAAATCTAATCTCAAACCTTCTCCGCAAATTACCTACTACCTATTTTTGGACCTGCCCCCAGGACTATGAGAGCGTGAGGCAGCTATTAACTACTTGTAATTACATTCAAATCGAGAAAGAGCAACCATCAAGGAAGTATCTTGCAGATTCTTTAGAACTTTATATATTCATTATACCCATATTGTCTGCAAATCAGTAAGAATTCGGGTATGAATACCAAACACCAAGAAAAAAGGATGTCTCTCATTCAAGAGGAGCAGTAGGTACACCACAGCTGTCTTTTTATAAATGAAAACTCTCAACTGGTTATTGTATGAGTGAATGAAATAGCAGGAATGAAACAGTGAATGAAACAGCATAGAAGGGTGAAGGAGTGAATGAAACAGCATAGAAGGAAATGAATAATTCAAAAAACTACCGAATAAATGTATTTAAAAAAGTCTAATTACCCTAATTTCGTCTTTGATTCGTTTATCTTCTTCTTCGCGTTGCCTCATGAATTTATGATATAAGTCGTCTTCTTCTTTTCTATGCTTCATTTCGAGTCTCGTTTGCTCATCCTTATCCTGTAACAAAAGTCACATGTATGAAGAAATGGGGATTTAAAAAAATGAATATAATAAAATAAATATATTATTAAAACATTGTTCAACATATTGAACAAACGTTTAATATAAATCATGTGTGTGTTAGATCGTCCAGCAACTCAGTTGGAACATAAGTAGACTGCCTACTCCCTTGGAGCCGTGGACTTCTTACAACTTGTGCAATCTATATAACACTTTCCCTTCGATTCTAGTAAAGGATTTAGATGGGGCATTGTCAGAAACGGAGATAATGAAAAGCTTAGTTGAAAAGGGAGGGGGGGGGGGGGGCTTCTGGTTTAGCTGTAAATTATATGAATTGAAATTAAGGATCTATGATGAGTGCAATTATTTATGGTCCTCCTGGATCAGCCGCTCGAAAAATGGAGCGCTTTAATGAGGCAAACAAAAGGGAACACGTTGAAACCGTGGAATTTCTAAATTAATCGTTGCTTTTCATGATTATCACTCTACTAACTGAGATCATCACTCCCCGCAGATCTCCCCGAAAGGGTAATAATCCTATTAACCTAACGCGTTTTGTCAATCCTTGATGCTCGAAATTACATACCTACATTTATTAGTAAAACTCGGTCGAAAAACGAATGATTTCCTGAAGTTTACAAATTTAACCTTTAAAGTCATTTCTCACCCGATGGTTCCGCCTAAAAACTCTTGGTTTGGCATCAGAGAGGTAGAAATATGGTGCTTTTTCCAATGGTATCCTCAATTTCGATTTCACTGACAAGGGAAGGACTCAATCACGGGGTCGTAGATTTCAACCAAACTTATTCTGTGTTCTGCTACCCCAAAAAATAACCCCCTGTATGTTCCTTCTTCAGAATGGAGCCTTAGAACCACCAAAATCGTATATTTGTCTAAATTTGAGCTTTTTTTGTTTGTTGATTTTTAGCGAATTTCCGTTGAAAATGAAGCCAAATGGCTCCAAAAATTTTAAATTCAAAATTTTCGAAAATTTCCATAATTGAAATCCGTTTTGAGATATTCTGAAACGAATCCTAGAGTTTAACATTTTGTCATATATATTATAGTTGGGATGATCGCCAGTAACCATTAGTGTTTTGTTATAAAGTAGTTCAGAGCAACTACATTGTTGTACTAAAATTTAGGTAACCAAATAAATAATTTATTTGGTTACCTAAATTTTAGTACAACAATGCAGTTGCTCTGAACTACTTTATAACAAAACACTAATAGTTAATGACAATAATTATTGTCATTCTTGTTTTGTGTCTCAACATAATGTTACATCTCTCAGTTTTGTTTGTAATTGAACGTTGATGAATAGTAACACTGGTGGCAGCGATGACTACGCGTTCTGGCGTAGTCTTTCGTAGTCTTCTTTCCCCTCAAAGTCCTTAATTTTCAGAACAACGTAACAATATATAATACCTACGGTAATTTACAAAATTTCGCTCATACGATCATGCTGGATGACTGGAACTTTCTTGTTTTTCCAGTTATGTCTTTTCGGACGATTGAATAGTGGAATTTTATTGTTTTTCGTGTGTAGATTACGAATAAGACTCAAACAATAACTGACACTTAAAAGGTTGTTTTGGCGAATTTTCGATGAAAATGAAGCTATTGCAATAGCTCGAAAAATTTTAAATTAAACATTTTTGGTAAACATTTCTTCGTTGAAATCCGTTTCGAAACCGGAACGAATCCTAGAGTTTTACACTTTTTCATATATACATACATATATTACATACATATACATATATATATATATATATATATATATATATATATATATATACATATACATATATATATATATATATATATATATATATATATATATATATATACTCGGCGCTTCGCGCCTCGCCGGGGGGCTTCGCCACCCTGGACCCCCCGGATCTTTTCTCTTTTGTACTGCGTAGAAAACGAGGATAATTTGTGCAAATTTCGGGAGTTGTACGACCAAAAAAAAATTTGACCTGTCAACAGGATTTGAACCCACAACCTTCGTCTCACGAGACAAATTTCGTTACGGACATTACAAAAACTGTTCTAGAACCAAAAATTTCAACCATGTATCATGTTTTCTCCTCGATATTGATTCGAAATTTCGTACGTCTCTCCACTATTTATTGCGCGGAAAAAAATTGACGCGCAAAATTGACGCGCAAAAATTGCTAGGACCCCAGGGAGAAATATCTCCCCACTATATGTTTCGTGCGCGGATGAATCGACGCTCGGAATCGACGCTCGAAATTTCGTACGTCTCTCCACTATGTATTGCGCGGAAAAAAATTGACGCGCAAAAATTGCTAGGACCCCAGGGAGAAATATCTCCCCACTATATGTTTCGTGCGCGGATGAATCGACGCTCGGAATCGACGCTCGAAATTTCGTACGTCTCTCCACTATGTATTGCGCGGAAAAAAATTGACGCGCAAAAATTGCTAGGACCCCAGGGCTAAAACATGATACATGTTAAAAATTATTGGGGGTCGGCCTAAGAATTGCATAGCAATTAATAGATATATTATGTGTGTGTGTGTGTGTGTGTCTGATTCTAGAAGATAACTCTCATTAGAATAGAGATTAAAATTCCGTTCTTGCGCCAAAAAATCAAGCTTTCCAAACGAAAGGATGGGTTTGTTAGCTAGCCCTTTTTGAGCACATCAAATTCCAAAAAAATGTGCTAAAAAATCACTAAAAACTGCTAAAAAACGTTAAAATTATATTTTTTGGCAGAATATTGCTCAAATAAAGTTTATTAATTAAGCATAGACATAGAGCATTAAAAAATGTGTGAACAAAATTATGCTGAAAAAAAAAGTAATCAAATTTCTTCAAAATTTGCTAAAAAATCGATAAAAATAGCAAGAAAGGTAAAAATTCAAAACCTCTATTTGAATAGTAGATTATTATTCAGAATACGTTTTTTGCCATATAATTAATAGTTAACAATTTCCTTGCACTCAAAAACCTCAAATTTCAAAACAATCATCATAAAGTTGACAAAAATAAGTTATAAAAAACTCTTAAGAGGCACTTTTACCAGAAATTAATAGTTGAATATAATCCTGAGTTGAGCATTCCATGCATATGGAGAGGTACCAACTTAGTACCAGGTTAGTTTTCAGCACTAGGTACCAGTTTTGAAATTTTACAGATTTGAATTCCGTGTTCGTGCATGTTCTTCCAAAGGGAATGGAGTTAAGGATTTTATATCCGAGGTTCGACGCGAACAATTCCTGAGTAATTAGTTCAGAATCGGATGGAAATTGTGAATCGTGCAGCATGGTTTTTGAAGCATGCTTTATGGTAGGTATAGGTCATGCGCTGTCCACTGAAACTTACTCAGTGAAACCGGCAAAGTTACTTAAGGAGAGTGAAGTGAGTGAGTGAGTGGGAGGGAGGGAGGGAGGGATGGAGGGAGGGAGGGAGGGAGGGAGGGAGGGAGGGAGGGAGGGAGAGAGAGAGGTGTGTTTGTGAAAGGGTTTATTAATATAAAATAAGAACGTACAAACGTACAAGTATAAATTATAACAATGAACTTTTTTGTTTTTTAATAAAAATATCTTTGCTCTTGACGTAAACATACTAAATTAGTAGGTACCTACCATTAAGGTCACAGGTTAGAACGTCTCTATACGAACGTACAAGTATAAATGGTAAGTACACAATATACATTAAACTTTTTTATTTATTATTATTGTTATTATGGTACCTACTAATTAATTTACTAAAGTAACGCGCCAACGCTTATACTGTTTATCCTGCGGGATCGTCACAGGGGATTGTTAACTAATTGTAACATTAATTTCTTCTTTACTCCAAAAGAATTAACCTCCTCCAAACTCAACAAAGGAAACCACACACCTTTTGTAACTCATATACATGAGATTTCCCTCCCTATCACCTGCCATTCGACCATTTATTATAAAAATGGTCAGATCGTCCAACAATTTTACGAATTTTCTTGCTCTCGCATCCAGGACACACATCATTGGACACCCTTTCTACACTCAGGCCATATCATCCTCGGTCTGCCTTGTGAGCAATTGCAAAGTACCCACCCTAGAATTCACATCCACCATGTACATATGTACAATAAATCTTAATTATTCAAGGTTACAGCATGCGACCCATATCTTCTAAGAGTTTCAGTATCTTCAAGTGCAACTTTTAACACTCATTTTAAACGATAGGTACTTTCAAGATTAAAATATACAGGTATTAAATCGTATTGACTCTATATCTAGCTAAAAAAATGTCAGGTACAATTAGTAAAAGATGTCAGTCTCCAAAGGTAAACCTCTTGGAATGAGCAATATAATGTGAATGGCTCTCCAACTCGTAAGAAGTAGGTATAGATAAGACGAGGCCAGCTGCCGGTAAATGGACTTCTTCGAAGTAAATGGATAAGTCGTTCCTAGACAGGGGAAGGGTTGTGTTATGGTCGATATAAAGTAAATGATTCTTTGGTCTTACACGAAGAATGAGGAGACTGCCCCTGGATTTCATCGACCCTATTATGTGACAATACAGACTGAAGGTTGTTGTACCTATACCTACATACTTTAGGTAGAAAAAACGTGAATGTGGACAGCATCATCAATACAATTTCATTGGTCAATTGCCTTCAAAGAATGATTTAAAGAGGGGAGTAGGCATAGTAGCCTAAACGCTAGGATCAAATACTCAGAAAAATAATAAACATGGGTTTATTAAATGCAGCTTTTTCGACCATTTTAGACCACGATCTAAGCGCCTCCTCGTCTTGTAAAACACGAGTAATGAAGAGCTAAATTTGCAGGCAAAGCACCCGATAACCATACGTGCAGAGGAAACGTTGGTGCCTACCTACTGTTCTAGAATGCCGTCGCCGTCGATGAGAAAATCCGTTGATGCCCCGAGAAGAAACACACTTTCCAACCATCACGGGCCCCTGTCACGTCCATCCGCCGCGCTCGACTTGCAACCACATTTTTACTTTTTCATTAGGTAGGTTAATGAAAGGAAATCGAATTCGCACATCCGCCAATAGATCAAGACTGTTATACCAAATATTGACTTCTATTATGTCATTTTACCTAATAACTCCAACAAGCTGTAAAACTACTCGTAACTGTAGACATACGTGGATACGTGTCAGTGGCTGACTGAAAATGAAGAGTTATCTACTAGATAGGTACCTACTTCAACTACTTGGACCTAGGAAAAGGGATTAATAATACCTACTTTTCCAACGTGCACGTAATCTATTCACATTCAATTGTGGATGCTTGTATGCTTGGTGAATGAATTCTAATTATGCGTAATGGGGCTCCGTACTAACAAGGTACGCCGCTAGTAACGGTAGGGGGCGAAGGACCTAAGGAACATGGTGGCTCACATGACTTTCCCCTTGTTGAACCTTGCGTCACACGTTTTCGCTTTACAATACCATCAATCTCATCAATACTGGTCAAAAATGGGAATTATATTATTATAGATAAATTATTATAATAAAGAAACACACAAACAAACAAGAAATCTATAGAACCATTGCAGACCATTGATTAATGCGATGAGATTCATTGGTGACCAAGTTGAGTCAAACCTCACAATCCCCGAAAATTGTATAAAAATATTTAAGTTGAAATGTATACAAGTAAGTATAAACATACATTTATAAGAAGTATCAAGTATAAATATACATGTGACAAGATTTAGTGCATACTAAGCCCCCTACACACCAACACGAGCGAGGCAGGGCGAACGGGGGCAGCGATGGCGGCCGGTGGGGGATTGTGCGTTTCAATTTTTAGGTTCGGGGGCAGCTATCCTCCCATTCGCCTCCTCAACAGGTATTCCAAACAACAAACCAAAAATACTGCGTACGAACAAAGGCGTGCGGAGAGTTCTCAGAAACTCATCTACACCTGAGCGTATGCCTCGTCTCGGGCTGCCTCGTACCTACTACTGTATTCGCCGAGCACCGAGCAACTGGGCTTTTCGCCTTGGTACTCGGCAAGTCGCGAGCTTATTGCTCCACACATTCGGAGTTCGTCTCGCGCAGTGTTTGCCTCGGGAGAGAGACGAGCTACACGAAGTTGCTCGAGATGGACGACCAAATAATAAATAATAATAATGCAGCTTGACCAAATAAGCTAATTTTCCTATTAGGTATATTCAATGTTTTGAAGTTTCAGTACCTACCTACTTAATGCAAAGGTACAATTTTTCCAAATAATAATCTGCGTTTTTCTTTTAAACCTGTGTACATAAAAGATGTTATCTACTTATACATTACGTATGCATCATCTTGAAATACCTACTTCTGTGGAGATGATCTTGAATTTTGTTTTACTTTTTTGCATGATTGGAACTTTCTATTTCATTCCAGATTTCCTAAAGGCCCCAAAATTCGCCAAAATGGGTGATATTAACTTAATAAACGACTTTAATAAAATATAATAAAATAAATGACGATAAAATAATATAATAAAAATAAACGACTTTAATAAAATAAATAAAATATAGGAGATCATCTATGATCTAACCTCCACAGTTACTGAAAGTAATCGATCGATAAGCTACAGACTTTCATGTGTGTCAACAAATTTTTGTTTTGCACATGCGATGAAATGCATATGAAACCTTCCTGAAACATCACCCAAATACCCGCCAAGTTTGAAAAAAATCTTAAGAAGTCGACATTGTAGAATCTGACGTTAGCGAATGCGCGCACCTTATTATTGATCCGACACTTAAGAAATTTATAGGGGACCATCTAGAAGCTAACCCACATAAAACCTGAGAACTCCTTGAAAATCGGTCCATTAGTCTCGGAGTTTTACATGTGTCAATGTTTGTTCTGCAGAAGCAAAATGGTCATTACTCCATCAATCGCAATAAAACAAATAGGGCATCTTCCTGATACGTATAAATAACCAACTACATTTCGAGTTTGAAGAAAATCGGACCGATAGATCGTAAGGAATCGACGTTATACGAAATTCACGTTTGCGCTTGCTCACACGTCATTATTGATTCGATTGCAATACAATTTATAGGAAATCATCTAAAAGCCAACCCACAAAACGCTTGAAAATTTCGTCAAAATCGAAGTAAAATTGAGAATTTCCAGAGATTTTGAATGGGAGTAGTTGTGTCGGTGTCACACCCGTGTCAAGATGATATTGAATTTACATTAAATGAAGTCCTGAATGTGGTTGACGGTTTATCGGGCATGGATGGTTTTTGCAAGGAGATACGAGTGATTGTGTGATTGGCTTCCGTGATAACTGAAGCCATCACTTTCCTTTTCAACCAGTGTTTGTTTCGGGGTGTGTTTCCCAAACTCTGGAAGGAGTCTAAGAAAAATCGAAAATCGAGTCTAAAGAAAATCGATCGGACCCATCAAAATACAGGCCAATAGGTCTGTTATCCTTAATAGGAGAAATACTGGAGAAGCTAATGATTGATAGGATAATGTGGAACCTGTGCAGTCGGAGTAGGCTGTCTACAGCACAAATCGGATTTACTGCTTTGAAGAACATACAGCACAAAGCGGATTTACTGCTTAGAAGAGCACGGTTGAAGCATTGATGCATGTAAGGGATTACGTAAGGCAATGCCTAATTTCCAAAAAGAAGGTCCCACTAGTTTCATTGGATACGGGATTGGAAGGGGGCCTTCAATGCAGTATGGTGGCCTGCAATAATGTACCAATTTCGCCAGATGAGATGCCCAAGAAACTTGTATTGCTTAGTGGTTAATTATTTTTCTGGCAGGAGAGAGTTCTTGAGTTCGGGATCTTTGGAGTGCGATAGAGAACTGGAAAGGGGATGTCCACAGGGTTCTTGTGGTCCTGGACTGCGGACGGTTCTCTATGACTCCTTGCTGAGGCAGACATACCCCGAAAGGGTTGAGGTGGTTGCCTTTGCTGATGATTTGATGTTGATTGTGCCGGGATACGATGAGTTTGAGATGGAGTCCATAGCGGCAGAGGCAATGCTTACGATTGAAAAGTGGAGTTGCCAAAATAACATGCAGTTTAATACTGAACAGCCAATGGTGATGACTGTCTCCGGAAATAGGCGACATGGTGACGTATATGTGTATTTGATTGGAGGAAAGTTGCATCAAGTGGAAGAAATGAGGTACCATGATCGACCATAGATTATCGTGGAAGAGTCACATTAGTCACATCACTTCTAGGGTTCGGCAGCTCATCAACTCCCTTTCAAGATCGGCCAGGGTTTAGTGGTGATCTCGGCACAATCTGTGCAGGAGCAATCTTATCAACCTTGACCTATGCAGCTAACGTGTGGTTTGATGAATCTTCAAGAACGCAAAGTAATGTGAGAAGGCTTCGATCAGTGCAGCAACTAATGTTGATTCGAGTAATTAAGGGATACAGGACCATTTATTTTCAGGCTGCTTGTGTCATTGCTGGGGAGATGCCCATCGATCTCTATCTAGAGGAACTGGCTCTATTAAGAGCAGCAATCCAGAGTGGTGAATCGGAAGGTGGAACACCACTAGAACTTAGGACCCCGCTTGAGGCTTGGACTCATCCTGCGGGCATTGAGCCTCCTGATGGGATGACTGACACCGAGTGGAGATTCCGTAGCTACACAGATGGAAGTAAAGGAGATACAGGAGTTGGATGTGCCTTTGTAGTAAACGGGAATTCGACTGACCCACATCATATTGAACGGTTTCGGCTATATGAGAGATGCTCAAATAACCAAGCAGAAATGAATGGTTTGCACAGGAGGCTTGAGTGGTTGAGAAGCTCTGAGGTGCAAGATGGGCCTAGAACAGCTGTACTGTGGACAGGTAGTGCCGTTTGTTTGGCATTGCTGTCTGGCTCTCGCTCTCATAATCCATTGGCTGACTTAGTCAAATGTGGCATTCGCACATTTAGGCAGCAGGGATGTACACTCGACATAAGATGGTGTAAATTTCATGATGGGAATGAGGAGACTGATCGGAATGCCAAGCTCGCAGCTGCTGATACCTGTTTACCCGTAATATATTTTAGAGTTCCTGTTACATACCTCTAGGCCGATTTAAGGAACATGTCAATGACCAAGTGGAATGTGATTTGGAGAGGCAGCAATACCGGTGTACACACAAGGCTTTTCTTCCCTACTGTCCAGGTAAGAATGAAGACGGAATTCCGAATTAACTGGAGGGTTTTAATGGTTTTGTCAAACCATGGCAAACACCGGGAATATCTTCACTGGGATTTATCCAATACGGATGTTTGTACGTTTGGCATGGCAGCTCAGTCATGGAGGCAATTGTTGTGCGATTGTGATAGTCTAGAGCCAGTTCGAGCACGTTTGGTGCGAAGCTTAGTGATAGTAAAGGGGTCATTGGCTCCCATCATTCAGTGAACTTATGAGCACTTTTAAAGAGGATTTTATTATGTTTATCAATGACATGGATTTCAATTTAATTTAAGTGTATTCAACACATTGTTATTATGTTGTAGTTTTTTTTAAAGTATAAATACTGTTTTTGAACAAAATCCCTATAATCAGAGATGGAAGCAGGGGGAATAAATTACCTCAGCCCAGGGTTATTGGTTTGCTGAAAGGGAAAAAAACGGCTCGGTGCTCGGCGAATGCCACATGTGTGGAGCGGCCTTTACGTGCAGATTGACGCAACATTTTTTTAGATCTATCTATAAATTGTAAAATGCGAGTGGAATTCAAATTTTGGAGAGTGAAGAAAAAATTGTGGTTGTGTATCTATCTACCTATTTTTGTTCCCAAAACTACTTTTACTAAATGACTGTCGGATTTTGATGAAATTTCCAGGTATTCTGAGGATTGACCCGAAGATGGACCTCTGTAAGTTTCATCACCGTCGACCAATAGGAGCCCATTCCTACGCTCAAGCGAGGATTTTCTGAAACACCTATTTCTCATGGTTGGAAGCTCCAAATCAGCTCAAATTTTGGGGATAGCTGGAGGTTAGAACTTGCTGAAGAGTTGTATTGCAATTGGACCAAGAATACCGCTCAAGACATATAGTTAACGAAAAAACGCTGCTATTATTAAGCGGATTTTTAGAAAATTTTCAGGGATTGTTCGGGTTGATTTCTAGAGGATTTCCTATAAGTTTCTTGTACATTGAATCATTGAAAACATCTGCGTATGCGTGAATACCTAGTGTTTTAGGTCGAGAGGACTGCCTTAGAACTTAGTGATAATTGAGTCAGCTTCATTGCTAGAGGTGAAAGACTGAGACATTTCTGGCAATTATGGATATTTCAGGGATTTCGAGTTAGCTATTAGAAGGTCTTTTATGTGTTTCTTAATCTATGGACCATTAGGAGCGAGTGCGCAGGCGCAAAAATAAACTACATGCAGGGCCGGCCTGAGGGGTGTGCAATGTAAGCAGCCGCACACTCGAGCCTTTTGAAAGGGCATAAAATTGGCCAATTTTGGTTAAATGAGTTCTGCCCAATGAGTTCTGAAATACAGTAGACTGATGCCCTTGACCAAGGCCCATGGTCAGGTTTGCCCATGTGGTCCTGAACTTGATAAAAACTTACCTCAGGTCAACACTGCCTCAAGAAATATTTAACAGCCTTTCATTTTATCAATTGAAAACGAGCTGCCTCAGTGAATTGATTATTTGGGCATGGTTAATTCATTCTCCGAAATGAAAGCAAGAAAAGCCCTTGTATAAATGTATAATAAAAGAGACTATGTAGATTCCTATCTTCTTAGTTAATAAACATTTGTTGTGAGAGTGTGCCATTATTAAACTTTGTTGGTTCACTATGTTCGGTTGTTTTATTATCTTTTACCCATGAGATATGGAAATTTAAACTAAGTCCAGCGGACGGTGATTCCCACATTAGCAATTTATTCTTAGAGTACTTGCAATGTAAGTGTAAAAATTATTATAACGTGACCCCGAAGCTTTCATTAGTTTATGTAACATAATGGTGGTTTAACGTACAAAAAAGACTTATTGAAGCTTTCAAGTCAATCAACAATAAATCGAATTGAGAGACGTAAATTTAATGTTCTAAAAGGCGCAAAAGTACACAAAAAACTGTGTTTTCAGACCCCAAATTTTGAACATTTGCCGGGGGTCCCCCGGACCCCACGTTTTTCCCGGGGGTGTTTCATACCCTCTGTTAGGCTGACTACATGAAGCTATTTTGCACAATTTAATGGTTCGTATTCACTCAAAACTGAAAAGTTCTTGCTCATAGTATGAATTTTATTGGGATCCTTTGAGAAAAAAGTCATAAACCAAAGTTTTTATCGTATAAAATAAATTGTAACATGTGGGTTACTTAGAATAGTAACAGTTTTCTAATATGTTAACCGGTTTTCTAATAATGAGGTAATAAGTTAACCGGTAATAAATTAACGAGGTTTCCTAGTTCATCAACTTCGAATCGAATGATATGGTTCATTATTGTAAATAATAAATCAAAATACATTCCCTAACGTTCCGAAGGGTTACGGAAAGGAATGTCTATTCGACGAAAACAATATCTTCTCGAACTGTGTACATGAGGAGAGTTCCTACTATTTTTCTCGAACCCTCAAACAATACTGTATGTTTGCCGCTAATGACCCTTCCGGTTGAGATGCGGCTTAAATTCTAAAAAATAAAAATAAAACATGAAATAAATAAATAAAAATACTGTATGTATGAAGAGAGTTCCAACTATCTGGTTCTTGTTTTGGGATTGGGCATCAATGAAATGTGGTTCCTTGTAAGTTGAATGCAGAGAATTCATATTAAGTAGTGTGAAGTCTCTCACCAGACTTTTGTATCCTGAACATTAGTCCCTTCTACATATACAATATCTGAACTCGGTAGCATAATAAAGATTACGAGTTTCGTTAAAAAACAATAACCACATAAGAAACAAAGAGTTCAAAGGACAATTCTTTTTCATCAAAATAAAAAAACTAACACAATAAAAGACTTATCGCCTAAACTTAATTGCAAAAGTTTGCTAGCTAGTCATTTAAAGTGAATAAATACAAAAAAACCTTTTGTATAAAAATTGTAGTTTTAAAACTTCTTTTAACATAGGTATATTTTTCAAACACGCTAACATGAAACATCGGCGTCGGTCAAGTTTGGTGGACAGTATTAACAGTGGGCACTATTTACTTATCAGAATTCAACGGGCATAAAGCATGATTAAGAGTTATATATATATATATTTATATATATATATATATATATATATATATATATATATATATATATATTCAAACAATTGTTAAGGAAAAACAACAATTGACAACATGAAAGCTTATGCCTTTTTCAAACTACGAGAAAATAAATTTTGATTTTAGTAAATTGGTGAGAAAATGTTGCCATGGAGAAGCGTGGTTGTCCAGTTAACGTCTAATGTTCAACCCTGGAGGATCATACGCGCCCAAAACATTCGAGTGAGCTCTCTCTCTGAATGAAGCAGCATTAATTTATTTTATTGAAGAAAATAAAACATTATTAATTGAAGAAAATGGGACCCACACAAAATAAATTAATACTGCAAGATTTTCTCACCAATTTACTAAAATCAAAATTTATTTTCTCGTAGTTTGAAAAAGGCATAAGCCGAAATATAAAAATTAGTTTCATGTTGTCAATTGTTGTTTTTCCTTAAAAATTGTTTGAATATGTATATGGTCTTGTAGAGCCATTTCATTCGGTTGTATTATATAGTATATATATATATATATATATATATATATATATATATATATATATATATATATATATATATCTAATATATAAAATTCTCGTGTCACAGTTTTCGTTGCCATACTCCTCCGAAACGGCTTGACCGATTTTGATGAAATTTTTTGTGCTTATCCGGTATCTATGAGAATCGGCCAACATCTATTTTTCATCCCCCTAAATGTTAGGGGTAGTCCACCCCTAAATTTTTTTTTATTTTTTAGACAAAATTTTTAATTTCTATTTTTTATGATACAACATCCCCCTACAGAAGTTAAACCTACCCATAGAGATCTACCGTTTGCGAGCGAAGCGAGCAACATCCCCTACAGAATTAAACCTACCCTTAGGGATCTACTGTTTGCGAGCGAAGCGAGCAACATCCTCTACATGTTTCAATTGTTATACATCGCATGTGTACAGCCACACCTTGCGAGCGAAGCGAGCAACATTTCCCACATGCCACACTTTGCGAGCGAAGAGAGCAACATTCCCTACATGTCACACTTTGCGAGCGAAGCGAGCAATTTAACGGGGGGTCCGGGGGGCTTGCCCCCCGGCTGGTCGTGGAGGCGAGCGAAGCGAGCCGGAGCGGCTAGTATATATATATATATATATATATATATATATATATATATATATATACAACAAGGGAAAGGACAGAAGGAGAGATTTGATAAGATTAATTACTTGGACTTTTCGCTTCTAGCGTTTTCAACAGTCCATTTATTTTTTGTGAATAGGGTTCATATTCACTTTTGTTTACACACACACACACACACACACACACACACACACACACACACACACATACACACACACACACACACTGATATATATATATCTGAATATGAACCCTATTCACAAAAAATAAATGAAGCAGAAAAATACATGCTAATATGAAGTCATGTTTGCGCATGCGCATACCATAACATCAATCCAACAGAACGCACCATCGAAGGTTTATATAGGGGACCAACTAAGATTTAACCGGGACAATCCTTGAGAATTTCATAAAAATCGTATTATTGCATGTGCGATGGTTACAACAACTAATTGCAAAGACGTAAATATCAAAATTCGAAGAAAAAATAAAAATAAAATATAATAAAAATAAAATAAAAATCAGACAATCCGAAGGCGATGGAATTGATAGGTATTATCTAGAGGTTAACACGCACAAAATATTAAACATTTCATCAAAATTGGTCCTTTAGTACCGGAGTTTTGCCTTTGTCAACTAATTTCAGTTTAGCGCAAGCGCAATATTTATTACTCATCATCCTGGAACATATACCCAACAATCCCCAGAGCTTGAACAAAATCAGACCAATAGATGATCAGCAATCGACGTAATAAAAAAAAGTCCAGTCATGCAGCATGACCCCATGAGCGAATTTTTGAAGAAATCTTCGACTTTTTTTTTAACAAGCACCTACTACCTAGCGGAGCGAGGCCTTGGGTCTGCGTGCTAGTACGTACATAAATAGAACTTCTTCATAACTTCATGGCTGATATTTTCTAAGCCACAGTCAGTATTAAAGCTACATCAAGTCCTAAAACAGTTGAGCGTAAAACATTAAAGAGAGCGACCAAGAGAATCGGAGGACGGAATATTTCACAGAGTAAACTCATCAGATGTGATTACATTTTTTTTTTTTTTTTTTTTTTTTTTTTTTTTTTTTTTTTTTTTTTTTTTTTTAACAAGCACCTACTACCTACGTTTTAAACAGCATGTTTCTATGATTGTTTATACAGGGATACTTCCATAAGAGTAGTTCAATCTGAATTTGGACAATGTTTCATGCAAATATTACCGATTTTTACAACTAGCGAACGGCATTATTTCGATTTTTGACTGATTTTTCAACTTTGAAATTTTTGAAAACTTGATACATACTCTTATAGGAAATTTTACGCTGATTCCGAATATACCACATGTTAGTATGCTGAAAAAATTATTTCGAACAACAAATCGCAAAAAACAGGCTATTTTGAACATTTTGACTACATTTTTTTTTTCTATTGTGAAAGAAAGGATTTTATAAATCCCAATTCTAAGGAAAAAATCGTTTGGAATGGCACCTAAATACATTTGTATACATTTATTTATATAATTTTATAAAATGTGCTTAAAAAAATCACTAAAAAAAAGGGGGAGGGAGGGGGGGAAGCCCAAAGTCAATAAATGTATATTTACTGGCAGAATCTCACTTGGAATATCTATCCTCCCTATCGAAGAAGTTCTGTACTGTTTTAAGTGGTTGAATATTTCTTTTTTCTCCCAAAATCAAAATTTTCTCCAGCTTTTTGCGTTTTATAGCTCCATGAAAAAATTTTATTCCATTCTGTCAATCCATTTGTTCGTGAGCAATGAGCCCATTGGTCAGAAAAAATTGCATTTACTATTTCGAAATAAAAGTAGATTCTTTAGAATTTCGAAACTATCGAAACTTTCCTACGATCAGTAGGTAGTTTTCTTTTTATGATTTTTCAAAGTTTTGCGAAATGTGATGTCAAACTAGGCAGGTGAGTCCCTCCGAGTCCGGGGGAGTGCGATGACTCAAAACTCAAGCAGTTTTGCCAAAACTAAAAAATCGTATAAAGACTTCTTATCGTAGAAGAGTGCGGTTGGTGTCTCAATCCTTAGGGTAAAAACAATGGAGCGTGCTGTTCGCTTACTCGCCTAGCCTAGTGGGTAGCTGTCCATACACACAGTGGCGTTGGTCGCTAGTCGGCGCGGAGTGAAGGGTCCTTCTCATTAAAATCGTGAAGGAACGGGTAAACAATTAGTACTGCGCAAGCGCGATTTGGATCATCTCCGCTTATAGCTATGTAAACAATCGACTTGGCAATTATGCCCGCTTAGACCATAACTTACTGCTACCATCCAGGCCACCAGCTAGGTACCACAGTGTGCGTGCCTGTTAGGATCAATGCTTTAATTCTACATAGCGTTAAGCGAGTAAGCGACCAGCAAGACTACCATCCAGACTCCACTGTGTTTTTACCTACTGAGAATTTCATCTGGATTCCTTTAAAAATGTATACATAACAAACACGTGGGTACTAAATTACTGTCCTATTCTAATGATATATTCCCGGATTGTCCCCTTAAGTGTCATCACCATTTCATATGAACACGTAGGCACTTCCCAAGCTTCAGTTTTCAATCGAAGTGGGTATTGTTTTTTGTTGGACTAGGAAATCAATGCACTCGAGCACTACTTTATCCGATTGTAAATTACGCTTCAGAAGAATGTAGAGGGGAGGGGGTTCATATCTGAAAATCATTGGTTTTGTTGTGGATGAGATGACGGCAACACTCAACCGTAAGAATTCAGTTGTTAAAGGTGAATCCAATATTTTCGAGATTTTAAGGAATTCACTCGGAGGACACCGGGTATTCTTGTTAGAGGTCCTCACCACCCAAGGGAGTTTGAAACAAGGAAGTGAAGAACAAGGGGATGAAGTTCAGACGAGGGATCGGTCGCATCCGGATTGTGTTGGTCGCGTCAGTGGGCTGAAGGGGGTTACGCCTGAATTGCGAGGAGCCTCCGCAGGAGAGCAAGGGAGTGGAGCGAGCTCGCCCGACCTCGCTGGCTCCCAACCGCTCTTTACCTTTGTACTGACTGCCAATTGGTACTTTCTTACATGTCACCGATATCGGATCTTACTCCAAAATACCAAACTGTGTATGAATGTCATGAGTTCTTCAAAGAAATGTTGGCAAAGATACAAATATAATTCTCTCCCACATCTTCTAAAATTCTAAATTATTCTCTCAACTATTTTCAAATATTCAAAATCAGTGGTTCTCAACTAGAGGGCCACGAAGAGGTTTCAGGTGTTACGAAATCTAAAGGGTTATTTCCGCTAGTAGTAATAGTAAAATTATCATTTACGTACCTTTCGGAGGAATCCATCGTCACTAGCAAGTCGAGTACCGGGAGCGAGTGCTTTCGGTGCAAAGGCAACAGTACTGTTTTGACGGGCTGATGACGATGTCTTTGCATCGAAAGCGCAAGGCTCGACTTGCTAGTGAAGACGGATTTCTCGGAAAGGTACGTAAATGATAAGGTTACAGGTGGGTCGCAACGTCCTAAAGAAGAAAAAGTAAAATGTAACAGTAAGAAAATTAAAAGTTAATACTCGTAGGAGTTACCTGCCTATCAAAACTAGTAGGTCCGCTGATCAAGTTCCTGAAGTAGAATCTACTTTTCACATATTGCAGAAACCAAACAATATTTTAAGCATGTACCCACATAAGTTTGCATAGGACCATGAACCGTGTGTCCCATAAAATGAAAAACTAAAATCCAAATTGCATGATCGCAATGTATAAGGAAATATGTATGCCTACAAAAACCAACGGTGGATGACTTCTATAGAAATTAGAATCTCCGCCTTTGTAGGCAATTGTTTCATCATTGTCATTGTGACTTTCACAATATTCCGAAGGGAAAAGGGTCGTTATACAATTGGTTTGAAAATGTTTTCCAGGAATACCAAATGCGTGGGCCTGGAAACAGTTTGATAACTCTATCCTAACGTGGCTGTGTCATTCTGTCGCTATCTTTTTATCGGTTGGAGGTAAAAAGCGCTCCTACCTACTGGAACGAGATAAGGGAAATCCCTACTTGGCGCACGTTGGTTTTTATACCAATGAGCCAACAAATAGCTTCTTAATGAACAATACGTGGGTTCAAAAATAGGTGAAAAAATGTGTGTTTTTTACACTGTTTTCTACATTTTTTCCAGACTTCAACATCTCTAATATTAGTCTGGGAGCCGCAATGGAAAAATGGGCTGCTTGGTAGAAAAGGTTTTATGTTACATTTTGAAAAGTAAGTCCATCTTTGTCTGCCATCTCTAAACCGGTGGAATACTCAAAGGCGGCGGCAGCTGCATGAACATGGTTAAAATAGCATATTTTGACGTCGTTTTCTAATGATTCCTATACAATGCATCCTTCAGGAATTTTGATGGACATCAAAGTTGAATGGAACATTGATTTGACCCCAAGAACAATAAATTGCCTCCTAAAATAAAACGGTGTTATAAACAAAATAAAACATTGCTAGTTTTGGGTGGGTCCTCTCCTGTCCCCGTCCAGAGTTTTGCCCTTCAAAATCACAAAGCGACTTTAATATTGGTCCGATTAGAGTCTGCCAAAGTTCATTCGTCTGAGGGTTGTTTCCAAGGTTTGAATTTAGAATGATCCATCTCAGACCAATTTCCAGTGAGTCGTAAGTCACATAAACCATACGTTTTGTGACATTTCACATAATTATATTCGCATAAACGGTGTTTTTTGTGAGATGAAAATTTTTTCTTACTCTTATGGTGCATGACTGGAACTTTTTTCTTTTGACCTCTCAGATACGTTAAAACTAGAATAGACAGAGGGAGAGGGTCTGAGATGAAAGATGCTCGTTAGGAGCCTTGAGCGATGTTCAATCCTGAGTCGAATGAACTTAGACGAAATTCAATCGAACAATATTAAGGTCGCTAGGTGGTTATAATGGGCATAAGTCTGGAAGGGGGAGAAGAGAGGGCTCGCCCAGAAATAAGGCCGACTTTCAATTGTTTGTTGCCCCCGTATTTAAAGAAATAATTTGTAGTTATTGAAGAAGAATCGTTTTGAATTTTTTCATGCTCGACAACATTGGTGCCAATGAAAATGCAGGTAGGAATTTTTATGGTTTCGGCATTATAAAGGAAATACATTAAAATGTGCATTTTTAGCCATGTGAGGCGGACGTTTTGTATTCTGCTAGTTTTAAGATGGTAGACAAAGATCATCTCACTCAGAATGGACTCAATTTTCAAAATATAACATCAAATTTGTTCTACTAATTTTATGAATTAAAGGTAATAGGTACTATTAAAGGCTTTTTCTTTTCAGTCGATTGTTGTTAATAAATTAATTTCTATTAAAGGTAATATACCTTTTTTAATGTTCTTATTCATAGTTGATAAACTTCATTTGAGTAATATTCTGCTATATATATATATATATATATATATATATATATATATATATATATATATATATATATAATAGCATTATATAATAGATAATATATAATAATAATAACACAAATCTAATATATATATAAATATATAAATTTAGGCGATGCTTTGCCGTTTTCGCTATTTTCAAGCCATTTTTCGAAATTTGAAACATTATTAGTGCTCAAAAAGCACTGTCGAACGAAATCATCCCTTCTATTGAAAATGCGAAAGTGCGATTTTGTTTTTGGCGAAAGAACTTATTTTTAGTCTCAATTCTAAGGAACTGAAATGTGTGGAATGGCACAAAAATAAATGAATAAATATATTTTCATATTATTATGTACGTAAAAGTAATGAGGAATCAGGAATGGTTTCAGAATGTTTCAATACGGATTTTTGGAGCCATTGCAATAATAAATTGCAAAAATAAATGAATAAATATATTTTCATATTATTATGTACGTAAAAGTAATGAGGAATCAGGAATGGTTTCAGAATGTTTCAATACGGATTTTTGGAGCCATTGCAATAGCTTCATTTTCTGCTGAAATTCGCCGAAATGTAATTAAATTTAGTTTATATGTGAAATCGTTGAAAACTGCAGCAAATTATATGAATCCACAAATTTGTTCCAGTAGCAGAATATTATATAGAAAAAGCATACCTATCATGTTTTGGCCTTAAAAATTATAGTTAACAATTTTGTGCACACAAAGTCCTCAGATTATCCTTCGATAATTTGAGAAAAGTTTTTCGTACTATTATGCTGTATAAGATTTGTTGGGGGTCTTGAGGTTCAGTCATAAAGTGTACCACTATTTTTCTAGGCCAACGATTCGGTATATTGGTATACCATCCTCAGGGCTTAAATAGGGGGTGGGTTAAACCTCAATCACATCTAGGTGCTGGATACATCTTGAACTTGACTTTCAAAACTTATTGTAGATAAAATGCCGAAAACTTTTATTAAACCTGAATGAAGTATAATGAAGATTTTAAATGTAATGAAGGGAAACACGTGTGTAAATCAATATCAGATAACGTTATACTAAAACTAAAATAGTGGTACACTTTATGACTGAACCTCAAGACCCCAACAAATCTTATTTTGAACAAAGCAGTCAAGAAATCAAACCTTATATTATGCTGTATGACTGGAACTTTTTTCTTATGAGTTCTCAGATTACGTTAAAACTAGAATAGATAAGTATTGTGCTTATAACATCCATTTCTAGGCTTTCAATATCAAATTTGTTAGGGTGGTGAAGTTCCCACATAAATAATGGTTACGAAGAATGAACCTCCCAGGTTATAGGCTGCAATTTGACTAAGATAAAATCGACGCGGTGTGATCGTACAGAACTAGCATCGCAGGGTTGGCGTCGTCGGTACAGTTCGAGCGTCGCCCCGTGTATGGACACCTGAAGTTTTTTCCATTAGGTTTGGGACACCCTATACACGTGGGTGATGATTGTTTGACGGTGGGACCTGTTCATAGCATGCTATGAAGGTTTTTCCGGACTTCCGGAGTTCTGCGAGTTGACTGAGCAGATTTTGGTACTTTTCTATTATACGCCAGCCATCTCAGATTCGGTGTTACGCCCGTCAAGCATCACTTCTCGCTTCCCAACCGTTTTACTTCGATCTCCAGCTTCCATTATACTAAATGATGTGAATAGTATGACGGTCTGGATGGTCGCAAGCTCGCATCTCAGAAATAAAAAAATATCCTGAATCCTTTTGATAAAACACAGATGGACAAGATCAATATAAAACCGAATCTGATGAGGCGGGCGTGTAACAGATTGCTATCAAACACTAGGTAATTAACCTCACCTTATTTTCGTGGTCTTGAAAGAAGTACTCACCTGTAACAAGGATGTTAAATTAGACTTCATAAAGTATATAATTACCTAGGTATAAACTTTATGTGGTTGAAAATCAGTGATGTTCTAGAGTAGTTTTGGTTCATCATTTCTAATAGTGAACCATTTGATCAAAGAAACAACTTTTTTTAACCCACCCCAAAATGTTACGTTTTAATATAGGTAGAATCCGAACATTGAAAATAAATCGAGATAGCACAATTGCTGTTTATAAGACAGAATGCTGACAGAAAGGAATTCTTAGCACCTCAAGGATCCGAATGCAATAAAACACAATATGTACGGTCCGTTTCTGAATAAAAGTAGGGGGTTAGTGGTTTCCCACGTATTGACTTGCATCAATCAGTGCCAATTAAAGTAAATATATTTACAACCCTAAACCGAAAACAATATTTTGCTGAATCGATTAATTCCTTAACAGACAGTAGGTACATTTACTTGACACTATCTCTCACTGCATTTGATCCTCGACATAAGAATACATATTTATACAGGGTGTCCCACCGAAAGGTCACACCCCTTCATTTCCTCTGAATTCAGCGTAAAAAATTGGGACTGACGCCATTCTTCATGATTTTTTACGTAGTTCTCACGAAAAATAATTTCGTGCGCGCCAGTTTGGCGTAAATGACAACAATTTCATTTTTTTAAACGGAACCCCCTATTTTTTTTATTGCAGATTCGAATTGTACGTGAAATTTCACGAAGAAATACTTATCACTCGATTTTTTTAGTGAGCGCAAACTGGCGCAAATCCGCTCCAAAAGTGCGCAATTTCGCTCTAAAAGTGCAAAAATTGTGAAACATTGAGTTTTTGAAGCTATTCAATTACCACATGTACCTAATACATGATTTCGGGATATTTTTTCGTTATGATGTTCATTTATTGATATTTGCAACACCAACTTCGGAAAACACCGAAAAATCTACCAGAATTGCACTTTCTTACACATTCCCACACAGCACAAAGCTTACTAAAATGTTGTTTTCTCGGTGTTTTCCGAAGTTGGTGTTGCAAATATCAATAATTGAACATCATTACGAGGTTCAGCACGAAAAAATATCCAAAATCATGTATTAGATGTGGCAATGAATACCTTCAGAAACTCAACATTTTACAATTTATGCACTTTTGGAGCGGAATTGCGAAAATTTGCGCGCACTAAAAAATCGAGTGATGGGTCATTTCTTCATGCAATTTTACGTAGAATTCGAATCTGCAATAAAAAATGGGGGTTTCCATTAAAAAAAAAAAAAAAAAAAAAAAAAAAAAAAAAAAAAAAAAAAACGAAGCTAATGTCATTTGCGCCACAATGGTTGATTCCCTGCTAATCCTGTGGTTTATTAGCACTATTTCGTCATTCTGATATCACAGTACTGGTGGTGTTTTTTTTTCCCCATGAGTTTAATCTCAATTTATTTAGTTAAATGGGTGCTTCAAGTGGCGAGGATGACAATCCCAACAGTATGGATTGCTGTGCTTCAAAAACGGAGAAAATCGGGAAGAATGACTTAAGTTACTAACATCTTTACTACATTTTAGCTCCAGAAGTTAGAGAGGTTCATGTGTTTTGTGATTCTTGTTCTGGACAGAATAAGAATTACTCAATACATAGACTATTTTACCGCTTGGTGCACAAAGAACACCGCCTTCATTAATTTATGGTTTATTTCCCAGTACGAGGGCATTCATACCTCGGGTGTGACCGAGGTATGCCCCTCATCAATAAAAAAACTTAACAGAAGCGCCTGAGAATTGGAGTGACGTTATTCGGGGCAGGAGGGGGTGAAACCTTGCCCATTTGTTGTCATGAACTGTGTTCGGGAAATGGAATTTTTAAACTGGAATGAGCACATTCCATTCCCCAATGGGCCAGTAATAGTTATTCACATAAACAAAGGTGTCTTACCGAAAGTCTCCAGTAAAGAAAGATGTTTTGGCAACTTTCACAAAACTCAATGAAACAATCGCAAATCAAAGAGCGTCTACTTCACAGGGAAACAGACAATCGAAGAATAAAAAAATCCCCCTGAAACTGCCTATCACCCCCAAAAAGAAGCTTTACAACTCGAGTCTTCTCATAAAGGCAGCGAAACACGAAGATTTGTTAGTTACTCAAGAAAAATGAAACTAAATTGTAGTAAAAAGTTGGCTAGTTAGATTTAATTATTATTTATTATTTGCGCCGACTGTGATTTCTACATTTTTCTTTTTTATGATAATGAAAGAGAGAAGCACAAGCTCTATGAAATTATTCGTCGATGGGCAAAGATTAGTTTAATTATTTATAATTCAACTTTCATTTAAAATTTGGTTTTAATGTACCAATTCAATTTTTTTCGAATTTTCTCTAGTGATTTGCCAATAAAGCATTGCGCCATGAATCTTTAAATGAGAGGTAAAACATTGATACTGGAGACAAAAATGTTTTCATCTTCCGAAAATGCTCAACACTCAAGACTAACGAGTTGAATGTTCCTTGACGATCTTTCCCGATATTTCACCGCCTGCTGGCTCCCGAATTCGGGATGAAAACAAACACGTTTGGTTCGGATCGGGAGTCGCAGGATTGGGAGAAACGGCGCAGCGTCCTCGTAAACACCCGCCTTGAAACACTGATGTTTGGTTTCCACCCGGAGGACGTCCGTCACCGGTTCGGCTCGGATCGGGAGACTTCCGGATCTAATATTGGTGCACCCTCAGCTTCCTGTTTATTGAATAATCATACTTGAATAACGTTGGTTATCTAATAATTGTAGATTTTGATGAAGTTCATGTTTTAATTTCCACTTCAAAATTGAAACAGATAACAAGACTTTCAACGAGGTTTTGTTCATTTAATGTATTTCACATCGAAATTGATTGGCCACCAGTAGGGAAGATTGGAGGTATATTGGACAGCGAGATACATTGGACGATGAACAGTACCTACAGTAGGCTGCACAGAAGTTGCCATAGAAGAAGAAATAAAGTACCCAGTACGTTATGATGCAGAAGGTTTCGTCATCCTTGCGTTACCCATCATATGATCAATTGGAGATTTCTGATCCCGTAATTTGAGGAGCGCAAGGAACGTGATTCATGAACATTATATTCTCTAACCTTAGAACAAGTCATCCAAGGCAGTTTAAAAATAGTGTTAAAACTTTCTATGTCCAATTATATGAGGACGAAACCCTAAACGGCTGCAAATGGAGACCACTTGATTTGGACCTGTTCCCTATTTCAAACAACGGCAATTTCAGTGTGAAGCTTTGGTGAGGGTATATGGCATATTTTTGTGGTTTAACATTTAGCATGTTTGAACCCCAAATTTTAAATCAGTATACTCAGAAACCGTAACTACCAATTTTCAGCTCAAAAGCTCACAGATCGTCGTCATAAAACTGGTGACAATAATGACGCTTGAGGCATAATTATAGGACACAGAGGGTTCCTCAGAAAGCAGAGACCACCGAACTAAATACTGAGTCCTATTCTGGATTGAATGGGTAGCCATCTTATTGCACTTTTTCTGGTGGCTACCAACAACATCATTTATAAACAAATATATAGAAGGAAAAAGAGGAAAGGATACATTGTTGGATTAGAGATGATATTCCATATGGTGCTAAAAAACCGCTTTGAAAAAAAAAAAAAACTTCCTTAGAAAAATGGTTCACAGAGTCCTTTCGCCAGTCACAAATAAGAGAACACATTTTGCTTGGATGACCAGTTGAGTCCATACGATTTGGCTGAAATATGAGGGAGGTGAACATAATAAATCATGAATAGATTATAGCCTTGTAAAGCCTTGCCTAAATAATTGAAATTTTTGAGGCGATGTGAAATTTTCGCAATGAAAATCTACTTATCTAGGTATATGACTTATCTAACCCACGTATATAAAATTACTGCTGGAATGCTGTAGACGACGTTGGAGATTTGGAAACGGGTGCTTCAACAATACCTTTTTGAAATCAATTGAATTGAGCCAACCATTATTGAAAACCAAACACCTTTAGTAGAAAAATCTGAATAAATAAAAATTATGTTGAAAAATAAATTTAAATCTGAATTTGAAAATATGATCAAGCCTGTTCGCTAATCAGTCTTCAATTTGTCACATTGAATATTTTTTAGTCTATCCCGAATGGCATTAGTAGGTCAAAAACTAACATCATCAAACTATTAAAAGTAGTACTATAGTATATGTATTCATGACCTTATAAAGGCACTTAATACAGGACCTTCAACTCTCCTGCAATATCGCCCACCGGAACGTTCAACAAGGCCTGACTGGCGAAGTCCAGTGGACACGACGACAGCGACATTTAAAATCCATTACACTCGACATAAACATAATTTAAAAACCATCTCACGATCACAACAATGAAACACTATCACTTCACAAATTGTAGGCAAATCAGTAAAATCTAACAAATCTTTTACCCCATCATCTGGCACCACAACATACACACAAAAAACCACTTCAGAAATTTTAATAGGTGAATCAGTAAAAAGTGAAAAATCTTTTAACTTGGAACCACAATAACAACATCACGGCAACTTCAGGTTTTTAAAAACCACCACTTCAGAAACGATAGCAGTTGAATCAGTAAAATGTGACAAATTTTTCAACACTTCATCTGGTCGCTGATCAAGGATATGTTAAAGAATGAACAGGATATTGCCCGTTCTGTGCTGCCACGCTAGTTTCGGAAGCTTTCATTGAGCCTCGACTGTCGAGAATTGGAGTGACAAACTGAGCCATTCAATCGTATAACTTAGGTCGTACCAACAATCGAATCCTGATAGGTCCCACTTGGCCCAATTCAATTAGTTATTGACATTTCTAGCCAGGGGAAATGAAATTTATTGTGATCCATTATCTGATTCTATTGATTAGTACTTATTTCAAAAGGTATGATGTCAAATATTTAGGAGCGAGATATAAACATATTGTTAAGTAATGCACATTACAGTGACATCCTTATGTCTGGATTGTATACCGTTTTTAGTGAGAATTGCGAAAAGATTTTGATTTTACGAGATGTATATGATTTTGCATTGTAAAATCGAATAAAGAAAGAGTCATAGAAATAGGTTGGAAATATCACAAGAAATCAGTCCCCCTCATCCCCCATACACACACACACACACACACACACACACACACACACACACACACACACACACACACACACACACACACACACACAATACTATAAAATGGTAATATTTCAGTTCATTTTCCCACTCCATTACACCTCCTTATAAAATATACATCACCAAAACAAAATCTCCTATTTTTCGCACATCTAAACCAAAATATATTTAAAAAAGTTCCAGCCATGCAGCATGATCACATGAGCGAATTTTCTTAAATTAGAACATCATATCCATGTTAAATTATTTCAACATTTTTTGAGCACGTCGAGAGCAAAACATTGTTATATCAACTTAATGGCAAACAAAATATTCTGAATGATGGACTACAATTTAATATTTCAAATTTTTAGCTTTTTTGGTGGTTTATATCGACTTTTCAGCACATATTAATGAAATTCAAGTACAATTTTCTGCATACCTACCTTTATGCATGAATTTTGGAATGTTTTAGTTAATTTATAGCTGGTAAACTTCATTTGTGTTCTGCCCAAAAATGTAAATTCAACGAAGGGTTGCTGTTTTTTGCCATTTTTAGTGATTTTTAAGCATTTTTTTGACACTTGAGCAATTTAATGTGCTCAAAAGTGCTGGCCAACAAACTCGTTTTTTCATTTGGAAAGCTTGATTTTTTGGCGCAAGAACGGAATTTTTATCAGAATCCTAAGGAGGATTGTTGTCAGTCAGGAAGGACACACACACACACACACACACACCCAAACCCACGCACATACATACATACATACATACATATATATATATATATATATATATATATATATATATACATATACATACATATATATATATATATATATATATATATATGAGAAACATGGGTTTTTCCTTAGAACGGTGTGAAACGGATATGTATTTGATTACACTACTTTTTGGAGTGGTCTTGCATTCGGTCGGAGCTTGTCGGTTTCTTCCGTTATTTGATGTGCTGAATCCAAATCCGAGGTCCTTCTTTAAAGTCAAGGTTTTTCCTTGATGTAGCTCGTTTTCACTTTTTTTTTTTTTGTGCATAAACTTTTCAGGATTCTTTATTGAACACACTTCCAGATTAAATGGTTTTTAGAGGTGCCCAACTTATGTACAATTTATTGCTGATTTCGAATATTACCGTTATTTTTCTTTTGATCGCTCCCACCCATCCGTTCTCTCATAAAACTTGCGAGAGGTGAGGCAAAATCCTAGTTTTTTGTCATTTTTTTCTGCACATTTCGTGAGCTAATATATATATATATATATATATATATATATATATATATATATATATATATATGTATATATATATATATATATGTCATTCCAGACGATAACTCTCCTTAGGATTGAGATAAAAATCCCGTTCTGGCACCAAAAAATCAAGCTTTCCAAATGAAAGGATGAGGTCGTTGGTCAGCACTTTTTGAGCAAATTGGTCAAATTTCGAAAACATGTATTTTCTAAATCAGATATTTATATTTTACTATTAGGTACTTGGTTGTCTTCTTTCGTTCTTTTGAAAATTAATTGGATTGAAAATTGTGCTGTGTCGTTAACATCGAATACCTACCGTATAGTGTCTCAAATACCGTACCTACTTACCGTATGTTTTTGAATGAAGGATGTTCGTGGATTTTAAATTGAACTTTGTCTCTATATTACAATGTATAATTCCTAATTAGAAGAGTATTTTAACAAGCTCATCAGGGCAAATTTTAGGGCGCCGAAATATCATAAGGAACGGATTCGTGTAATTTTTAGGCCAAGGCGATCCAAAACTGTTACATCAAGTGGGGAAAGTTTCGAAGAACCGGTGCCGAGACAAGGGGCCCCAGCGGTGCCTTCAAACCTAGAGGATGCTGATACCCAAAACATTCCTGCACAATAACAGAATGTACCAAAATATTACTACGAATACCGTAGATAGAAATTTATTATGAGCATTCAAAATTTTTAATTTAATAATGATTAACAGGACATTTCCATTTTCCGACCGTGACGCCACGGTCACCAATCACGACAACCGAGTCGTTGATAGGGAAATGGTACTTCGTCATTTTTCATCCCACAAAATTCGTTGACCATTCGTTCGAAAGCTATCGATTAAACCAACCATATTATGTTAACTACTGCAAAGTGCGTGGCCAACAAGCTGAGTTAAGAGCATGGTTATTTGAATAATTGTTTACACACCGGTGATCATTTTCAATAATTGATATTGTGAACATGATTGCAACCGCTTGTAAAATTGATCGTTATTGAATGATCAGACTGTAGAACCGTAGGTCTACTTTCCGTTTTTATCAGAGTATCAAATGACACATAATATAGAAATGTGCGTAAACAAACTGCTTTTATGCTTTTCTGTTACTTTTCTAAATTATAGGTGCCATGGAAACTCTTCCCAAAGATGTCGTTTGGAATGCTTGATTTTTTGGGGGAAAGAACGGTATTTTTATCTCAATCCTAATGAGAGTTATCGTCTGGAATGACTCATACATACAAATATATACAGAAAAGCGTTAAAATCCAGGAACCGTTTCCGAATGCCTCAAGTCGGATTTCCGTAATGGAGGAGATTTCGGAAAAATTTCATCTTACAATCCTTGGAGCCATTGCAACAGCTTCGTATCTTCGAAAATTCTCTGAAAAACTATCTGCCGCGTTGGGTGTCGCGGATAGATGAATGAAACATGTAAATAGAGAGAATTTAAAATTCATACATCAATGTTGCTACAAATTGAAATTCAAGGGAATAACGTGAAAACTGGAAAAATGTATTTGTTACCGAGTAATTATAATAAATGTAGAAGCAAAGTGATTAGATTTCAGCGAGTTTTCGTAGAAAATGAAGCTATTGCAATGGCTCGGAAAATTTTAAAATCAAAATTTTAAAATATTCTCTATTGAAATCCGTTTTGAGGCACTCTAAAACGAATCCTAGAGTTTAACGCTTTTTCATATATATATATATATATATATATATATATATATATATATATATATATATATATGTGTGTGTGTGTGTGTGTGTGTGTGTGTGTGTGTGTGTGTGTGTGTTCTTCCAGACGATAACTCTCCTTAGGATTGAGATAAAAATTCCATTCTTGCGCCAAAAAATCAAGCATTCCAAACGAAAAGACCAGTTCGTTGGCCAGCATTTTTTGAGCACACTAAGTTGGTCAAATTTCAAAAAGGTGCTGAAAAAAATCACTAAAAATAGGAAGGCTAAAAATCGTTGAATTTATATTTTTTAGCAGAATATTGCTCAAATAAAGTTTATTAACCATAAAATAGAACACTGAAAATTTATGTGGAAAATTATGCTGAAAAATGTACTTAAATAAACTCTAAAAAAGTTAAAAGTCCAAAATTTCTTTTTGAATCGCAGAATATTATTTGAACGAGTTTTTTGCAATAGAATCGGTAACTAACAATTTCTTTTCCCTCAAAGTCCTTAATTTTCAAAACAATGTAACAGAATCTAGTACGATAATTTACGACAATTCGCTCATACGATCATGCTGCATGACTGGAACTTTTTTTTTTTTTTTTGCTACCTATAATTTGAGAACAACGGGAATCATGGAGGACGATTTAACCCCACAAAACTGAATGTATACTTAATCGAATAATATAAATAATGTATTTTGGACCCTTGTAGTTAGAGTTAGCACAGGTTTTGGAGTAACAACATTTCCAAGTAGTCTAAAACGTGTACTGTGGCCATGCCTGTGAATATTCTCGGGTTCCTGTAATAGGTAAAATAGTAAGAGGCAACTATAAGTAGTTGCCTGAGGGTGAAAACCTTGAACTCAGAGATCTACGGTATGCTAGAAAGAGGCTTTTTCATCATAATTTTCAAAACGGAACTTCGCACAATATTGATATAGTCAATACCTCTGGCTTAGAAACGTATCACCCCACTCTACAGTTATCACTGAATTACTGGTTGCACAAGGGCTAAGTACAGTTACCTTAGCTCATCATGCTTGTAAACGTTCCGATGATGTAAAATACGTAATCTTACGTGATGTTTTAACTATTCTTGGTAGATTTTCCTGATTCTTTTCTTGTTCAATTATGAATTTGGTCTATGTTTGGAAAACATGTCAGGAGTTTCAAATTTAATGATGGAAGTCGGTGAATAGAGGGGATAACAGCGATAAATCGTGATTTTTTTACTATATTCATCTGATTTCCATGACTGCTTTCATTATTTGTTCGATCTAGATTTTAGTCCAGTTATGCAACCTTGAAAGTTTACAATTGGCTGTCGGTGGATGGGGTAAATGGGCGGATGGGAAGGGTAATTCCGAGAAATCAGTTTTTTCTCATACCCCCAGGAAACCCTGTTCAGGACGGTCTAAAACGTAATATTTATTGAAAGCGATTGCAATAGGTAATTCCGCAGGCTTGGTAGACCCAGAAACAGATAATATAGAACGTAACAAAGCGACGAATTTAGTTAGGAGAAACAATTCATTCAGGAAAAAAGCAATCTTCCATGCACCTGAGTTGTATGATGGCACAGAATGCCAACCCTCTTTTGGTGGTAATTGTTATAAATTTTTGAGAGTATTCTATTGGAAGTGGATAACCATTCATGGATCTTGAAACAGTTACTTATTTATCAGGTGTAGAGGATCTCTAGTTTATATGAATGAAACTCCAGTTGTTTGTTTGTTTGTCGGATGTCTCTATGACGGCCAAACGGCAGGGGATCTTCTTGGATTTCTCGGGAATAGTGAATAGGCGATTTTAAAATTTTCTAATCCCGCCCAATCCATGGGCTGGAGGGCGGGAGGGGTGTGGGAGCCTCTTTTAATGCGCCCTTTTTTCACCAAGCGCTCGATCTTCTATCCGCTGCCACATTAAACTTTGATCGAGACTAATTAGTACGTCAGCGAGAAAGTTATGTTCCTGGACCCGTAGAAAATTATGGTGCCGTCAAAATTGGCTAAGTGCTGTCTCCCCGGAGAAATCAGCGAAAATGTGCGGGAAATGATGAACGAATTTGTTCGCTATAGTTTTTTTCCGGTTTAGACCCAGTAAATTTCGACGGTTTTTGCTCAGGTTGGTCTTAAAATGTTCTTTGAAGTTCCAATTCGGTCCCAAGCGCGATACGAGACATAAAATTCTTTTTTCCGATTGTAGTGAACGAAAATGTAGACGAAAACGTTGGTTTTCGAGCTACAGCTCTCCCTTATTCCTTAGAAACATAGTTACTCTGAACCTTATATTCGAAACCTCTTGATCTCGAAAACTTATAGTAGTTCCACATGATCTTTATTGTATAGCCCTTCTATGCAGATAAATGGCATATCTTTACTAAACCTAATAAACTTTTTGTTGTCCCACATATAAGATTTATTTATTTATTATTATTTATTCTTTTTTTTTTTTTTTTTTTTTTTTTTTTTTTTTTTTTTTTTTTTTTTTTTTTGCCATTCCCTTGGGATTGTCTATGAAAAGGGACTGTAAGCAATTTTCAAATTTTCGGCCCCCACCCGAACCATGGGCTTTAGGTCTCGATGAAATGGGGACTATATCCCATCGTATCTATACATACCACACCGAGTGAGCGAGAAAACTCACCCCTAGAGAGCGAAGCGAGCAACATACCCAACACACGTCGGATTTCAACTCGGGATGGCCGATATATCCCATCGCATCTACATATACATTCCACAGAGAGCGAGCAACATCCCCTACACATTTCAAATCATCCTTAGTGATTTACTGTTTCCAATCATTCTACATGTCCCACTCAACAGTAGAGACCGTCGGATCTTTATAACCATACCGAGCGATCGAAGCGAGCGAGAAAACTAGGCTAGTATTATATAACTCCAAGAGACTCTCGCAACACCTTCATGTTGCGAGGCTGGATTTGGGTAGCCTGTGAACCTCGAAAAATGACAAACGAAGCTTTATTGATGCTCTTTCAATATTTTATTCAATAGATTATTGAAGGGTACCTACTGTAAATTCTGCAAACCAACGAAGGTTATTGATGCCTCATTCCAAGTGACCTGAAGCAACCACCCTACATGCAATACATTCCAAGACAATATAGGATTTATTTCAAGTTTTATAATGTAGGTAGCCCGTAAGAACACCGTACAGGATCGGCAGTGGCGTAGGTAGCATACAACAACTGGTCCGACACTATACGCGTCTTGTCCTATTATATTTATGCCCATTGCCTAAGTCCATGCCGACACCGAATGGACAGAAGCTGGGCGGTTTTGGAAGGCGATCTTCAGTCCCCCACCCCAACGCTCCTCTCCCAGATTCCTTTCAAGTTGGCACAGCCAAGTGCACGCGGAAGTAAACCGGCCACCAAAGACAACCCGCACCCGCCATGTTGCCAGATCCCTGATGTAAGCGGGATAACACACTTTCCCCCGCATTCCTCTGAGAATTCTGACCCACTCCCAGTTAATTGATGTTATTAACGACGCGTCACCAAGGTGCGTAACAACTTTTAAAAGCGACTCTAGATTTGAAGGAGAACGTAAATTTCGATTCCAAATGTCATTTCCGCGTTTAGCTAGGATGCTCTTGTGTTGCAAGATTCCAATAACAAGGTGGATGATAGGACCATCCGCGCCGAGATCCATACGAACGTTAGCAAAAGAAGGTTTATTTTCATCAAGAAGTGGGTAATGATAAGAGTGAAATTACAAATTCGGAGTAGGTACATACTAGGTCAGAAGTCTTCAGTGCATATTTAAAAATAAGTACTTAACACAATAAGTAAATTACTAACCATACACTTGACAACCACTAAACCTGCGTCTCTATTCACGAAAGAATAAAATTGTATCTTGAATTGATTATGTAAATACTAATTCAAATCCAATTTCACAATTAGCAATCACCTTTTGTGACCATCCTTCAACTACCTTCGAATTTTGAATAAACTCGGCATTGGATGAGAAATAGCTATTTCAAGAAAATCATTCTACTGATGTCACTGAAAATATCCCAGAAAAAATCCCTGAAAATGTCAAAACAATTGGCCATATACCTCACGTTTCCCATCTAACGAAGAATTTTACGTTCGTGGAGTAACTTTGATGATTTAATCCAAATGAAATGTATAATTGATCTTTCAACCACCCTCAAGCAATTCCAGAGTGTTAGTTAATTATATGGTGAGAAACAGGTGCTTCATAAAATTCAATATTACACGTGGTTGATAAAGAAAACGGAAGTTAGTAGAAACTTTTATATTCTTGTTTATGTAATGAAGAGTTGAACTATTGGGTCGATTTCGACATTTGGTAATCATCAGTGACAAACTATATTGTCTGTATACAGGAATCGTTTTAACGTTTTAAAACGTTCGGAAACAGTGAGGACAATTTTCGAAAATTTCGTTTAACCAAACATCTTGGGAATAACGCAGTAGCTTAATATTGTTAACAGATTATCCAATAGTGATACAATTTAGAGTTCTGTTGTAAGGGGAATCGGTAGAGGACCTACGCATTATTATAATTCCATCAACCAATGATGGCTACCAAATATTGTGAATGCATGGGTAGGTAGTCTCTTCCACGGAGACTACAATTTAATACGTCCAAAATGAACTCGGCGCAGTTCTGAATTGCCTGCCACTAAGTCAGCGACAAGCGAATTGAAGGAGCTTGTAAGCCAAGGCGATCTGGACATCACGAAAGCTGATATTTGACGAGTACCCAGTCTGAGGGTGCCCTTGAACATAGTAAGCTAATGGGCAAGTGGTACATGTATAGAAAGACATCTTTGTTTATTATACAAAAAATTAATAGAAAAGTTAGTGAGGAAGGAATCAAATCTTCATCAGTAAATCCAATTACTTATGTATGTACAACGTAGGGTATGTACCTAGTCATATGAACTAACAGCATAATATCAATCTTCATTCGATTTAACTTAAATTTCTGTAATTATTATACACACGAAACTTTCCATCAAGAACTAATAAGATTCGTTAAGGCCCAGATGGGACAAAACAGATAAATTGTCTAAAACTCAGAAACAGAGTTATTTTACGTTATAGTTATTTTAAACAGAGATATATTTACAAATGACAGCATTCAATTTCATCCAAGACCCAGGTCTGTGAAAATGGGCTTTTGATAATTTTAAATACATACATGCATTGCAGAATAGTCTTTTATTTAATTTCGTGGCCGATGTTTCGCAAGTTCTGTGTGTTCCAGTTCGTGGTAAAGTGGACAGGTAGTTGTCATTTTGTTATAGTTAGCATGACAAATCAACAAGTACTATTCATTCATGCGATCTATTTATTGGTTATTAATTGAAGAGATCCAAGAATACGTTCGGTTATTGTCTTATTTTATCATCATTTCGGAACGACACTTCCAAAGATTACGTAAGTGGCATTAGATACTCTCACAGAATTAGTCGCAATGAGCTGAGCCATCGCTGTCCCTTCTTCATGGTTTCATCACATCGCTCATTGTGCAATCAATTGGTTGTGCCCCACGGAGAGCCAAGAATTAGTTTCAACCGTCAAATTACCTCTACTATGACTTGGTATTGCGAAACTCTGGAGGTCTGAGTTAAGATGGTGACAGTGGGCTAGATTTCTTCCTTCCCAAATCCCAAGATCAGGACTTGGAAATCGCAACGCGTTCATCCTACGGGGCCGAGGTATCGTTTGACTATTTGGCCCCAACCGCATGCAAACACTGATGTTGTTCATTACCAATAAATATAAAACATAATCTTCTTTCTATTTGTATTAGTCAAAATAAGAGATCTTCCGATAGAAAGAGAAATTAATAATTGGGAAATGTTATCGAAATTAAAGTTCAGAAAAAAGGAGAAAACAGAAAAAGTCCAGTCATGCAGCATGATCCCATGAGCGAATTTTTGAAGAAATCTTCGACATTCCAGTCGCTATTTACAACTAGCGAACGGCATTATTCCGATTTTTGACTGATTTTTCAACTTTGAATTTTTTGAAAACTTGATACATATTCTTATAGGAAATTTTATGCTGATTCCGAATATACCACATGTTAGTACGCTGAAAAAATTATTTCGCACAACAAATCGCAAAAAACAGGCTATTTTGAAATTGTTGACTACATTTTTGAAAATTTCAACCCGAAGATGTAATCCGATCATGCTGGCCAACGAACTTGAACTTTCGTTTTGTGTCCTTAACATTTTAAAATTTGTTTGAAGAACCTAGCACAATTCTACGGACAGTTATCGTCTGGAATGACACATACATACATTTTTTTTTTTTTTTTTTTTTAATACCTCCCCTCAAAGGTGGAGGGGGCACACCATTAAATTGAAAAATAAACAAATAAAATAAAAAAGTGGGGAGGACGCCCAGGTTTACCCGACGCCGGCTCTAGGGATAAGGGAAGTTGCAGGACGAGGAGGAAGAATGGGATGAAAGGAAGTGCCCCTATAAAATGACCACCAGTTCAAGTAAGAACCCCTCAGGACGCGGGTGGTAATACCACGGAGTACTCCTGCCGAGATGCCCAACTCGAGTAACTCCGTGGCGCTTTTCCCGCACCACACCCCGCGCCAGGACAAGGCCAAGATTAGGTGCCACTCCTTTTAGCTCAGATATCGCCTGTCGCTGATCATTTCTATCATATTTACTTTTCTTAGCCCCCCAGGTCTGCTCCATGTCCACGCTGCCACTGACAACCTGGACATCCAGGTTTATGGCAGACCCATTGGGCTTGACAGCAACGATATATGGCTTCTTGCCCCGGTCACTCGGCATGTGATATAGTCTCTCTCTCTCTCTCTCTCAACAGCCCAACCGCTGGATGACAAAGCGCCTGCTATCTGCTTGGCAACCGCTTTGGGTCGGAGAATGCGGCCACCGCGAGTACGAGGACACTGCTGCACCACATGATACAGATTCTCATTTTTACCCCGACATGCACGGCAAAGGGTGTCCACTGTCCCGCGACTACTCCTCGAACACCTCACCGAGGTGGCCAATGTGGCCACCCGGACGGCGTGAAAATGGTGGTAATCGCGGGCCCCAATGCCCTCTGAAGCCCATTCCACCCACTGGGAAGAAATAGGAGATTCAGAACACAGTCGGAGTTCTTTACCATCTACTGACTCATGTAGCGCAGCAACGAATTCAGCAGATGAGCTGGGTTTGGGAGCAGTTGGTGTTGCTCGGTCGCACCACAACAACTGCTGCTTGACAAAGTCAAGGTCAGCAGCAGTGCGAGCGACCTCCCAGCTCGAGCCCCTAAGGGCGAGCAGGCGCAGGCGGCGTAAAGATGGGATAATGGCTGAGAGAGAGACAATACCGAGCCAACCGGCCTTGACTGGTGCATGGATATAGGCACTTGGGACACCAGGTGGAAAGCCTAGCCAAGAGCGCACAGCAGAGCGAACTTCACGATCTAACTCTAGCAGCCTCCCCGCCGTAAGCCTACCAAAGACAAGCCCATAGGTCAGGTTTGGCAGTAAGTACGTGCAAAGGAGGCGCAGCTTCTGCTGTGGCTTTAATGGAGCCTTGGTGATACGAGCTAGTGCTCCACCAAGGTCCACACGGCTGCGGCAATGGTGGCCACACCCATGAAGTCAACTCCAAGGTACCGCCAAACCTCCAGCACGGATCGGGTGGGGATGGGTGACTGTCCTATGACAAAACACTCCTCATCCACCACCTTCACCTGATGCTGGCGACCTGACGGGACCAAGGAGACTGACCCACACTCATCTGGGTTAACCACCAAACCACACCTGGCTAGCTGCTCAGCAAAGGCATTGAGGGCGATCTGCAAGCCCTCACGGGTTTCGGCGAGTAGGATTACATCATCGGCAAAAGCCAGTGCACCTACTCGCACCCCAGGGGCGAGAGTGAACCTTATTTCGGCTGGCAGCTTACCCAAGGCCGTGTCCACGACCAGGTTAAAGAAGAGTGCCGACAGAGGATCCCCCTGGCGTACCGGCGCCCAATGACAACATCCCTCGACATCTCGCCTTGTGCCTCGAGGACCGTCACGCCTTTGTGGTACAGGCAAGCAACATACTCAATTAAACGAGTAGGTGCCCCGACATCACGAAGGCAATCGGTCAGGGCAAAATGGCTAACGGTGTCAAAGGCCTTGGCGACGTCCAGAGCGGCAAGATGGAGTTGCCGTTTCTTAATACGGGCCAGCAAAATGTCAGGTTGGAGAACTGTAAGGTTCTCTGCTGTGCCATCCGCTGGCCGAAAAGCTCTCTGGACGTCACCTATGACACCAGCAGCTTGGAGGCGAGATGCCAGAATCTTTTGGAAATGGCGGAAGACTACAGACGATATAGATATCGAAACATACATACATATATACATTAGGGTGGTTCAAAAAAAAAAAAAAAAGTTCTGGGATTTTTGGTCCCCATTGCGTGTTTGCTTCCTCGGTATGTCAGGATGACCCTCCTAAAGTTTTAGCAAAAAATATTAATCCTAACCACTTTACCTGGGTCGATTTTTGCCAGTTATCGACTGCTATCGTAAACCAACCTCTAAATTGGGGCCGACGTGATGATTTGAAGGACGGATTTCAATTTTTTTAGGTCTATTTATGGGTTTTCGCATGCGCTGAACACGATGAACCTATTTATTTTACGCTCCGTCCACTAGTTATCCGGTAAACTGGCGGAGGGCACTGCTTGAAGATAGTAAAAATCGAAAATTTCACCGAAAATGCTGTCGCCTGGTTAAGAATTGTACTAGAAACATGCTATTATGGTCGGATAATATGCTTTGGCATGTTCTGAACATGATTCCGTTTTTTACTATACTTTTTTACTTCGTTTATTGGCCATAAACCTCAAATTACTTGTAGGGTAATAGACTAATTCACCCTAATTTCACCAGAAGTTATGTCGAGTTGATAATTTAAGGTCCCAAAATACCTTGCGCCGATAAAATTTGGTATTTTCCAGGATACTTGATACAAAGCCGTAGGTAATTTGGCAAGGACCTGAACCGGCATTGTACTTATTCGCCAAATATAGCGGCAAAATGGAGAAAATAGCTAAAATTTTCCCATTTTTCTGTAAAATTCCTTAGTTTCCATCGGTTTTCCGGGGTCAAATTCATAGTTCTGAATTGTCTGAACTGTGATTGGATTGTTAAATAAAAAATGATGCAGTATAATTGAAAATAATATGTAATATAATTTTAGTTTCACAAAACATAACATTTTAACGAGAATAACATAACAAAAATATACAAAAAAAAAATTAAACACGATGAAATATCGAAACATAAAAAAATACCAAATTTTATCGGCACAAGGTATTTTAGAACTTTAAATTATCAACGCGACATAATTTCTGGTGAAATTAGGGTGAATTTGTCTATTACCCTACAAGTAATTTGAGGTTTATGGCCGATAAACGAAGTAAAAAAGTATAGTAAAAAACGGAATCATGTTCAGAACATGCCAAAGCATATTATCCGACCATAATAGCATGTTTCTAGTACGATTCTTAACCAGGCGACAGCATTTTCGGTGAAATTTTCGATTTTTACTTATCTTCAAGCAGTGCCCTCCGCCAGTTTACCGGATAACTAGTGGACGGAGCGTAAAATAAATAGGTTCATCGTGTTCAGCGCATGCGAAAACCCATAAATAGACCTAAAAAAATTGAAATCCGTCCTTCAAATCATCACGTCGGCCCCAATTTAGAGGTTGGTTTACGATAGCAGTCGATAACTGGCAAAAATCGACCCAGGTAAAGTGGTTAGGATTAATATTTTTTGCTAAAAATTTAGGGGAGTCATTCTGACATACCGAGGAAGCAAAAACGCAATGGGGACCAAAAATCCCAGAACTTTTTTTTTTTTTTTTTTTGAACCACCCTAATATACATACATACATACATTAAAAAATGCGTTAAACTTCAGAATATGATTCAGAATAGCCAAAACGGATTTCTGCATAAAAGTTTTTCAAAAATTCACATTCTACAAATTTTGAGGCGAGAGCAGTAGCTTAATTTTCTTCAAAAATTCGCTAAAAGGTTTCTGCGCGATTACCTACGATTATTGTGAAAAATCCATTAGCTCAGATCCAAAGTATTTAGTTGGAAATGAATCTGAAGTTGATTCACTCAATATCGGGAAAAAACGTTGATTAAACAAATTTAAAAAATTTACTTAGCTGAATAAATAACAGCTAAAATAAAGTTAAATAAATAAACTAGTTAGATTTGTGATTTTGCTAACTCACTAACGCAGGTAGGGAAGTTTTCTTTGTGAAATAATCGAAAACATTTTTGCTTAGCAAAGTCAAACATTCCGCTTACGTTTTGTGTTTCACAGCGTCTGGGCAGACATCTGTCCGATGTAGTTTAAACTCAGGGGATATTTGGGTGTAAGTTTCAAGATGGTCTCCTATTAACTTTATCGCAGTTGGTTGGCTGGTTGGTATTAACTGCGCATGTACAAAAATGAAATTGGTTGACGCAGGCGAAACTCCGAAACTTTGGGCAGGTTTTGATGAAATCTGCACGCGTTGAACAGATTAATCCATTGACGAACCCTATGAATTCCATCGCCGGAGCTGTTAGACAAATGGTAGCATGAGGGCATGAGCAAACGCAAATTTTCCGGAACATCAATTTGATGGTTTTTGAGGATATCAGTATTTTTTGGAAGAGTCATAGATATAAAAACAAACTGTTATATAAACAGGTATAAATATTCTCAAATTCTTACTAAGGAAGTCACCGATAACAATGATCATTGAGTTTACAATTGTCATGGTTTCGGGCTGGAAAAAAAAAAAAACTAATAGCACCTATGCGTTGTGAAAGTATTGTGATCCTTGCATCAGATGTTTAGCATATTATTTACTCTTACTTGTGAGTCGCCGTCGTTGTTTAATCATTGAAAGAGTTGAATTCCATTGGCTGTTTAATTAAAGGAAAGCAGTGAAAAGAGCATTTATGTTACACTGGCTAATTAATATAACCTATTGTATAACCTAACGGGCTTATGAAACAGAAAATTTGTTATATCTTTCCAATCTATTATTTTTGTGTTCTATGTAATCATGATGACATGTTTAGTAACACGAGACAGTTTGGCACATTGGAATGTACGTCTTGTTGATACAAGCCTCCCCGCTAAATGCGGAAGGCACGCGACGAGTGAATGTTGGGTCTCGAGACATGGCACACAAATCCCTGTGAAACAAGGAATGAAAAGGAGGTATTGCACTCTTTCCATGATGGTTTTGCTCAGTTCGTCAGCTCGATCAAGAATTGCCGATAACTCTCCATAGGATTGTGATAAACATTCCGTTCTTGCGTAAAAAATCAAGCTTTCTAAATTAAAGAATGACTTCCATTGGCCAGCACTTTTTGAGTGAATTTCAAAGAAGTGCTGAAAAAATCACTACAAAAGGCTAAAAACGGATAGAAATCGTTAAATTATATATATATATATATATATTAGCAGAATATTGCTCAAATTATGTTTATTACTTTTACAATTTTTATGTACAAAATAATAATGAAAACTGTTCCTCAATTTCAGTAAAATTGGCTAAAATAATGGATAAAAAATGCAAGAAAATACATGCAGCATGATCGTATGAGCGAAGTTTTGTAAATTATCGTACTATATTATGTTACACTGTTTCGAAAACAGAAAGTCTTTGAGTGGAAAAAGATTGTTAACAGCCAATTTTATGACAAACAACTTTTTCTAAATAATATTCTGTCATTCAAAAAAGATTTTGGATTTTTGAGTTTTTTTTTTCTGCCATTTTAATCTATTGTTTAGCGAATATCCATGAAATTCAAAAGCTATTTTTAGCATTGAAAAATGCATAATTTTTTTAATGCTGTAGTTCATCATTGATGAACTTCTGTTGACAATATAAATTTAACAATTTTTAGCCGTTTTTAGCTATTTATAATGATTTTATTAGCTGATTTCTTGAAATTTTACCAATTTAATAGTTTGGAATGCTTGATTTTTTGGCGCATGAACGAAATTTTTATCTCGACCATAAGGATAGTTATCGTCTGGAAGGACACATACATCAGATTACATCACACACACACACACATGAAAAAGCGATGAACTCCAGAATTCGTTTCAGAATATCTGAAAACGGATTTCAATTAATGAAATTTTCGAAAATTTTGATTTTAAATGATTTGCTTTACAAAATTTTAAATTATTTCTGATTACAAAATTATGCTAAAGAACGTACATAAATTTCATTAAAATGTGCTAAAAAATCTATAAAAACTGCAAAGAAGTAAAAATCCAAAAATCTCTTTTCGAATCGCAGAATATTATTTAGAACGAGTTTTTTGTCATATAATTGGTAGTTACCAATTTCTTTTCCCTCAAATCCTTAATTTTCAAAACAATGTAACATAATATAGTACGATAATTCACGAAGATTCGCTCTATTACGATCATGCTGCATGATGGAACTTTTTTTTAGCAAATTTTCTTAAAAAATGAAGTTATTGCAATGGCTCCAAAAATTTTAAAATAAAAATTTTCAAAAATTTTCTTCATCGAAATCGGTTTTGAGGCATTCTGAAATGATTCCTGGATTTTAACGCTTCATATATATATATATATATATATATATATATATATATATATATATATATATATATATATATATAATATTTGAAGTTGGGGGATCTCGAGGTTCAGTCAGTAGTAGATTTCATAGAGGTTCAGTCAGTAGTAGGCCAATTACGTAGGCCAAACCGAGCAATATTTATCCAATCGCCTATCACAACATAGATCTGATATAAATCTCCAAAATAATAGATGCGCACTAGCCCAACACTCCCTCTCTAATAATCATAATTTTGACTTTGATAATACCAAAATAGTAGACTTCGAACAGAATCTGGCAAAGAGACAAATAAAAGAAATGGCCTATATAAGAAAAACCCCAAACACATGCAATCTTAAGACAGATACAGCAAAACTTAGTCAAATATATTCAAACTTAATAATGAATTCCACCCCTAACATTCAACAAAACAATAGCCATTAACATCATCCATCACCATAGAAACGCCACACACCACAGTAACAACCCAACATAATTGATCAAATAACAATACACCATAAACCAAACAACAACAACAACACCACACAAACAAAACAAACAAGCCATCAAACAGAAGAGAACAACCAACCATCAAACACATGGTCACACCATAACTAACAAATAAAGTAAAAAACAAATCTTCGTACGTTCATTCTTCTATTCAGTGCCTTCTTCTATTCAGTGCAGAAACTTCTATTCAGTGTCACAATGGCATTTAAACAAGTGTTTGTTCCCAACAAGTTTCAACTTATGTGAAAGTAAAAGAAAACCCCCATCATTCTAAGGTATGTAACAATGATATACCTATATATCCCACTAAGTGACTATCTATCCTATTATATATCCTACTGTTATAACTTACTCTATATTATATTCTTGTGTTGTATAGCCCTGATGATGATTAATAAATTAATCGAATATATGGCCAGATGAAAACCCAATCTACTACTGACTGAACCTCGAGATCCCCCAACTTCAAATATTTTGTAGAATACAGTAAAAAAACCTACCAATCTATCTATATATATATATATATATATATATATATATATATATATATATATATATATATATATATATATATATATATATATATATATATATGTAAGATGGTACTCGAAGTTCGATGAGGTCGAACTTTACATATATATATATATATATATATATATATATATATATATATATATATATATATATATATATATATATATATGCATTTGATTGTTCTTGTTCTACTGAACTATTTATATAATAAACTTAATTTGATATAAATTTTACAGATAAAAAGAAAAAAGAATGATTTGATATTTCGAATTAAATCTTTGTCAAAAATAGAAGAGTGATTGGTTTTTTTGAATAATTGGACGAGTAGGTAGTATCTTGGAAGCCTGTAACCATGAAACCATCCATATATTATGGCTTCGCAACTTCTAATGTTGTTTCAATCGCTGAGATTGAGTCCGGGAGGCCGCATTGATCCCAGTACCCAGCGATGAGCCCGTTCGGACTGCTGTAACAATCTATCATTGGTTTGTGGTGGCATCTTCTTTAAAACCTCCACTCCGAAACAGTCATTAAACGTGACTGCGGCGTCGTGGGATCTCGCATGCAGCTTCAATGGTAGTGGTCGATCTTGGTTTAAAGAAGCTTTATGGTTGTTTACCCGTAAATTCAATCGGATGGCTTTTCCGACATAGAAGCTTGAATTTCATCAATATTTGCTGAAAAATCGATTGAAAAACTAAAAAGTTGCCAAAACATTCAAAATTTGTTTTTGCGAATTTTTAAAGAAAATTAAGCCATCGCTCTCGCCTCAAAATTTGTAGAATGTGAATTTTTGAGAACATTTTATGCAGAAATCCGTTTCAGGGTATTCTGAATGATATTCTGAAGTTTTATGTATGTATGTATGTATGTATGTATATATGTATGTATGTATGTCCGTAGAATTGTGCTAGAAACTTCAAACAAATTTTAAAATGTTAAGGACACAAAACGAAAGTTCAAGTTCGTTGGCCAGCATGATCGGATTACATCTTCGGGTTGAAATGTTCAAAAATGTAGTCAACAATTTCAAAATAGCCTGTTTTTTGCGATTTGTTGTGAGAAATAATTTTTTCAGCATACCAACATGTGGTATATTCGGAATCAGCGTAAAATTTCCTATAAGAATATGTATCAAGTTTTCAAAAATTTCAAAGTTGAAAAATCAGTCAAAAATCGAAATAATGCCGTTCGCTAGTTGTAAAAATCGGAAATATTTGCATGAAACATTTTTGAATCGCAGGATATTATTTAAACGGTTTTTTTTAACCATAGAATTGGTAGTTAACAATTTCTTTTCCCTCAAAGTCCTTAATTTCAGAACATAATAAACATTATATAGTACGATAATTTACGAAAATTCGTTCATACAATCATGCTGCATGACTGGAACTTTTTTATTCGTAGGATATGATTTGGAACGAGTTTATTTGCCATAAAATTGGTGGTTAACAATTTCTTTGTACTCGGAATGCATAAATTTCATTCAAAACAGTAATATAATATAATGTTACGATAATCTACGAACATTCGCTCATACGATCATGCTACATGACTGGAACTTTTTCCTGTCAAAGTTCTAACCCTGAGGGAGAGCGAACGGATGAATGTACGCCTATCTTGGTGGTTTCAATCGATTCATTGAACTGAGTTCTATCGAAATCAAACGAAAACATTGGTTAGTAATGCATGCATTACAGGGACGTACCTACACGTATGTGTTGTTTATGATTTTGGTATGAATGGCGAATGGATTATGTTTTACTGGATGTAACCTCTCCATTATTACCTAACATGAATATGCAACAAGTACAACCCCTCTCCTCTCTCAAAACCATATAAAGTATTGCTTTTACATTGAGGAATCGAATGATGACGGATTCACGGAAATATATCGACAATACCTTGATATATCGGTATCCCCCCCCCCCCCTTCATTATGAATTTTAATTTACTGAGAATGGATCCAGAGAGAGACCAAATACTCAAGCAAAATACGAAAATATGAAATCCAAGATTTTTTGCACATATAAACCAAAAGATCACAATTTATCTGAATTCCCCCATCCATTTTCGTTATCCCATAATAAATTTGAAACTCTCAAGGTTTTTATCATAACTGGACCAGATGCCTAATTATCGAACAAAAAATTAATTACGAAAATCGGTTGAGAATTGTAGCTTGGGCAGCGCATTAAAGATTCGGATACTCCCCCCCCCCCCCCCCCCCCCACAATCTCCTGTTGTAAAATCCGAAATTTCCATGGTTCGTTGCACAACTAGACAAAAATTGGGATCGATCAAAGATAAAATTCGAAAATCGGTGGATAATTAAAGCCTGGGTAGCGTCGACAATATCGACACACACATACACTTGAAGGTACTTGAAAAACAGTCACACATGAAAACGGTGATACTTGAAAAAGGACACAAAATGCCCCCCCCCCCCCCCCCCCCCCCACATTTTTTGGAGTGTGCTTAGCATTTTAAGGCGGTTTAGTCAACGTAATTTCGTAGCATAAATTGAGAGATTCTCAACGAGTTCTGAATGATTCCCAAGGTTTTAAACTTACAGAGTTATTTCTACTCAGTTATGGGTATGATCGGTGATAAGCAAGGTACGACTTCGTACCTACTCAGGGATGTACACGTTACAAATCAAATATTCAGCGGTGACACGAGCGAAAGTATATTTATCTGTTCTTTAGATTCGAGCCAGGGGCTCTAAATAAGGCCCATTCCCATTGCAACAACCATATAGCCTCGTATATTTGGGCTTGTTTAATTGTTGAAAATTTTCTAATAATTAGGAAACGGTTGAATATGGTTTGGAAAAGGTTGAATTTGACTTGGAAATGCTATACACACCTATTTTTTCACGTATTAGGTCTTAGAATGGTCTGAAACGGATTTGTATTCAAGTTATTTATGAATGGTCCCACACCCTCCCCTGGATCAATTCTAGTAGGCACCCCTCTTATACACGAAGTCTTGCCTATCAGACATAGCTTCAGAGATACGTCCTATAAACAACTTTTTATTGTAAAAGCTTCCAAGATCTAAATTTTCACTCCTTGGGGTTGATCAAAAGGTTTTTTGAGCCACATTTCATACCTAAACTTCGGTCCAGTTGTTTCAGAAAGAACGGCGAACGGAAGGATTTTTTTTTTTTTTTTTTTTTTTTTTACGGAAACCGACAAATTTTGTGTGTCTGTCTGTCTGTGTGTGTGTGTGGGGGGGGGGATCTACTGTTAACTCTTCCAATTTGTTAATAATATACGAAATAAGTCTGTCTGATACATAATTTAGTCGAACTCGAAACATTAAGTATTTGTATTCAGAAATTCTCAACTAACTACATGAAAACTGACAACAGAATAGATAGGGAATAGAAATAACTTCTGTAGGTAGGTTGTTCACTACTTACTCGGAGCGTGATGTTGCCACTTCTCCCCTTTTGGGAAGCCCTTAGGGTGGTCCTCCACTGGAAGCGACTATGCGACTAAGCGACTATGCGACTATATAAGCGACTAATCCCATAAGCTTGAAACGTATTAGAGCTCCTCCACTGCAAGCGACCTGAGCGACGCGACTTCGCGTATTTTGAGGCGACGAGCGACTGATCCCATCCGGATGGGATCAGTCGCTTGTCTTCGAGCGACCTGGCTTCCCCCTCCCATGTTTTCTCGGGGGGAAGAACACAGTTTCCCACAGAAAAAGCCCAAAAATCATATCTTGAGGACGAATTGGGATAAGAAGGTGCAATTTGCGGCATTTTACTCCACTGTAAAGTAGTTTTACGCATTTTATTATTAATCTTGATATTATCATTTTGTATATACATACATACATATGTATATATTTTGGTATTTGGTTGACTAGTGATATATATCTATATTCGGGAGGTTGAATGACCAGTCTAGTCTTGAGTTTTTTTTAGGTGTTTAATCACAACGTTTCAACCCAGGAGCTGGGTCCTATTCATGTGAATGATTGATGTGCTGGATCTTCCAAGTCAGATGTAAAGACTTTTGAGAAGTAACATACGTGTTGTTGGTGAAGCCAGTTGACATACAATATGTATATGGGTGATTCTCACAGAAAAGGTCAGTTTTGAGTTTGACTTTTGAAAAAAGGAAAAGTGTTCGAATCGAGCTGAAAAAAATCACAGATGCTCTCTATATCGTATGTATCGAAATTCGATGCAAATCCAAACAGTAGCGCTTTTATTAATTCAGAAAAAAAATATTTAAAAATTTAGGTGGACAGGTCGATGACACTAGGACAGGGCGATGATGCGACCCGTTGATTCTCACCATTTGCATCACCACCCTGTCCTGGCATCATCGCCCTGTCCTGGATTTCCTTCAATTTGTCGTTGGTTTGCAAAAAAAAAGCTTGTTTTTGTAAAACACTTCATATTTTAATAGAATCAGAATGTTAATTCAAAGTTTTCGGTGAACAAACAGTCTGCAATGCGGTTTCTCACACGAACTTTCCTTAGAAAATTATTTTCAAACGTGGTACAGTATCCAAAAATCATGGTTGAATATTACTGAATTCCAATTCTAATTTTGAAAAGTTTTCATATGTATTTAAAAAAAGAAAACGTTAATTATATAAACATAATACTTAGAATATAACATTTGAATCAAACGAATAAACCATTAACAGTGAAACTTGAAAATATACATTCTCATTGAAATATTAACATGACTTGATAGGGAATAAAATGAGATCTATTAATTATTTTCAGTCGTGCTCTTCCCTGTCATTACTATATATTTATATCACACGTTCAATATTAAATTATAATTCTACAGTTAAACTGTCTCAATAAAAAATAGTAACATATTTATCAGCAATGCTTGACTAGTTCTAAGCAGCCTTGAAAGAATTTCTTCATATTTATGTAGGTACACTGTCATCCATTATGATATCTGGCCCGCAATCACATCACATTGTTCACAGCAAAAGATATCGATTTCTTCCATAAAATCATTATTAAAGGATCTAGCACATTTTTCATGGTAAGTGATACGTCGACATATGTCGCAGACTACCCCTATTTTCTTTGAACTCAATGCCCCCCCACATTTGAAACACAGCCCTTCGGTTACATTTTTAGTTTTCTGAACGTTCTCGGATTCTTCGTCTGAAGCGTTGAGAATTCCACTTCCAATTTTGACTTCAGCCTTAAGGTCGATATGATTTCCATTAATTTCCTGCATCTCCTTTTCAAGCTGTTCTAGCATCTGGCTGGGGAACTCAATGCTATTTGAAACTACAGCATCAGCAGTTTCACACAAATCGCTTGGCAGTGCTGGATGCTCGTTAGAGTGGTTGTTACCATCCAACATCGAGGTCAAGCTTACAAGGTTTCTCGTCTTCGGTTTCCTTTTATTCACCACTTCCGCAGGCTGTTTCAGAATAATGCTGAGTGATGCTGATTGCTGATGAGTTCCAATGATATGAAACTTGCACCAGTACGAACAAGTAAAACAACTAAGAAATTCTCGAATAAGTCCTAGTAGACCTTCACAACGTTCGGCTAAGTAGATATGTGTTTTGAATGGTCAATACGAGAATATTGGATTACTAAATGCGAGAATACGGGAATACTAGAAAATCCAAAAAACATAATAGATTTGCCTTTTTACTCATCGTCCTGTCCTCTTCGTCATTGTCCTGTCCTCGAATTTTCAGGAGAGGACAGGTTGATGATGGACAGGTCGATGATGATTCTTCAGTTTTTCTCAAATGTTTCACCTTGTGGCAAGCTTTTTCCCAAATTCGGCATATAACATGAAACTAGACCGTTCGGTGCACAATAAAAATACCATAAGAAAAAATTGAGTTCAAGTATTCACTTAGAAAAAGTGGACAGGTTTCTGACGATTGTGATTGACCAACCCACGATCCAGCACACGTCTGCTCCCGCTGACGACCACGAGTTGACTGAATTAAAACGAATGGCGGTTTTTCTGGTTACTGAAAAGCGCGCGAAAAAAAAAGCGCCAAAAAAACCCGCTAAAATACAATTGTGACCGCGAAAATTCGAAAAACAATATTGGACAGGTCGATGACGGCGATGCTCCGGACACACATATTTCCATCCAAATACACTTTTCTAGCGGTTCTACATTAATTTTATCGATCAGAAACGCATCTCAGAAATCATGCTGATGTAGAAAAATTGAATAAAATCCAAACTCAAAAGTGGAAAGACCTTCAATTAAAGCTTGAAGTTGGGAAGGTCGCATTGGGACAGGACAGGTCGATGACGATTTGACTATATTTAGTTAATTTTCTATTTAAAGGAATAAACATAACCTAAAAATGGAAAAAATGGTTCTAGATAAAAACCTATACTACAATTTAAGACCTTCGCCAGCTCCCAAATCCTTATTGGGTCGCCGCAACTAGTCCGGACATCACTTCTGCCCCTTTCTGTGAGAATCACCCATATATATATTTTTTCTACATCACCTTGTATTATTAAAATACCATACTATATTATGTTCGTTATTCGAAACCCGCACTGCGATTCTCCAGTTACATGAAACAATCGAATCTTCGTATTGGGATGTTATTTTTGTAAATCTAAGGCGTAAGATCCCCCTCGGACCGCCCCAAGAGGCTCGACTACCCAGTACAGCCCCATAAATTCTCCCCGCCTCATAATGTTCTTCCCCAAATAGCAAGGTAAAAGTAAAATTGACCAAATCAAACCAAAAAATTTACCCCATGCCTATAGAAAGTTTAACGGTGATTCCGAAAATGTGGTCAAAAGTTGAAATAAGAACAAGTAAAATGGAGAAATCAGATTTAAAAAAGGGAAAAAACAGTTTCCTGAAGAAAAACCCCCTTTGAAAACCCCCTTTATCTCCCTTCAGCTCATCGTGGAGGTGGTTAAATTCACCCAAATTTTGCCTCTTTGTCAATATCGGGTTCATCCAGAACATTCGTCCTTTCCTTCTCATCCGAAGGAAATTTACGACAGCATTATCCAGCAAATAATAACTATCTACGTCGTCCATTTTACCAAAAATAAATGCAGTCACTGACCTACTCACCACCACAGACTTCGTGCGACTAAGTCGCCTCCAATGGAGGAGCTCAGTCGCTTCCCCAGTCGCCTCGCGGAAGTCGCATAGTCGCTTAGTCGCTTAGTCGCTAAGTCGCTTCCAGTGGAGGACCAGGCTTAAACTCTCATTTTGATTTGATCACATGTTTCCTTCTTTCAATTCCTCCAACATCTACCAGGTATGAGTGAAGTCAAGTTCTCTTCGTGATTGAACCTGGAACGAATGATTTCCGAGTTAGAGAGTTCTGCACCCAAACCAAGTCTCCCTCCTCAAACAAGCGGTCCCTCACGTTATATATATATATATATATATATATATATATATTGTTCCAGCTCATGTCAATTATCGACGGAGGACACGACCGTCATCTGACAGAGTCCCACTGGTAACCACTTTCTTCTTCGGGATTCAGAAGATAAATGGGATCCTTCGGGAACTGCAACCAATTCTGACCTCCAGTCCCCTGACCCGCGATTTGTTTAAAGACATGCCCCAAGTGACATACCGACAGGGACAAAATCTAGGGGGTATTCTGTCACACAAGCACCCACGAGTTCAGCCTCCAGAACTGCAGCAGCGAGGATTGCATCAGTGTGAACGTCCAAGGTGCAAAGTATGTGAAATTGTTATCGAAGACCCTCACTTCACCTCTCCAAATACTTCACACTCCTACAATTGTCAAGGATCAGCGGAGTGTCAATCACGAATGTGTGTGTACCAGCTGATCTGTAAGCGGTGTGCAGATGATCACAACAGAGGCTTCTATGTTGGAAAAGCAACCCAATTAAATTTGCGGATCAATAACCATAGAGCTTCATTGAACCAAGATCGTCCCCTGCCCTTAAAGCTGCATGCGAGATCACATGATCCCACAGTCACATTCAACGAATGCTTCGGGGTGAAGGTATTGAAGAAGATGCCACAGTAGACTGACAACGAAAAAAACGAAAGTTCGAATTTTTGAGGTGCTCAAAGCTCAGATGATTGCATCAGATGCGAGGAACAACTCCTGAAAATTTCAGTCCGAACCGATAACCCCTTGAGGTCTCCTAAACCCGTTTTTTGATTATTGAATTATCGATTTTAGAAAACTTGACGCTTAGGACAAAAAGACGGTTAGGTCATGAAAGATCCATGAGTATGGACACTTTTTATACTCTATTCCTATGTTTTCGGTGTCACGGAACACGATGCCGCCATTATTGCAAGCGCAGAAGCTGTATTTCTTTTGATATTCAAGAAATCAGTCCAAATAAGTAATGGAAAAAAGGCATTTTTTGCCGTTTTTATCTAGTTTTGACTCGGAAAAAAATTGTTTGCGGGTCTTTTCTGCTTCGGACCTTGTTTCCTGGCTTGTTCCGAATGTAACAAGACCAATTTCGTCCTATAATATATTGTCCTTTTGGAAATATCTGCTCAAGAGCCGAGTTAGCTTTTTTAATGGTAACCGCTCTATACTTACCAGTAGCTACGAAATCAAAATTTAACGCCCTGAAGCCCTTTTAATCCCATTATTTTATGTTTTTGGGCTCGCTGAACATTACGTGCTAGTAGTGGAGGCGTAGGACTCGTATTTCGGTTAATAATCAAGAGCTAGGTGTCAAAAATCGGTGAATAGAGTGGATTTTTCTTGATGTTCAAAAAATCAGTTGACAAAATTAATAGAAATAAGGGATTTTTCGCCGGTTTCACCTAGTTTTGATTGGGAAAAACTATTTATGAGTGACTCCTCTGCCTTGGACTTTGTTCTGTGACTTATTCTGAATATGACACGACTAAGTTTGTCCCATAATACATTTTTCTTCTCGAAATATCAGCTCAAGAGCCAAGTCGACTTATTTAATGGTAACCGTTCTATACTCAATAGTGGCTAAAAAAATGGAAATTTCACGCGGTGAAAAATCCCTTATTTCTATTAATTTTGTCAACTGATTTTTTGAACATCAAGAAAAATCCACTCTATTCACCGATTTTTGACACCTAGCTCTTGATTATTAACCGAAATACGAGTCCTACGCCTCCACTACTAGCACGTAATGTTCAGCGAGCCCAAAAACATAAAATAATGGGATTAAAAGGGCTTCAGGGCGTTAAATTTTGATTTCGTAGCTACTGGTAAGTATAGAGCGGTTACCATTAAAAAAGCTAACTCGGCTCTTGAGCAGATATTTCCAAAAGGACAATATATTATAGGACGAAATTGGTCTTGTTACATTCGGAACAAGCCAGGAAACAAGGTCCGAAGCAGAAAAGACCCGCAAACAATTTTTTTCCGAGTCAAAACTAGATAAAAACGGCAAAAAATGCCTTTTTTCCATTACTTATTTGGACTGATTTCTTGAATATCAAAAGAAATACAGCTTCTGCGCTTGCAATAATGGCGGCATCGTGTTCCGTGACACCGAAAACATAGGAATAGAGTATAAAAAGTGTCCATACTCATGGATCTTTCATGACCTAACCGTCTTTTTGTCCTAAGCGTCAAGTTTTCTAAAATCGATAATTCAATAATCAAAAAACGGGTTTAGGAGACCTCAAGGGGTTATCGGTTCGGACTGAAATTTTCAGGAGTTGTTCCTCGCATCTGATGCAATCATCTGAGCTTTGAGCACCTCAAAAATTCGAACTTTCGTTTTTTTCGTTGTCAGTCTAATGCCACAGCCTACTAACGACAGATTATTACAGCAATCTGAACGGGCTCATAGCTGGGTATTGGGAGCCATGCAGCCTCCTGGCCTCCACCTAAATGATTAACTCGTACAAGATTATTAGTATCGAAGCCATACATGTTTACGTGGTTACTCGCTTCCATGATACTATCCCAGGGCCCTAAATTCAAAAAACCCATTACTTATTCTCCAAACTTTGACAAAGATTTTAATCGAAATATTAGAACATTCTTTTCTCTTTCTATTTGTGAAATTTCTATCAAATTTAATTTATATTATATATATATATATATATATATATATATATATATATATATATATATATATATATATATATATATATATGAAAAAGCGTTAAACTCTAGGATTAGTTTCAGAGTGTCTCAAAACGGATTTCAATGAAGAAGCTTTTCGTAAATTTTGATTTTAAAATTTTCCGGGCGATTGAAATAGCTTCATTTTCTACGAAAATTCGCAACATCAAAATTTCTTTGCGATCTAGAATTTAAGTGCCTAATTTATTGTTATCCACAACTTTTTTTTGAAAATCCGCTACTTTAGTCATGCTGCATGGTACTTTTTTCTTACAGTAACGCTGAAAATTTTTGCACTCCGTTGCCGGGATTTCATTCTATAAGAAGGGGTTGGAAGGGGCGGGTTATATTCTAACAACGAATATTATTCAACTATTTATTGTTCAGAGTACACAATCCTTAATTTTCAACCGAATCGTGTTGTTATTTTTCGTTGGGCATGGTGATCTACCTATGTGCCGGAAATTTGAATCCCGCATTTTAAGCTTTAAGAAAAGGTGTCAAAGAATGTTACTTAATAGTATTTGAGCTGCCAAAGCATCATTAGTTAACTGATTAAAAATATATTAGTAAACCGAAATAAAAGTGAATATTTCGGAAGTCTATCTAGGCACAAGCTACTAGATTCAAATCCTACTTCAGAGAAAAGCAAGATGAAAAAACTTTTCCTATAGATTTTCTGTGTTGAACTATTTATTTTATTTTTATTTATCTACTTTATTTTATTTTGTTTATTTATTTTCCTTGGTATTTCCTGTTTGTTCTACTACGACTCCACGTTGTTTGTCTGGTTTGCACGGTTGATCGATTTACATGGTTGTTTTTCAGTTGGTTTTAAAAATGTTTCCGTTGTGCACGGCTGCACTTCTGTATCATACCTTAAAGTTCACGTTTTTCAAGGAATGGTGGAGGAAGTAGGCGGAGAGGTCGTTGTAGGAAAAACGAAGTTGACGATGGCTAGGACCCATGGTTGCTGCTTTCTAGTCTGCCTAGGGTGTCGGATGCATTGTTTTCAATTCGTGGTTTTTCTCAACTACAAATAAATCAAAATATGTGGAAAACAAGCTTATTCTAAATGTACAAGTTGAAATACAATGTTCGGTAAGATATGAGGGACAAAATAATTCTGATGCGTTGATTTCCACGGTAAGGAAAATTATGGCTGTGGAATCATATGGCTCAGCCGATAATTCGATTCAAATTAAGGCGAAGAGTTGAAAATGGAAGCTCAAACTCATGTACGTATGAAGGATGTCACTTTGTGCACATTCACAGAACCAACCCAAATGCATTGAGAATCATATAGGTATATGATGAATCAGTTTCAACAAGGTACGCGCACTAGTAGTCTTTGAGTAGTGTCAATGGATAAACCAGCAAAGTTATAGCGCGCGAGAAGTACCTAATTTTCAGGTATGAGCCAAATCGGGTAAAAGTTATGAGTGTGGGTGTAATGAGGAGACTGAGCATCTAACGAGGATTTCTGCGCATGCACAAACTCTAATATTCATCCAAACGCGAAAAATATCTAAGCGTAGCCTACATTCCACCAAGGGTATATTCCAATCGAAGGAGATCTAATGAAAACTGAGGAAGTTGCAAGGATTTCCTACAAGCTTCCAACGTGCAAATCCTCATAATGTATTTTACCAGACTTCAATTTATTCAAAATCACATAAAAAGTTCTAGTTATAGAGCATGATCGTATGAGTGAATTTTCTTAAAATTACATACTATATTGTTACATTGCTTTGAATTTGGATCACTTTGGGACGTGGAAAATGGTTAACTATCAATTTGATGGCCAAAACGTCGTTCAAATCAAACAATGATTTTGGAGTATAAGCATTTTTTTTAAAAGTTTTTATCGATTTTGATCGGTTGATACACTTCTTTTGAATAACGTTCTGCTAAAAAATATAAATTAAATGATTTTTACCTAGTTTTTGCCGTTCTTATTGATTTTCAGATTATATTTTGACCAATTCATTGTTCTCAAAAAGTGTTGGCCAACCAACTCATCTCTTATTTGGAATGCCTTATTTTTTGGCGAAAGAACGATTATTAATCTCAATCCTAAGGAGGGTTATAGCATAGAATGACACTTTTATTTTTATTTTTACAAAACTCCCCTCAAAGGCGGAGGGTGCACACCATTAAATTGAAAAAAATAAAATAAAAAAGTGTGGAGGATGCCCAGGTTTACCCGACGCCGGCTCTAGGGATAAGGGAAGTTGCAGGACAAGGAGGAAGAATGGGATAAAAGGAAGTGCCCCTATAAAATGACCATCAGTTCAAGTAAGAACCCCTCAGGACGCGGGTGGTAATACCACGGAGTACTCCTGCCGAGATGCCCAACTCAAGTATATCTGGCTTCTTGCCCCGGATTCTCGGCATGTGATATAGTCTCTCTCTCTCTTTCAACAGCCCAACCGCTGGATGACAAAGCGCCTGCTATCTGCTTGGCAACCGCTTTGGGTCGGAGAATGTGGCCACCGCGAGTACGAGGACACTGCTGCACCACATGATACAGCTTCTCATTTTTACCCCGACATGCATGGCAAAGGGTGTCTACTGTCCCACGACTACTTCGTGAACACCTCACCGAGGTGGCTAATGTGGCTACCCAGACGGCATGAAAATGGCGGTAGTCGTGGGCCCCAATGCCCTCTGAAGCCCATTCCACCCACTGGGAAGAGATAGGGGATTCACACACACACACACACACACACACACACACACACACACACACACACACACACACACACACACACACACACACACACACACACACACACACACACACACACACACACACACACACACACACACACACACACACACACGCACGCACGCACGCACGCACGCACGCACGCACGCACGCACGCACACACGCACACACACACACACACACACACACACACACACACACACACACACACACACTCACATATATAAGCCCAAGAATCGTTTCAGAATGCCTCCAAACGAATTTTCATGAAGAAAATTTTGTTAAGTCGCGTATAAAAAAATGTTTGCAGCCTTTTGAACTTGTTGAAGTCTGGTAAGAATTTTAGGAAAAACAAAAATGCGAATCCGAATTTCTTCAGAAGCATCAAGACCGAAATTATTTTGATTTCAGATAAGGACATTTTCTTCTTCCTCAATAGAAATCACAAGTAGCTCAAGGTTGGTTTGAAAGAAAAATTAAAACTCACTTTAAAACTCACCAGCAGTCAACGGAATTTCTCTGACTGATTCATCGAAATATGATAAATTAGATTCAAAATGGCCTTCGGGTATTTTGTATGTAATGAATTACATTAGGCAACAAGGCTCAATTCGCTATGCAAGAGAGCCTTATTATAATTAATGAAAGTCAAAGAAAATTTATCAAAAATTGTATCAATTGCACCTGTGTTTATCAACAATTGTATCAACGGTATTTATAAAGGGAAATTTATCAAAAAATTATCAACTGTACCGAATGTCTAAGGAAAAAATAGTACCATAAAATGAAGAAAAAAGGAAGCGAGTAGATACCATTTAAGTGCACAAAAAGTTATAAAAAGAGCCAACTTTTTAAGAGGAGAAAAAGAATTATAATCATGAATTTTGATTTATAAGCTTCCTGTTATTATTATCATTATTTATAGTATACCTATTCCGATTGGGATCATCTTCACGAACTTCACATAGAAACTAATTCATGAAGGCCCCAAGAAAGCATGGTGATAAAAGCTCGTTGCTACGTAAGCACTAACGGAACTACAAACTCTAAATGAGGTGGACTCTGCTGAAAACCTAATTCACTGGACTTTCTAACTTTCTAGTTATCGCTGCGGAAAGGCGCGATAATGATTCAGTCTGCATGATGATTCCGAGCGAAGTACGGTCGACGTAGCATCGCAGCAATTTAATTGGAACGCCAAGCAGCCCGTGACGAGAACCTAGCCAGACGAAACTGAAATTGTACGTGAAAGGATGGGAAAAAAACCGATGAAAAATTGATGAAAGAAAGAAAAGTTATAGGCACTAAGCTCGATGATGTGGTCCAAGGAGAAAAACCATCGGTCTGTGATACATATATCCCGAATGAGCATAGGTGCATCGACTTTTCTTAGTGCATTCTGGCGAAGCGAAGCGTATCAATGATGAGACTGTTCAATCCCATCATTAAAAAAAAAAAAAAAAAAAAAAAAAAAAAAAAAAAAAAAAAAATCTTACATTTTCAGAAGAAGGCGAACTTTCCATACGATTAACCTAGGGGCATTATAAATTCCCATTTTTAAATAATGAACCTGTTGTATTCAAGATTCTGACAAATAAAATGGATACAATAATCATATACCAAATAAAAAATGAATGAACTACGTGTTCCAGAATATCTACTTACGTAAGAGCAATAAATCGGTTTTCTTTTCTTTTCAAACCATTGGAGAATATGGTTTATGCCCTACAGTGAAATTCTTGCGACAAGCTTTACTCTCCTTATTCTCTGCCGATTCGAACAGAAAAATATGTGTAAATGTTTAATCATTAAGGGCTATGAACAAATTTCACATTAAAACCTAAAGACAACAAAATAACCAATATAAATACGAAATGCAATAGAACAAAATTATCATTTACAATTTATAAGTGTGCTATATTTTCTAGACTTACTTTTGCACTTTCGCTGGTATGATTTGTCGCCCCACATTGCCTTGCTTAATGAAACAATGGACAATTCATTTTTGAAAACACTCCTCTCACGTTCCGAAAACCCAGACAAGCACCTAAGAAATGCTAATGAGTTTTCCTCGTCAGATATATACCCGAGTTATGTAGGTGTACTAAACGACCACTTACATACACTGATCACCATTGTAAGCCTCTTGATTGCAGGCCCAATACTCTCTTACAATTAATGTCCATTTCAAAATTTAAATAGCTAGCTTTTTTTCTTTTTTTTTTTACTGTCTGTAACATCGCTAAAAGAGGATGTCCAAAGATGTCCACTTCCCTGTTCAAATCCTGTTAACCATCCATAATTCCCGTACACAATGATTTGAACTTACTAATACCTATCATGCGACTGTTGAATGCGTTCTATGACGAAAATCTGCTACCAGGAAGCCCAATAGTATTTTCTTTTCAAGCTATATACCTACGAATGGTCCATCTAACGAAGGAAGCAGATACGTGATTGTCGATCATCTTCCTTTTGGTATAGATTTCGACTAATTCACTAATCAATTAACAAATTGAAACTTTGAATGAGTTATGAGTAAGCCGCACCTCAAGCCCTACCTTAGCAATTTACTTGTAGTCCGGAGTATTACGAGCCAGGAATAAAGCAGATTTAAATGCTCTAACTTGTACGTTCTCCACCGCCTCCATATGATGGAAACTCTAAACTTCGGAAGAAATCAAAGTTGTTACAAAGATAATGACATTCACAATTATAAGCCAAGCTTCCATTTAATGTAAGAAGCAATACTCAGGGTGCTATTTCTCCCTTGTACCTCTAGTAGTTAACATTTACGTCAAAAAACCATTATTGAGAGAAAAAAAAATTCCGCAGCATGCTCATATGAGCGAATTTTCGTGGATTATCGTTTTATATTATGTCACTTTGTTTTAAAATTTGAGCACTTAAGTACAAAGAAATTGTTAACCCCCAATTTTATGGGAAATAAACTCGTTCTAAATCATATTCTACCATTCAAAACAGATATTTTGGGTGTTTAGCAATTTTTCAGTTTTTTGACAGATTTTTCATCAAACATTAATGACATTCAAGTATATTTTTCACCATAATATTGTGAACAAATTTTTAATGTTTTAGTTCGTCCTCGATAAAATTCCTTCGACTAAAATGGTGATTAAAATATAAATTTAACAATTTTTAGACGTTTACAGTCATTTTTAATGATTTTTTGAGCACATTTTTTGAAGTTTGATCGATTTAATGTGCTCAAAAAGTGTTGGCCAACGAAGCCATCCTTTCGTTTGGAAAGCTGGATTTTTTTACGGGAATTTTTATCTCAATCCTAAGGAGAGTTATCGTATAATGACAAAAAAAAAAAAAATATATATATATAACCTTTAAAAAATCATATCTCGAGAACGGATTGAGATAAAAATATTCAGTTGGCGGCAATTGTCTCCATTTTTGATGTAGTTTTACCCAATTTTTTTTTTGCATCTGCGAGGGAATCACCCTGTATATATAAATATATAATAGTATATATATATATAACAACTATAATATATACAATTATATATATATATATATATATATATATATATATAATATATATATATATATATATATATATATATATATATATATATACCTATATATATATATATATATATATATATATATATATATATAGTTTTGATGAAAGATGAAAACACTCGCGTGTAATATTAATTTGAATTGTTACAGAAGGTTGGAAAAGATAGGAAACACTTAAATAAACTTACAAAATTTAGAGAATATTTCGCTGTGTCAGCGTCGTCAGCTGATACAGCGAAATATTCTCTAAATTTTGTAAGTTTATTTAAGTGTTTCCTATCTTTTCTAACCTTCTGTAACAACTCAATATTAATATATATATATATATATATATATATATATATATATATATATATATATATATATATATATATATACAGGGTGATTCCCTCGCAGATGCAAAAAAAAAATTGGGTAAAACTACATCAAAAATGGAGAAAATTGCCGCCAACTGAATATTTTTATCTCAATCCGTTCTCGAGATATGATTTTTTAAAGGTTTTTTCAGAAAAACCGTGTTTTTTTCCTTTAAAACTCAAATTTCTCCACTTTACATCATTTAATTTTAACTTTTGACCACATTTTCGGAATCAACATTAAATTTACTATAAGAATGGTGTATTTGGGTTCGTAAAAAGTACTATCCAAAGGCCCTCACATCAGCTCAAACATTGACGATTTTGAAAAAAGACTATTTCTGAAAATCTTTAAAACTTTACTACTCTTTTAAAAAGAATCCTGGGAACTGGCAAATCTCATGAAAACTGCTTCGTCTAATATGCTTTCCAACGGTATAATCAAGTTTACTTTCATTTTGTTATTTAGTGGAGAAAACTATGTTTTAATGTTAAAAAATGTGGGTTTTTCAATGACATTGTCGGTTTTTCCGAAAGATGACCCTTCATGAACCTACGAGTATGGGGTCGGTTTCTATGTATTTTTTCACGCTGTATCGAATGGTAGCATTTGTAGATCTCTCCAACTCCGTTATAACCAAGTTTTACACTTAAAATCGCAAATGTTTAGTTTGTTTGTTACGATTAAATGTATGTGTGTTATGGGGTAAAACTAGTTAATTAAAGTGTAAAACTCGATTATAACGTAGTTGAGAGGTATGCAAGAGTTTCCATTCGATTCAGCGAGAAAAAATACATAAAAACTGACCCCATACTTGTTGGTTCATGGAGGGTCATCTTTCGAGAAAACCAACAATTTTATTGAAAAACCCACATTTTTTAACATTAAAACATTATTTTCTCCCCTAAATAACAAAATAAAAGTAAAATTGATAATACCGTTGGAAAGCATATTAGATGAAGCAGTTTTCATGAGATTTGCCAGTTTCCAGGATTCTTTTTAAAAGAGTAGTAAAGTTTTAAAGATTTTCAGAAATATTATTTTTCCAAAATCGTCAATGTTTGAGCTGATGTGAGGGTCTTCAGATGGTACTTTTAAGAACACAAGTACACTATTCTTATAGGAAATTTAATGCTGATACCGAAAATGAGGTTGAATCCTGACAAAACCTTTAAAAAATCATATCTCGAGTACGGATTGAGATAAAAATATGCGGTTGGCGGCATTTTACTCCATTTTTGATGCAGTTTCACCCAAAAATTTGTTTGCATCTGCGAGGGAATCACCCTGTATATATATAGACATATAAAAAAGTGTTAAACTCTAGAATTCGTTTCAGAATGTCTTAAAACGGATTTCAATGAAGAAATTTTTCAAAAATTTTGATTTTAAAAATTTTCCGAGCCATTGCAATAGCTTCATTTTCTACGAAAGAAAAAGCTAACGTTTTGCAGTAATAATTGTTCCAGGTCAACATCTAAAACAAAACTTATTCAACAGGCTTGTCTTTCCGAAAATCATACATTCAGTCTTTTCATGGTTGACTTTTAAGGAATTTCTACGGAAATAATCTTCAATGACACTTGAAGTTGTTTGCTTGCCAGAACAAACCGCGAAAATACAAAACCACCAAAACACAAACTAAAACCCTCACAAACACCGCCAAAATACCCCTCCAAATCCTAATAATCCACTAAAATCACAAATGAGCCAATGAAGCCTAATCTGTTTCCGTTTCCTTTCCACACAAGCCTAAAGGTTCGTCCTGTTATTTTGTTCTTGATGAATGAATCAAATGAGCTTCCATGGGTCGCTCGAAGACTTAATATTCTCTTCCTTCACGGAAGAAGTTACGTGAACAAGAGTGCGAATAACCTTTGGGGTTAATTTCGTTCCTACTTGACCTAAGAAACTGGAATTGAAAATGGAGAAGAATGTTATCGCCTACAGGATAGCTGGATAACAAGAGAGAAGTATGTTTTTTAGTACCCAAAATAAAAATGTTTGAGCAAAAATTGTTCTGTTGTGAGTAATCGCACCGCTGTCGCCACCTTTCGCAATTGGATGCAACAAAAGATCTCGAATTTGTTCAATATTGATGTTTAGGCTTGGCTCTATTGTAAATTGACACTGTATTCAGAATTCCATATGTTTTTCATATGGCTATGAATTACAGCATACAATGTGCTGCAGAAATCGGAGAGCCATAAACCGAATCGTCCAAGGGCTTCGGTGAACATCCTCTAACTGGATATTCCCACTCAACTTAGACGATGTTCAACCCCTCCCAGACACGAGTATTTTTCCTGAGAGTTGGAAACAGATGAACTTAAAAAGATTCCTCCCAGTGAACGGAACCAGCGAATGCTGAAAATGTTTCGCAACAACGGCCCAAGAAGCCCTTCCCTTTGATCTTCTTAATGTCGAAGTCTGTTATACTGAATTAGAAGGTACCTGCCCCTTCTGTGGTCAAAACACGGGTTACGGTTTCAGAACAAACACTCAGGCGTTGGTGCAGTTACGCGGAGCACGAAAGCTGTTTTCTTTTTTCTTTTTTTTAAGAAACGGGAGGGCAATGAGTGCATCCAGCATAACAGAGATCTAGAGGCGGTATACATAGAAATCACTTACGAAAAAGCACGGGAAAAAAAAACTTTAACTGGACGCGCCACTAATTCTCGTTAATTATTATTAAAAAGAAGCAGGAAGGAGGTCGTGGGCCCCCGATAGGTGGATAACTGTTCTGAGGGGCAGCCCAGCGTAACATGAGCCTGGAACCTCTGAGCGGCCGCTCGGGGGGTCGGAGGATATTGCGCAGGTATCCAACAAGACAAAACCTCCCGAACAATCCTTGAGGTGGTTGGGCGACGGGCTCTACATCATAACATCCTTTGCCATCCTATTGTTGAGTTCATGTTGTTGAATAACCTACGTTCTGGCCAAGTAGCGAAAGAACAGCCGGAGATGAGCGGTTTAGAAGGTGATGAGAGATGTGAAAGTAGGAGTGGCATGTGATAAGAAACAAAAGACACAACCTGGACATTTGGGTGGTAATAAATGGAATGAAAATTGGGTACGTAATTAACTTTCCTGATCTACCACTTCTTAATGTAGGTATAATACAATATACAAGTGTAATTCCAGGTACATCAGATATATAAATACTGCAACTGACTAAACATAATATAGAACGACCCATAACCCCTATAAAGAATATGCTACTAGATCAATTCTCTTAAATTATATGTATGAGTTCTACGAGGGAGCTCAGGCAGAATATCGAATACTACTCTATTTGTGACCCCAAAAGTGAACTTCACTCCATGAAATATGACGTATTTTATATTTTTTTAAAGGTCCGGAATCTTTATCTAATTAGCTAAGTTGAAAAGAAACAAGGTGAAATCATCAAGATGTTGGAAGAAAAAACGGAACTTGAAACTTCTATGACAGAGATAAGAAAACCCAAAACAGATGAGTGTAATTACAGCAACAGGGAATTCACAATAATTGTGAAGGAGGCCAACTGGGGTAGATATCACAAAGTTAACCTTTTGAGGCAAGGAATTGTTACCTAGATTTTTGGCCTACTTTTCGTTATATACTTAGAGAATTAATGTCTTTATTGTTTTAAGATATTGGTCACGGTTACTATCTTCAATTTTCTGGACAATATTGTGTGACGTATTTTGCCGGAATTCAAACTTTCAATAACTACGTGGCGTTACTCCGTTCTTCCCCCAATTCCCCTCTAGTTCAGACCGTGAGGTATACAGAAAATAAGACCCGTAGAGGTAGACCATATTACGCGAAAGTGTAAAGTCTGTTCATTTAGATAAGTGTGCACAATAGATTCTCGGTATCCGAATTCACACACGCGCGTGCGCACGCGCAAACACATGGTCAGACACCATTAAATGAAAAAATGAAAACACTAAATTGATAGAAAGGGGAGGACGCCAAAGTTTACCCGGCGTCGGTCGGGATCAAGGCAGCTGAAGGAAGTGGAGGGAGAATGGGATGAAAGGAAGTGCCCCATGTAATGACTACCTGATTACGTAATTCCATGGCTTATTAAATCCACAAATAGTTAATATGATTGGCACTTGTGGCAATAAAACGCCGTTCAAATCAATATCTTTTACAGTATTATTACTTACTAGCTCGTTCACCCGTGCTTTGCACAGGTTGACTTGAAGACTTGAATATACGCAGCCCCCCCCCCCCCCCCCCCCCCCCTCACCCATCACATTTTGGGACATCCCTATCAAAAACGCCCTTACTTAAAAGTACTTACTTATAAATCTTCTATTAGGACCAAACTACTGAGATCAACCCCCACTCCCTATCCACAAACATCCCCCATATTTCAGATTGAAAATATTCTTGATAGATCCATAAAAATCTAAATATATTCGATAATCAAATCCCCAGTTTGTTCAGTGATGACAAAATCCCTCTCCCCCTTCTATGGGTTAGATTTGAAAGAAATGAAAATTTCAAGTAGCCTGTGATTTAAGTTAGACTACTCCAAACATATTGGACAACTCAGGTCTCCAATTGGTTCAGGTTCGAAACGCGTTCACTCCCCCACCCCCTCCCCTACCGTTGTGGGTCAGATTTGAAAAATTTGTTAAAAGTAATCTTTGACTTGAATTAGAGTAATCCAAACATATTCGACAAACAAATCCCCAGTTTGTTCAGTGATGACAAAGATACCCCATCCCCCTCCCCTTCCTCTGCTAAAACTCCCCATATGGGGGAGATTTGAAAAATGTCAAGCAGTCTGTGATTAAAGTTAGAATAATCCAAACATATTCGCCCAATCAGATACCCAGTTCGTTCAATGGTGTCCAAGATACCCCATTTCATCCCCTCACCCTCCCCTAAAACACCCCCTCTGGCTCAAATTTTAAAAACTTCAAATAGCCTATAATTTAAGTTGGACTGATACATACATTTCCTCCCACCAATATCAGTTGTCCAATGACCCCTGTAACCGCGAAAAGCGGACAAACATACGGACAGAGAAAAATCGAGAAAATGATACCAATCATCGACAAATAGCATGAAATGGAAAAGAAACGCAAAATTTCATGATTCTAATCAATGTACAGACAGACATACTTACGATTTTATTAATATAGATAAGATAAAAACCCATGTAAAGCCGAGTCAATTGAACATGTTGGAAAAGCTGTTCAATAAACGGTACAATAATAGTGTCAGGCCCAGTCAATAACAGGGTCAGTGATGTGAGTTTATGCTGCTCTGTGCTGTCGGTCTATAATTTATCATAACTGTGGGAATGTTCCCAGTGCTTAGATGGTTCTACTCAATATGTTGTGGAACTCCGTGGTGATTATACAGAAATAGAGGGGGTGAGTTGAAAAAAAAAAAAAAAAAAAATATATATATATATATATATATATATATATATATATATATATATATATATATATTAGAACTAAATACAAAATCAGAACTATTTGTTCCATTCAATGCACTGTAATTTCGTTAATAAAGAGCCAGCTGACTTCAGATGGGTGATGATCAAATTGGCTAATTGAATGAGTATTTCTACTCTTTTAGTACGTTCAATAATCTTGAATTTTCTCTTGCACTATAAAAAGCCATAGAAAAGTGATGAAACTTGATTCTTCATAAAATGTAGGATGGCCATAATTAGTAAGAACGTGTCTACATAAAGTGTCCACCTAGATCACACAGCACGTTACACGTTACATAACGGTGCCTCCTTCTCACACACCGTAAGTCGTATAATGGGGGTCAAGCTATCGAAATGGGGTTCTGACAAAAGGTCTTTATAGGAAGTAACTATTCCCAATTCGGTAAAGCGTCGTAGAAACCTAGGAATCCAGATCTTTAAACGGAGGATGATTTTCAAGTCTAGAAATTCTCTCACGCTTAGTAATTATTACTAACATCAGCTGGGCGCACGCACCTATGTATTTTTGTGTTTTGAAGAGTGCCGATAATTCGAATGCTAATGACAGTGCTTCGAGAAGCGACGAGAGTTTGAAACTGTTGAGCCCCATGTTGGGTATATTTAGAAGTGGTGTCATAGGTATGGAATGAGATGAGGGTGTACCCGTTCCACCTCTGTTGTAAGAATTGTACAACCAGAATCTTCTCAGGGTTTTTACTGGGAACACTCTTGCAGTTTTCACCCAGCTGAGAATCTTCGACCCATTGTCTTCAATCTGACCCTATTTTTTCCCCGACAGTTGCAAAAGCATTAATTGCATTACAGCCTAGAAAACTTTTTAAGTACCAGGAAAACTTGGATGCAGAACAGACAAGCAAGTTTCTGTAGCCAAAGGACTCTGGCTTCATCCAAGAAATACCAGGTTTTATTTGCAAATTCATAGCTTTTCTGTTATTATCAACAATTTGAAAATTGGAAACCAACATATAAAATGCATATCATGATTAGTATGAGGATACATAAAAAATGTAGTAATTATAAAGGTCACTTGAAAATCAAGTCCATAAAATTAACTAGGACATGGTGCATGTTTTTCGCCATTTTACAACAATAACGAAACAATCAAACAAGCGAAACTGTTGGTAGGTAATCACTGGTTTCAATTTATGTCATTAGGTGTGGAGTGGCTGGCAAGAAGGAATACTAACAAAAGAAGTGGTTATGACGGGAAACATAATATTCGACTTCATATTAGATATAAAAGATTTTCGTACAAAATGACAAAATTTCATGAAATCATAAAATTCAAGTTCAGCACACAATTTCGTTCATAAATTTCGTCAGAAGGTCTGCAATCTAATCTGCTGTGGGGCAGTATTTGATGGTAATCAGGTTCTCTTCCACCTTCTCCTTGAGAAAATGGAAACGCACATCGATGTGCTTGCTCCGGCGATTTAACACCCCATTGCGCACCAAGTCAATTGCGCTTTAGTTGTCTATGTTGATTTCAGCAGGCACATCAATGTTCGTGAGTTCCTTCAGAAAACTCTTCAAATAAATAATGGCTTTAGCTGATGAACAGCTAATCGGACCTCCATTGAGGAATAAAATAAACCCAGTGGTACTTTTCCTGGTCTCTTCATCACCGGCATAATCACTGTCACAATAAGCAGTTGACAAAGCATTCTGCTCTGACATGTGATTTGCAATACCATGATTCTTAGTAGTATTCACATACTTTATAGTCCTCTTCAAATTACACAAGTCCAATTGAGAAGGATTCCCAATTTAACGACCACTTATGCTCGCAGCAAATGACGAGTCAGGCCGAGTTTTTGTGGAAAGGTATAAGAGACTTTCAACAACCTCTCTGAACGGAAATTCCACATCCTTAACCCTTGAACTCAGGTTATGCATACGCGTATTTCCCACAACTAATGGGGTTGAGACAGGCTTTGCATCGGTCATTCGATACTTATCCACCATTTGCTAAGCGTAGTGTTCCTGGGAAAGTTTGAGTTTTCAATCAACTTCAGACAAATTAATTTCTTTTCTATGGCGATTTTGATTTCAATTTTTTAGAAGGTTCCTCAACTAGTCAGAATCATTTCTGACCAACAGTCCGTCATTTTCTCGTCGTGTTTTTGTGTGTGTGTGCCTGTGTTTGTGTATGCGTCGTTCCAGAAAATAACTCTCCTTAGGCTAGAATTAAAATAAAAATTCCGTTCTTGCGCCAAAAAATCAAGCTTTCCAAATGAAAGGATGAGTTAGTTGGCCAGTACATTTTGAGCTCATTAAATTGGTCAAATTTAAGAAATAAGGGCTAAAAAATCACTAAAAATTGCTACTAATTGATTCATCTATATTTTTTATAAGGTTTTTTGTCAAAACAAATTTATCAACAAGGAATTAAAATACTAAAATTTTTTTGCACGAAATTATGCTGAAAATGTACTTAAATGTCATTATTTTTTGCTGAAAAATCTATAAAATCTACAACAAAAAGTCTGCCAAGTTTGGTGGGCAGTATAGCTTCCTCACACACTGTAACATGGACGTTTAGAATTAGTAGAAGAACAAAGTACAAGTTGAAACGATTGATAAGTCGTCGTTATAAGAAACTGTCCTCCTGTCTAGAAGCTGAACCGTACAATCCTTGAAAATTTCATAATAATAAAAATCGGCCCATTAGCCTCGGAGTTTTGTCTGTGTAGATCAATTGTAGTTTTGCGCATGCGCTATACTTATTACTCCACCAATCGCGATATAATTCATAAGGAATTTTTCAGGAACATATATCGATCTACTCCCCAAGTTTGAACGAAATCGGACTAAAAGATGATCAGAAATCGACGTTATAATATATCAAAGTTTGCGCATGCGCACAGGCTACTGTTTATGTGACGGCAATGAAAGTTGTAGGGGACCGTCTAGAAGCCATCCCGAAAACCCCAGAAAATGTCATCAAAATCGTTTCATTGGACTCGGAGTATTGCCAGTGTCAATCGGTATTAGTTTCGCGAAAGTGCAATGGTTATCTCTCAACTGATCGCGATATAATTTGTAGGGTTTTTTTCTTGAACATATACCCAATCACCTACCGAGTTTGAACGAAATCAGACCAACAAATGTTAAGAAATCGACGTTATGAGAAATTTACGTTCGCGCATGCTCGACCTTTCGAAAATTATAGGGGACAGTCTAGGAGCTAACTCGCACAATCCCTGAAAATTTCATTGGAATTGGACTGAGACTTGGTATAGTTTTGGGAGTGACAGTGATTTACCACAGACAGACAGACAAGGAACCAAAATTGATCAGCAAGCTCTGAAACGCAAAAAGCAAGTGGAAATTTTGATTTTGGAGGACAACAGTTTTTTCGACTTCTACCACAAACACAAAGCTTCCCTACCTTCGGTAGTAGGAAAGCAAAAACTAAAACTTCAAAATCTTTTTTGTTTATCTCGCAGTATATTATTGAAAACCTTTTTTATACATAAAACCATAGTTAACAATTACTTTGCACTCAAAATTGCTATAATTTCATTAGAATGTAACATAATAAAATTCGATAATTTACGGAAATTTGATCATGCTGCATGACTGGAACCCCCCCCCCCAGAGAATCCCTGAATTTTTAAATTCACAGTTTACACACCTTTGGCCGTGTTGAAAAGTTGTCGAAGGTTCCTTTCTACCACCTGCAAGAGCGTTAACAAGTGCAATGTACGTGCTTTGTGGGAAATACAAATTTTCGCCATAAAATGGGTCTTGGGCACAAACGTGTTGGAAGTTTTTCGTACTCCACGCATACAATAAATTAGTAAGATGCACTGGAATTGTGATGCACGGATTTTACCACTGACAAACCTCACGGTAGCAATGATAGAAAAATGATACCAGCAGGCGCTGCGGGTGACAGGTACTCGCACTTGATCAACATTCGAACGTGATACACGACTACGGGTCAACACTAAGTTGGGAAGGAACATTCCGAATGAGTACATGGTAACTGCTGACTGTATGGGAAGTTAATTGCAAGAGGAACAGTGCTCACTCTCCTTTTGTGTAAGGTCTTTTTTTGCATGATGACGGTATCATGGACACTGCCAGATCTTTATTTATAGTATCCATAGATGCGCATGTTACTCAAGATCCCCCCCACCCCACACTCCGGAAAACAAAATCAGTATTGAACGTAACTTCTGTTCCTAATAACTCTCTCCCACTCCCTGCCGGATTTTCCTCAACTACACTCAAAAGGATCTTCAGCGTGAAAAAAAAAAAGAAAAAGTAACTTCCCTGTAGGCTTTCTCTTCTTTTTATCATTTTTTTCTCGGAATGTGACAGCCCCTTCAGGTTCCGTTCAATTGAACCGTCAAAAGACATCATACGTTGTGAGTTAGTACATCTGTCGAGGGAGATAATAGAAACCTTTGTAGCCAGGATAGATAAACGTACTGGGAAAGTGAGGAGTTGAATGCACTCAGACGGAAGTACAGAATACTCATACAAAACTCGTCAGAATGGAAGAAAAATATATTGAAGATAACACCCAAACACTAGCAATACAAGTGATTTTAACGGAGCAGACTTTAAGCACGCAGATTACAGTGCATAGTTCTCAAATAATATCGTATCACACAAGTTTTTATGAAACTACGAACCTACAGCCTGTTAACTGTTAATTAATCCGCAACACTTGGTTGGTTCTAACCTCGAAAGTGGGGGGGAGGGTGGGGTTATGAAAACTGGGGCTGTTGGTATTTCTCTTCTTCCTCCATCTCAAGATAATATGAAAGCAACGTAGGTACTAAATGTTCTGGATACATCTTCGTACCAAACAAAGGGAAGCAACAAATAATTAGTTATTTTGTCCTTCGTTTTCGGTTCATAGGTTTGGATCCACCATTTGGGATATTTTTTCAGTTACATCACCGGATTTGATGTTTGTATACTATAACAATACAGTAAAAGCTCTGTTGCTCGATGTCCGATTTTAATTAAAATACATACATAGTGTTCAACGCATACCTTTTTACGAGAAATGGATTGTAGGTATGGTTTTTAATTTTTGTGTGGTTCTATTTTTTCACATTCCGATTATCCGACTATTCCGATTAACAGAGGTCCCCCCACCCCCCTCCCCCCACCCCACCAACATCGGTTAATGGAGCTTTTACTGTACCTACTTATTCATTTCCCGACTGATTTTTAAAGGCGCGAATCCAAACTGTATTTTTGTCAGAAGAAATAATGAGCTTTGAAATATTTTACGAGCACACTGTTTTAAAATGCATACACTCTACTGTACACCTTTTACATGCACATCGAACAAATCTGTTTTTAAGTTTCTTGAATCATTCGCGAAACCGTTGACTTGATGTACCAAATTTTTCCAAAGTAACCTATGAATATGTATGCTAACAGTTGTGAAATTCTAGGTTGGACTCGTTACAGTAGTTTAAGTTGATAAATAAATTCTGAACAGAATACAGGAAAAAACACGAAGTGGTGGATGTTCAGCGTAGGCTATCAGCGAAGACCATTTAAATAATGATCTGAGCTCAGCCCCCCCTCCCCCAATAAATGAAATTCGGGATCCATCAAAGCAATGACTTTAATTGCATTATGATTTCAACGCAGAAAATCTATTTGGGAAGCTCCAAGGTGCAAACGTGGGTGAGAATCTTGAATTTGGATGACACCTTGCTTTTCATCTTGCATGATAACTACGCGTAGCAACCTTTAGTAAAGAGGACCAAAAATGTTGTTGGTAGAAGTACGAATGACGGCATTTATCTACGATGGTCCTAGGCACTGTAGTAAGTACCTAACTGCAGAAATTTGTAATGTCCCTTGAAGCATTGATTGATTGCATGATGTTGATCACTGGCTAAATGCCGATCAGACTAAATGAATGCGATGAAGGGCAGAGCGTGCGAATAATTAGGCAGGTCCGCCATTGTTGGCGTGGATCGCCTGAGGCGGCCGCCATTGTCGCTCAAGATTCAAGTGAATCTTTAATCATTCCTATTTTATGGATTTGGAGAATAACAAATCGATTAACGAGGTCTGATTCCGTCGCTCGTATAGGAGCTACACCTACCAACTTGCGCGACTGTAGATCCTGAAAGGCCCAAAGGCGTTACAACAAAATTTATGATTAGCTTTGTTGATACAAACTACGATGTCACCATCTAGGTACTTCAAACCGTTGGAACAATGATTCAGGAATTCGGGAAGTAGGTACCTGTATCAATATCCTATCGTAAATGCGAGGCGGTGGAACACTTTCCCCATTTCCATCATTTTTGTCAGGAAAAGGATTTCTTAAGGAATAAATCACCAGCAAAAATTGTTTCTATATGTTTATGTAAATCACTGAGCTCACTGCGTTCTCAATCGGTAATAAATAGGTAAATAGTGATATCCTGGTGAAAAATAGGTAACTACATCGTGGGCACCCTAATTAGATACTTCCATATTTCTTATCAACTAATACAAGTGGATTAGTCATCTAAGTTAGTTAACTATTTATGATGAATATCGAAGAGTAGTAAGTTCCATGGTAGGTAGCTTTGTAAAATATCTGTGGGAAAAAATAGTTGATTCAAATGACCCAACTAAGACCTACAAACGAGACAAAAAATGATCAGCGTTGGCGTACTTATGATAGAGTGTTGGCTCATGGCAAGATCTGTGGGGTCAAATAAATTATTAATGAAATACAGCCAAATTGTATAGCCCCCACTCGTGAGTGAGGCAACACTCCGCGCATTCAAATTAAATGTCAAGCAATTATGTGGGTTGTTAATGTGGGACTCCTTGGGAAATTGTTTCGTAAACATGTTAACAAACAAGTTCTTAATGAATACTACAGAAAATCTCCAATTATATATTTCATGTACCTGATTTTTCTTTTTTCCCACGATCGCCTTGGTATTGAGATGTGGCATCGCGTTGAGTGATATTAGTTGAGGAAGCTCGATGGAAAACCCTTACTCGTTGGAAACATATTATTTACAATAAATAGCGGGAATATGCCTATATAATAAGTACATATTCCTACTTCAAATAAAGAAGGAACGGCTAATGCCATTATTTAATGCAATGCAACATTTAGTTCAGTAGGCTTGGATTATTAATCGCGCCACGTTGTACCGATGATCCAAGTTTACAACCATCCATCACACCAACCAATCCACATCCAATCAACCCCCTTAGTATCGCTGACTAGTAAATGTACGAGTACCTACCTAGGTCAATATAATATGACGATATTTGGTCAACATTCTTATTGAGAAAATTGAAAGTGTAGGTACACTATGAATCCCATTTTGAAATAAGATTCGACTGATGCTAAAGATCAGAAAACTACCGAAAGATAACCCACATTATTGTGCCTTGTGTATCGACGAGATTGCTCATTCAACAACATTTTTAGGGAGTGACTGAGATCAAGCGTAGGACGGTCCGTGGGCTCGGGCCTACAGGACCGGCGATCCTCAAGGACTTGAGTTTTATCTGCGAGAAGATAGAGGAAAATAATAGAAACCTCACTAATCACGACTGTCTATTCAAATATTTCGAATCTATCCGGTTGGTGTGGGCTTGAGAGGAGTAGGTAGATTTTGAGCCCTTCCTCTTAATTTTAATTAAAATTAGCTTCCTAAACAATGCTAACCCCTTAAATCGGATAAGGAACTATATGGTCGGTACCTAAGTAAATTTGTAAAGTCGTAGATCCATAGCCTCAGATAATCAGGCCCTTCCCCAGGAATAAATTTAAAAACTATACATAACTTCTCTCTTTCAGGCTATGTACATTTACATACTTATGTGAGGCATTTGGCTCAACCACCGATTATTTGACTGTCTATCAAGAAATTGAATAAGGTGACGTGGCAGTAGGTGTTGTAAGTTAATTTTTTTTGCAGAAGACAAAGGGGTGATAGGTATTTCTCAGAATTATATACACATGGTGTCCCAAAAGTAACCCCCTCCCCCCGCGTTTCCCCAAGATTTTTAAGACATCGAAGTGAAAACTTGGAGAGCGTTTTCGGGCTGCCTGACCAAGTTCTAAAGAAATACAACTCAGAAACAAAAATCTAAAAGTTTCCACTTGGACATTTTCTCCCCCATTTTTGGCCGAGTGACACCTCATTTCCAAAGATTTTTGAGTGCTGAACACGACGGTGAAGCCAGAATTGCGATGTCTTATTCCGTTCTCAGATTGGAGCAAATGAACCATGAATATGCGCAATCATTTCTAAAAGTATGTTTAAAAAAAAAAAAAAAAAAAAAATCGCGCTTCTTTGTGGTTAATCAGCACCCCAAAAACGCTCTCCAAGTTTCGCTTCGATATCTTGGAAATTGTGGAAAAAGTATGGGGGGAAGTTACTTTTGGGACATCCTGTATATATGGGACACTGAAAAAATACCACAACATTTTTCCAGCTAGCTATTTCCAAAAGGCATTAATAGATACGATCAATGCTTTTACAATGTTAAAGTAACACTTTCTAGAAACATAATTTGATTTACAGGGCTAAGAAAACATTGCATCCCAATTATAAAATTGTCAAGTTAAATGTGCCCAAATGCTTTCAAATTATAGAAATTGTTTTAGGTAGGTAATATTTCAGGCTGGGGCTCCACATACAAGAAGCAAATGATGGTTCGCTTACAAGGACCGGGGAAATCAGAACTTCTCGTGAGAAACATCTAGCCTCCTTCTCCGAACATCCTTACTGGTGAAGATTCATGTGGTGGCGATGATTTAGGATGGGGTGGGGGGTTTCTGTACCTTCTAGGTCGTCAGCTTTTCGCTCCAGCTGAGAAAGTATGCGATGCATGCAGAATTGAGGGAACCTGCTGAGGGTTCTGCTTTCATGTTCCATCATCGAGACACAACCAACTAGAGTACCAGAGAAGGAATGTAGCGCAACTGACGATGCTCCACAGCAATCTTACCGAATCGGATTACGGGGGAAAAGGTGGTGATGCATCTCCATTTGTGTGATGGATTTGTGGAAACACAACGCCTGGCTCATATTTATGTGTACATAAATTTCGAATAGCATTAGCTCAGTGCTATTTGATAAAATATGCCATTGATAGTCTCAGTGCCATCCGAAAGTTTGTCTATTAGTACCTGGACATTTTTAGAGGATATTTGTATGACCGCATCGATCATTTCATAGTGTTTTACAAAGAGCACAAACATAGATACGCTAGCAATATTTGCAAAAGTTGTAAGGATCATCTATAATTGTGCTATAATTGCTTGCATGTTTATGTTGTCGTTCAATATTGTACATCCCTAAAATAAAATAAAATAAAAATTTGAAATTAATTAATTGTTTTTAAAGTACGAGTTATTAACATGGAGTTGAGCATTGGCGAAATACGTGATTTTTATGAACAAATCTATAAAAATAGTTCTGGGCTGAACCGGGTTAATTGCTTAAAGTACCTATCATATTCAATTATGTTTTAACCGGGCTTAACCGCATTGTTTTGGACAATTATGGCTGAACCTAGTTAATTACCTGAAGTATTCAATTATATTTTACTTTCGGATAAGACAAGAATTTTTCGATCTGCAACCTTGATAAGACGATCCACGAAAGAATAAAGCATCCTTCACTTATTCTCTTTATATCTGAGAGATGTGTCATAAAGTACGAGCACTTTGAAAGCACTAGATGATGTGTTTGAGATTGTTCCATCAGATGAATGGTTCGAGTAGGAAACAAATGATAAGAAAAACGAAGGTCCCTACTCAATTACTGGTTTGAAGTGAAAGTATTTTCATGTAATATGATAATTAGGAAAATGAAAGAGTGATAGAATGGAAAAATACAAAACTTAAATCCAAGTAGTCTTACCTACAAAAAAAAAATATATATATATATATATGACGTACAACTTGTTAGTTTAAGTGTGAAACTCGGTTGTAACGGAGTTGGAGAGATCTGCGAATGTTCCCATGTACGCAGAAACCGACCCAAACTAATATTTTTTAGGGGCAATCCTCGATTTCACAGACCTCGACAATCCTCGACAATCACAAAAATCCTCGATTTCATAGAAAAAACCACGTTTTCAGCATACAAACATACTTTTCTCCCCCAATTAACAAAGTAAAATAAAAACGCTGCAAATTATTCCACAAAGGTTTATTATTTTTTCAATTGAGTATGATCGTAGTTTTAGTTGGCTTGCGTACGTCATAAGGCCCGTCCAGACTCCTCGGCGTGTCCTATTTCGAGTTGCCACAACCTATACTTCTATAATTATATACGCATGTTTATATTTCTCGATTTGAGCTCCTATCTATTCAAATAGTTATTGCCTTAATAATACGATTATCTAACCATGTACGAAAAGTCGAGAGGATATGTTATTAAATATGCGTAGGAAAATCATTGGTATTAACACACAAATATGACCTAGAAAAAAACATATATTCATGCCTCGAAGGAACGCCGTACCCACCACAAGGTGCCGCGGCGCCTCCTCTCACTCCACCCCCCGCTCACCCCCCTCACCACCCACCGTGACCCCCTGCCAGAGATGGGCAAAATGTAATTACAATTACAATTACAATTACCTGGCAATTCCTTGTAATTTGTAATTGAAACCCCACAATTACAATTACTTGTAATTGTAATTGTAATTGCAATTATAAAGCTCAGAAAAGTAATTGTAATTGCAGGTCCCAATTACAATTACATTTGGGAGCCAAGTAATTGCAATTACAATTACAATTACATGTAATTGTAATTGTAATTGCTAAGTAATTAAATTCCAAATACTTACTTTGTGCAAATGGAACTAGCGAAGTGGAAATGTCCATTTTTACTTTCCCAACAGGGTGGAAAATAATGTCCATTTTCACTTTCTCAGCATCCCAACAGAGTGGAAAGTAATGTACATTTTTACTTTCCAGTTCCAGTCATGCAGCATGATCGTATGAGCGAATTTTCCTAATGTATATTAGGTATTACCTTTTTATTAAATTGAGTTGAAATTCGAGCAGTTTGTGTGCAAAGAAACTGTTAACTATTAATTTTATTGCAAAAAAACTTGTTCTAAGTATTATAGTTCGATTCAAACACAGATTTAGTATTTTTAGAATTTTTGGTTTTATCGATTTTTTGGCACTTCTTGATGAAATTTAAGTACAATTTTGAGCTTCAATTCTTAAATGACCTAGTTCATAGTTGACAAACTTTTTTGAGTAATATTCAGCAAAAACAAATATGAATTCAACGATTTTCAGCCGTTTTTTTCATTCTTAATGATTTTTTTTAGTACATTTTTTGAAATGCTCAAAAAATGTTGTTCAGTGAACTCATCCTTTCTTTTGGAATGCTTGATTTTTTGGCGCAAAAACGAAGTTTTTATCCAAATCCTATCGAGAGTTATCGTCTGGAATAACATATATATATATATATATATATATATATATATATATATATATATATATATATATATATATATATATATATATATACCCTGCATTTCCACAAAGTAATTGTAATTTAATTACTTTGCAATTACAATTACAATTACATGCAATTGTAATTGTAATTGCAATTACTTTGAACCGAAAAGTAATTGTAATTGCCAATCCCAATTACAATTACTTCTTGGAGGCGAGTAATTGCAACTACAATTACAATTACAAGTAATTGTAATTGCGAATGGTTGCAATTACTTTTGGTAATTGATGCTTGCAAAAGATAACTTTTCATCAATTGAGACTTTTGTTCACTTTCCTTTTAAAATTTTCACACAAATTACTTAAGTAATTGCAGATGTATTTAATTACTCATGTAATTAACTACTGCCCATCTCTGCCCCCTGCCAAGCGTGCCAGGCGTGCGTGCGTGCGTAAGTCTAACAAAGCCTTGAAATGACACTTTTTCGCCCGTTTTTGGCCCATAGCATCTATGCGAGTAAAGCGATCGGGATGGTTAAACGTTAGGACCAACTAGACCCCAAATGGAGTCTATGTGCGAAAGGACGGGTTTTTTAAGTCAATTCTTAGGCCTTTTATGGCCCGGACGGCGGACGGCGAACGGCGGACGGCGGACGGACATTTCAAATTTGGATTCTACGCACCTTGAAACGTAAAGTGACAAAGTTTGAGGGGGGGTTATAAAAATTTTTTGCTATACGATCACATAGGCTTATTATTGGAAATAATAAACCAAAATTGACTTCACCGTTGGAAAGCTGGGATTGTGATGAACTTTTAGGTTTACAGCATGAAAAATTCCAACCAGGACGTTTCGAGAGACAAGCTTTGAAGAAAATGAAAAGTTTCGGAATTTTAAAAAAATTTCACTTACGGAATATTTTTCACCCGTTCATTAGGGAGTTATGACAGTTTTAGTGACACAAAGTCGAAAACGCGAAAAAAAAGCTTAAAAGTGAAAAAAGCGGTCTTTAGCGCGAATTAAAAAATGTATATGTTGCAGGACAAAAAAAGTCAAAAATCAATAGTAGAATCGAACCCGAGCCGGTGGTGCGCCCAAAACTGCGACACCCTGTATAAATATTCAAATTCATCTATAGTCCCTCCTAGTAATAACTAAATATAAACTGAAAACCATCTTCTACAGGTGGTTGAGCTTTTTGTTGAAGCCGGTGAACAATAAAATGAAATAAAATGGTTAATCAAGTACATGTTGGTATACAGATAAAATGATCAAACAAGTAGGGAGGTATACAAATCATTATATGTGACCCACCCTAGGAAAAAGGACCTTATCATACCCCATGTCGAAATTAAGTTATTGTCATTTCTGGATTCTTGAGATCCTGCAGAAAACGCTGGTATTTTCAAAAAAGTCTATCTATATTAGTTCCAAAGATATGATTTTTCAAATCTGGTCTCCCGAACCCCTCATTTCGAGAAAAACGAGGTCAAAGTTTGAGCAACATTCAAAGTGAATTGTGGTCGTTCTATACAGGCGATATCAACTTGAATTTTTTTGCAGATTCGTGGGCATGTTGAGTTCTTTCACAATCACTGCAGATAATTTTGGATGTAATTAAAAATTTCAATTTTGAAGAAAAAAATTTTAAAAATGAATTTATTGAAGAGAAATCACAAAATTGAACATTTGTCAAAACATAAATTTGAAGAAAAAAAAAAACGAAACTTATTACTATTTCTAAGAGAACAATACATAATTCCAGTCGTATTGAATGATTAATAAGTAAGATAATTCACATTGAAAAATACTAGTTTTGACGAGTACTGCGTCGTTTCGGTGGTGGAAGAGTGGGGTGTTCTTCTTCACCTTCGGAGTCCACTTAGTACACCAAAACTTCACATCATTGTTTTCTCCCGCAGGGTTGGGGCAGACAATGCCTTTAGTTGCATCAGTGCAATACTTACGGTCTTATTTTTCTATGGTCCATTTGACATGAGAGAAGGGGTTGGGTAAGATAAGGTCCCTTTTGTGTAATCGCAACTATCACTCGTTTTTCGATATCATAATTAGCTAAACATCGATAAGTTAGTGACAATTGTACTGTGTACAGGGATAGTTGTTACTTACTTTAGAATCTATAAACCTAAAAATCTATATTTTTGACCATTTTAACGAAAAACGCCTCCTGAAAATTTTCCGAAGTAAGAGAAGATCCCTTTTTCCTTGGACGGGTCACATATAATGGATAGCCACTTATATACTAATTTTCATTTGGTAGACAGGTGTCAACTAATTTGGGTCAATTACGTCTACTTCATCCGTGCGTGATTCAGTTATGTTTCAGTGGTTTTATTCTACCTAAGGTTTGAATTGAAATAGCAGAGGGTGGATAAGTAGAAGGTAGGTGGTACTACAAGAACTCAAACCTTCATCATTGTGCGTCACACTAGGGTACTTTTGATTACATAAAATTTTAATAAATACTTTAGGACAAACCTATGAAGGTACGCCAGTAACCGACCGGTTAACTGTCTACCTATCTATACTTTCAGTGTCAATATACGAGTATCTCATGAAAATTTTCGGACCCTATGCACTCAGTGTGATCCATTTTTCAGTAGTTCAGAGAAGCTTTATAAAACATATAAATATATAGGTAGGCATTTCTGGGTAAAATTCAAATCGTAATCAATGCAGTCAATTCAACGTTGCTAATACATTACGATAATTAAAAGAAGAACTAAAGTACGGTTGTTTGAATATGATAGTGAAAAATCTACCCTGGTAACAGGTTAAAGTTTCGCAAAAAGTAGGTGCCTAGTTTCGTGAACTCCTTCTATTGTGGGATAATTACACGAAGGTAGCGAACTAATGAACGATCACTTGTTAATGGCCCAATCTAAATCATCACCACAGGATCGTTCTTATGAATACAGAATGAGAAGAAATGCGCGATTTTCTTGGATTTCACGCCAGCTGGAATGCGCGGGGGGAAAGGAGTGAGAACGGTGTGACTTTAACGAGAGGTTAAGGGAGGAGGGAGGGCCGAAGTATAACCTGCTAGTAGAGGCAGGCGATTTTGGATGTGGCGCACATGAATAAGGTTTGGCCTTGTGGCCGACTTGTGAATGAGAATGTAGAACGGTGACAAGTGTATTCACGGGGAAGCCGGGACTATAGAAGACCTTATTGGGATTTAAATGCGGGCGTATGAAAGGTGCGAGTTCGTTGACCTCCTTCTGACCACAAAACAAGTGCGGGATCGGTATCCTCTTTTTTGTGAGGAAAAGTTGAGAGTGCGGAGGAAGTGCACCTGTTTGACAAAAAATTGGAGAATTTGAGAGGAAGGTACCGTTTCTAGAAATAGTTCTGGGTAGGTGCAAAGAACGTAGGATGTCAGTAAGGACGATCGGAGGATGGGCTACAGATAAGAACAGTATGGATTTTGACTTACCAGATAATATTCGATTGGTTTCTCTCGAGGTTTGTTGTAGGATCTATGCAGTTCCGTCGCTCGAAGAGCATGAGCGATATGAAGTGCCGATGCATCGAACCGACCGTATTGATAATCTAGTTGAGGTGGCGCGACTACAGCAGTTCCATTCTGCGAACGAATTTGATCGTTGACCAAATTGGTCGTTTTTGGTACATTCAACGCCGAACGAATACCCACAGAGGACCCGTCCAAATGGCCCGGACCAATTTTCGGCACATGTCCAGAACAGTAGACTTCCTTATCTTCCTGGCGATGCTGGTTGTTGTAGTAAGTTTTTAAAGTCAATTTGGTACCGCACACAGCGCACTTGAAACATCCGGAATGGAAGAAGCTGAAATCTTTTAGAGGGCCGACCCTATCAACCTGATAAACAGTTTGATCACACCGCAAACAAGTGCTTTCATAAAAATTCATCCGATACATTGTGGCTGTTAGGCACTTTCACGGCGCGTTCAGACAGCTGTGAACACCGCCATATTTGTTACAACACTACCTTCCTACCTTGCTCTGCCTTGCCATGCCACCACGGGTCCGGCCTGCTCCTCCCTCTCCAGGTCTTCCCCACTTGCAGGAGTTCGCGGCTCTTCTCTTACAGGGTTCAGACGCTCCGTGAATTGAGGGAATAAAACCTCAATGAATCTGTTTCGGTCGAACATGCGTAATCTTATCTTGATTTACTCCTCTCCTACAAGTTTGAATATTGTCTATATACCTAAACATTCCTAGATACCTACCTACCAATAGGGCCGATATTCGGAGGAGAGTGAAGAATTTATTCCGGGAGAGGCAGACCACGTTTATTTCTCACCTGTGCGTATAATTGAAATGGATACGACTATATTTGATACTAACCTGTAGAGTTTAAGAAAACTCGTAGGTATAGATGTGGCGACCCACATACATTGTCACCTTGTATAGGACTACGTAATACCTAGTGTTTTCAGTACGAAACCAATAATCTGCCGTTGTAATGCAATATTCTAGTGTCCTTAGAGCTTCTTAGAGTTTGATTGTGGAAGACGTAATTCGTACTCGCATAAAGAGTGACTGGTGTGAGATTGTAGGTAGATAGGTATGTGTTTAAATATTTGTAGCCATTTGTGATTAAATACCGAATCGTTAAAAATGACGTGTTTCGCTTATTTGGTTTTGTTTTCCACATCCTAATGAATCTTAAGAGGTTCTCTAACAGTGATTTTGTTGTTCTTAAATGGTACCTAAAGAAGTCATAAAAGTGGAATTCTAGTATGACGTTAAAAAAGGTATGCCTTCCCTAGTTAAACTGCCCAAAAACTGCGTTCATGTATGAACTATATATATTACGAATGAGACCTGCTGGGGATGGTGCGTTTGTGTTAGATCCTTCACTAAGAATCAATTAAGAAAGGACGAGTTTTGAGGACTGTACTTATTGGAGGCAAAAATATGTTTAAAAAAAGGAAAGAAAGTACTTCCTACAGTGAAAATGACTATAAATTTCAATAAGTTTATCCGTGTAGCAGAATATTATTCAGAAATTATGATTCGCTCAATAAGTCATGGTGCACGACTCTGACTTTTTAAATTTATACAGCTCACGTTGGAGAATTTCCGAAATAATACTGATAGCTCTCTACACGTTATCTTCTCTTGTCCACACGCAAGAATGCTTGATTACAATTCGAAAACAAAATTCCCGTAGGTACATATGAAAATGGTGATAAAATACAAAGTAATAATATCTAACTTGTGATTATATCTGACTTTGACGATGCCTCAAAATCACGAGTACCTACCTAATTGTCTTTTTAATACAAATTATTACCTACTTATGTGATGACAATGAAATTACCGACCTATCATCATGATCAGATGCAACACCTAACACGCCGGTAGTGCAGGAATCACTTATGGCTTGGAGAAATCAGTTTGTTCAGTTCAAGTCAACTTGACGAAACGAGCGGCTGGCAAGTGTAAAAGGGAAATGATGGACTTTCTTAACCAACCGGCTGCTCAGGGTTTCTTCCGCAAATACTTCTTCTTAAGAACCGGCCACGTTTTGTATCCAGGGATTAGATCCATGTCCATCACACGTTTCCATTCAATAATGATTATGATTTTTGTTAGTTTAAATTATCATGTTGGCGAATATACATGAGAGACGGGGCGGCCCGAACTTAAAGCCTTACAATAAATTGAAATTGATTTAATAGGTAAATATTTATGACCTATTAATAGGACGTCTCTATGAAGCTATGTCTTATAAGCAAGGCTTCATAAATGAGAGGATCGACGATTGATATAGGGAGAGAGAGAGAGAGAGAGAGAGAGAGAGATTGAATTTGTTTAATAATCTGTACAATTTTAAAAGTAGCCCACTCTTACAATTATACAGAATATTATAAACATAATATACATGTACCTACCTATTCTTCAAAGCAGGTGCGAAGATAAACTGATATAAAATAATAAAAAATAGGTTGGTTTAAATTAAATTGGAATCAAATTAAATTAAAATTGAGAGAGAGAGAACCCTAGCCTGGGAATAAAAATAACTGAAAACAAATCCGTTTCAGACCATACTAAAACCAAATCCGTCGAAAAAACCCATAGGTGTGCGTGTGTGTGTGTGTAACAAATTTTGTCGACGCTGCCCAGGCTACAATTTTCAACCGATTTTCGAGATTCCTTCTCTGTTCGATTCCAATTTTAGTCTAGTCCTAGTTGTACGAAAAACCTCGAAAATCTCTAATTTGGTGACAGGAGGGGGTGGAGGGGGTAATAGCCGAACCTTTAATGTGTTGCCTAAGCTACAATTCTCAATCGATTTTCGTTATTATTTTTATCGTCGATCCCGATTTAGGTCTAGTTGTGCAACGAATCTTGGGAATTTCGGATATGGAATCGGGAAGGAGGGTGGAGGGGGAAATAGCCGATCCTAATAAGCAACTATTCTTAAATTATTTTCGTGACTCTTGTTTTTTCGATCCCAATTTTCGTCTAATTGTGCTACAAACCAAGAGAATTCCGGATTTGGCGTTGGAGAGATCCAATCCTACTGAGCGCTGCCCAAGATACTCTTCTTAACCGATTTTCGTAATTCTTTCATTTGTTCGATCCCAATTTTCAACTGGTTGTGCGAAAAACCTTGGAAATTCTAGATTTTTCATCGTAGAGGGGGTGGAGAGGGTTATTGACGATCCTTTTAGGCCCTGCCCAAGATACAATTTACTAATTTATTCTTGAACTTTTTTTTTCTTTTGTTCAATTAGGAATCCGGTCAAGTTATGCAACAAAAAAATTTAAATTAATTATCGGTGGGATAAAGGGAGGGATTAATTACGATAAATCATGATCTGTTGTTTTAGGTATGCAAAAAATCTTGAATTTCATTATTTCCCTATATTGCTCGAAGTATTTAGGTAGGTACTAGGTTTAGTGTTTAGGTAGGGGGTTTGCCCTGGTAAACTAAAACTTCATAAAGATTAGGGGCGGTGGAGGGTGGGGGGTTGTTGCATACTTATTCATGTTAGGTTATAATGGAGAGGGTACATTCAGTAAAACATTATCTATTCGCTTTTCTCACCAAAATCATATACAACACATAGGGACGTCCCCGTAATGCATGCATTACTTACCAATATGTTTGTGAAAGGAATAGGTACATACTTGAATAAATAAAAATGATCCCATCCCAACGTCACTCTCCTCTTTGCTGCGCTGTATAAAGGATTCATGCACGGAATGTAAATATTTTTGGTTGTAATCTCTATCTCTATCTCTATTATTTATAAGAATGAAACTCCGTCTGTCTGTTTGTCTGTCTGTTTGTCTGTCTGTTTGTCTGTCTGTCGTGTCTATGCACGGCCAAACGGCTGAGTGGGGGGAGTGTACGAGTGGGGGGATCTTCTTGAGATTTTCCAAAAGTGGGAGCGAGCGAATTTAAAATTGTTTAATCCCACCCGAACCATGGGCCGTAGGGCGGGAGGGGGGTCGAAGTAAAAATTAATGTGCGCTTTTTGGACTTCCCCGCTTCCCCTACCCCTCTAATCGGCCGTTGACGATTTCGGAAAAATACCGGTTTCGTAGGTTTTCCTACGAGGAAGACGACGGCGCGATCGGATCGCGAAAAAAGTATCGGGAAATGCGTCAAAAAAATGCGAGAGTACGGACCCGTTTTCTCGAAAAGTCCGCCGAAAAACTTGGTTTTTTCCGATTAAAATATACCCCATAAAGGTACGTTTTTCGGAACGGTTTTCGCGGGCGAAATACAGCTTTGGGTCCGCCGAATCTGAATCCGAAATCGGATATCGAAAAAAGTGACGGGCAGTCGGTCAAATCACGAGCGGAAGCGAGGGGAACCGTTTAACATCAGAAATTAATTTTGCCGTGTTCGCGAGAAGGCTCTACGAAGTCAGGGGTTCGATGAGGCGGGGCTTGCACCTGAAGGGAACGGGTTGCGAGCAGGTACACGCACTTACGTCTTGAAGGGTATACAGGTATACCTTGCGAGCGAAGCGAGAGCCATGTCAACAGAATAAATTCGGATTTTTTCCTACAAATATACAGCAATACCTTGCGAGCGAAGCGAGCAACATCCCCGAATAAACTTTTTGTGGTTCCACGTAGTTTCATAAGATTTAATTTGTTTGTAAGAATTTCCAACAGAAAAAAACGTCTGCCAAGTTGGGTGGGCAGTATAACTTCCTCAAGCGAGCGAAGCGAGCAGCATCCCTTACAGAAGTTAAACCTACCCTTAGGGATCTATCGTTTGCGAGCGAAGCGAGCAACATTCCCTACATGCCACACTTTGCGAGCGAAGCGAGCAATATTCCCTACATGCCACACTTTGCGAGCGAAGCGAGCAATTGAATGGGGGGTCCGGGGGGCTTGCCCCCCGGCTGGACGTGGAGGCGAGCGTAGCGAGCCGGAGCGGCTAGTTATTTATAAGAATGAAACTCCGTCTGTTTGTCTGTTTGTCGTGTCTATGCGCGGCCAAACGGCTGAGTGGGGGGAGTCTACGAGTGAGGGGATCTTCTTGGGATTTTCCGATAGGGTGAATAAGCGAATTTAAAATTTTCTAATCCCACCCGAACCATGGGCCTTAGGACGGGAGGGGGGTCGAAGCAAGTTTTAATGCGCGCTTTTTCGACTTCCCCGCTTCCCCTACCCCACTTCCCCTACCCCACTAAACGGCCGTCGAAAATTCCGGAAAAATGCCGGTTTCGTGGGTTTTTCTACGAGGAAGACGACGGCGCGATCCGATCGCGAAAAAAGTATCGGGAAATGCGTCAAAAAAAATTAAAGAGTAGGGACCCGTTTTCTCGAAAATTCGAACGAAAAACTTGGTTTTTTCTGATTAAAATACACCCCATTAACGTACGTTTTTCGGGACGGTTTTCGCGGGCGAAATACAGGTTTGATCCCGCCGAATCTGAATCCGAAATCGGATAGCGAAAAAAGTGACGGGAAGTAGGTCAAAGGAAAGGGAAAGGGTTTTTTCTACACATATACAGGTATACCTTGCGAGCGAAGCGAGCAACATCCCTTAATAAACTTTTCGTGGTTCCACGTAGTTTTATAAGATTTAATTTGTTTGTAAGAATTTCCAACAGAAAAAACGTCTGCCAAGTAGGGTGGGCAGTATAACTTCCTCAAGCGAGCGAAGCGAGCAGCATCCCCTACAGACGTTAAACTTACCACTAGGGATTTACCGTTTGCGAGCGAAGCGAGCAACATTCCCTACATGTTTCAATTGTAGTACATCGCATGTATACAGCCACACCTTGCGAGCGAAGCGAGGATTTTTCCTACACATATACAGCTGTACCGAGCGAGCGAAGCTAGCAACATCCCCTACACACGTTAAACCTACCCTTAGGCATCTACCGTTTGCGAGCGAAGCGAGCAACATCTATTGAAGCTAAGTGGCTACTACTGTATTTGGTTCGGTAGTTGGTTTCTCATATGTTGTGTACATTAGATGCAATAAAGTTCAGTCGTTGGAAAAACTTCAAAGTGACCACTTATTCTAATATTTAGAAATAATATTCTAGTATAGGTACTCAACACAGTAGACAGTACAAATTCCATTGCTCAATCAACTGCTGCTTTGACTACATCCCCTACACACGTTAAACCTACCCTTAGGTAGGATGACTGGCTAGAGGATCAGCGCCCTGTAAATAGGGAAATAAGGGTAGCAAACGATAGTAAAATCATGGCCAAAAGTTGTGGTACAGTTCGAGTGAAAATATCAGGCACAGATGGAAATACTGACATCAAAGATACTTTGTTCAGTCCAGATCTAAACACCAATTTGCTATCAGTTGGGAAAATGGTAGAGAAGGGCTTGAAGGTAGTGTTTTCAGAAGATGGTTGTAAAATAATGGATCCAAGAACCAAAATCAAAGGGAAAGTTCTTATCCGGGGTAAATTTGAGTATGGAGTTTTCAAAATCGTACCGAACAAAGAACAGGCCAATGCTCTCAACTGTGAAAATTCTCAAATGCTTTGGCATAAGAGGTTGGGTCATTTGAATCAAAGGTCTATGCTACTTTTGCGAAACAAGTTAGCTCATGGTGTTAAATTCAGTAAAACAGAGTTTCAACCTTGCGAAGCCTGTGTGAAAAGAAAAATGACCAGACAACCTTTCCCAAGTAGCCAGTCAAAGTCAAGAGAATTGTAGGAATTGATCCACTCAGATGTTTGTGGACATCGGTCCTGAAGATAGTTGGGGAGGAAAAAGGTACGCCTTAACTTTTACCGATGATTTTTCGAAGAAAACGTTCATATACCTCATCAGACAGAAGAGTGAGGTGAAAACGTATTCCGAGAATACAAAGAACTCGTAGAAAATCAGACAGGCAAACGAATCAAGATTCTTAGAACAGACAATGGTTCGGAATATGTGAACAACACGCTAACAAACTTTCTAAGGGAGAATGGAATAAGACATCAAACCACAGTGCCTTTCACGCCCGAACAACTAGGTGTTGCTGAGAGAGTAAATAGAACAGCCGTTGAAAAAGCGAGATGCATGCTCCAAGAGGCTGGACTCAGCCAAAAATATTGGGCAGAAGCAATGAGTACTGCTATATATCTGAAAAATAGATCGCCAACGTCTGCAGTGAAAAGGAAAACTCCCTACGAAGTGTGGACAGGGAGGAAGGTTGTGCTATCGCATCTCCGAGTTTTTGGATGTAATGCTTTTGTGCACGTTCCGAAGCGAAAAGAGAGAAAAAAGTGGGATCCAAAAGGAAAAGAATTTATATTTGTAGGTTACTGTGAAGATACTAAAGGGTATCGATAGAGTGATCCCACGAATCCCACCATAGTGACCAGAGCAAGAGATGTGGTGTTCTTTGAAACTGTAACAGAGTTACCTCCTGTGAGGTCCATCAAGGTCCCGTCAGGGCACCAGAGATAGCGCTGTCGGCGTTCCGTTGATGAAACAACGGGCGCCTCTGCCGTTCTCGATCATTTTAGCAGCTGGGTTTGGCGTTGGATGGGATTCCAGGTGACTGGAAAACTAATCTACTCCGAACATGGCTCATTAAAAGCTATTAGTAGGAGTGGTATCTCTCTGACGGGATACTGTTTACCTCCTCTATCTTTTTTATGTGGATTTAGGCCCCCATTGCACCTCTGGGGGGGCACCTAGATTCCTTATATGGTAGCAGAGCGTGGTTTGGATTATGCACGGCTGACGCCTAGTAGTCCAATCCACTATTTTTGGGGCGTTAATGTTTCAGAAGAAACATGGCCCGGGGTTCCAGAACGAATTCCCATTATCACCCTTTGGTATATAAATAATTTTATTGGTCTTTGACTTATAATTTCTCTTTTATTCCCCATTTATATTTTCAATTTTTAGCCACCTGAGTATTGCTATTATGTCAATTACCAGGTTAGAGCACAATTTAAGTCCCCAAAGTTGGGCATATTGATTTAAGTCCCCAATGTTGGGCATATTAATTTATATATATATTTTATTTTCCTAAGGTATAAGTCTCCATAGTTGAGCCTCCGTTTTGTCCCGATTTTTCAATGAATACTTCTTATGAAGATTCATTGACAATCCTGTTTTAATTTCTATTTCCCCATCCACAATCGCCAATGCAGCTATTTATGAATGAATGAGTTCCACCCAGTTAACATCCTTGATCTTCAATCAAGGATGTCTTTAAGGGGAGGAGTGTAACAGAGTTACCTCCTGTGAGGTCCATCGAGGTCCCGTCAGGGCACCAGAGATAGCGCTGTCGGCATTCCGTTGATGAAACAACGGGCGCCTCGGCCGTTCTCGATCATTTTAGCTGCTGGGTTTGGTGTTGGATGGGATTCCAGGTGACTGGAAAACCAATCTACTCCGAACATGGCTCATTAAAAGCTATTAGTAGGAGTGGTATCTCTCTGACGGGATACTGTTTACCTCCTCTACCTTTTTTATGTGGACATGTCACACTTTGCGAGCGAAGCGAGCAATTTAATGGGGGGTGGACGTGGAAGCGAGCGAAGTGAGCCGGAACGGCTAGTATGTAATATGATATAATATAATATAATATAATTTGTATATAAACCTTACGAAAATGGGAACTATGCCCTGGGGAATCAACTTGCTCAACTTTGGAGACTTACAGTGGAAGGAACCCATTATGGGGACTTATGAAATAGGGAACGATGAACTGAGTTTGGGAACAATGCCCTTGAAAATTAAGTACCTATGTTAAATAGAAATAATATGATGGGATAAATTGAGAAATTAATAATCAAGAACCAATGAAAGTATTTATGTATCCAAGGGAGTATAATGGGTATTCCTTCTGGAAACCCGGGAGATGTTTCTTCTGAAACATTAACGCCCCAAAAATAGTGGATCGGATTACTAGGCGTTAGCCGTGCATAATCCTAACCACGCTCTGCTACCATGTAATGGACTTAGGCACCCCGTGGGTGCTGCCATGGGGGTCTAAATCCACACTCATAGAGAGAGAGAGGAGAGTGACAGTACCATAAGAGATACAACTCGTACTAATAGCATATATGTTACGTTCAGAGAAGATAGGTTTTCCAGTTCTAAGATCACCCATCCATCGCCAAACGCGGGCTTTCGAAAACACGGGAATCCCTTGGATCTCGCGGGAACTGTCACATCTTCAACCTCAAAACCGGGGGGGGTTCAATGCACCAGATACGTAAGACAATCGTTGACTGATTGATCGATCTGTTGATCGATTAGAGTGTGGATAGATTAGATTTGTAGCAGATTGCATTGCACTGAGTTTCCCGTTGTATCCCGTCTCGAGGTTGAAAGACCTACTGGCAGGACTCTTCCCACAACATCATTTTTGGGGCACCCCCCGAATGCTTCACCTTTCTTCCTTTACTGTTTAAAAATATAATTATTTAATAAGCCTGTCCAAAAATCGCATATGAATAATGAACTTACTACTGAGATAGGGATGAAAAAATTTGCTCAAAATTAGAATAAATTCCTGTAATTAATTGTCTTGTACCATTGTGTAAATAATAATACTTTAAATAATACTACAAAAATACTACACCGAGCCACAACATTAGGCACAAACATAACTTTTATGTGGGTGCCAAGCCATTTAGGTATTCATGGCAATGAGTGTGCTGATGCCCTTGCAAGGAGAGCTATTGGTGATGACTCCATCGAAATGCTGCCTATGCGCACTGAGGATCAAATCTCCTACATGCAGCATAAAGCCAATTCCATCTGTCTCGAGCAATGGCAGGGCGAGGTCACTGGTCTGCGTGGAGTCCTTCAGGACCTTTGCCCGGTTGATCCTTTCGTGGCCCACCTTCCAAGGAGGGACCGAATAGTGGTCAATCGGGTAGCCACTGGTCATACTCACAGACACCTGCTAGATCCAGTAGCTCGTGATGTTGTGTGTGGGAGATGTGGGGGTGATTTGTCTATCCGCCACTTTTTGGAGGATTGCCCAGCCCTCATGGACCACAGAGTCCAGCAATCACCCCCTCAGTGGGTGGATGTTCTGTCAGGACCAGTCCCTGTTGGTGTACCTACCTGAAAGCCACTGAGCTTTACAACCAACTGTAATATTCTGATCTGTGATATATTTATTCATTTATGCACATCTAGCCTAGGGCTGCCATATCTTTTCGACGTAAGTAGGGACAGCGTAAGCTAAAAGTCGGAACATATCGGGACTGCCTAAAAGTAGAAAGTCGGGACAAGATATACTTCAAGTCACTGACAAAATACAACGACTAAGTTTTATTTTTGGAAAAAATACAATAGGTATTGAAAAGTTGGAGAAACATCATTATTGAAAAAAAAAAAAAACGAAATATCACATTTGGGTGCTTAGATCATCTATTACATAGACCTATAAATTTCAAATAGTCAAAGGTGTCCGGCTACCTATCTGCAATGAAGGACATCTGTACCACGCAGGGTTTATCCAGTTTTCATCCTGATATTACAAAATACTTCGGAGATTCAACTACTTTAAAAATCGGGACGAAGTCAGGACAGCAAAAAAAAAATAATCAGGACGCTTCAAAAATCATGACGGGACGCCCGGGACACCTCGAAAATCGGGACATGTCCCGATAAATCGGGACGGATGGCAGCCCTAATCTAGCCATACCTTTATTTAACCATGATGTATAGTATCTATTATTATATATTTATCGATAATATTAATTTATGTATTTGTAAGTATCATCTAGTCGTAGTTTAGTTTTTATTACGGGGTATTTTTATCCGCTGCAGGGGTTACAAAGGGTTTACAGGGTTACAGGGGTTACCTATTATTTCTCCCTCTCTGATCTGCCAGTGGAGTCCGTGATGGCAATCCGTTTAGTGACGGACGGTCAGCATGGCTCCCCTTAGAATCGTGGCCGTTGCAGTGTCCTTTTGACACCCCTTTTTGATTGCCGCTAATGACCCTTTCGGTTGAGACGCGGCTTAAATTCTAGGAAAAAAAAATAGTTTAAGCATTTAATTCATTGCAAAAATTGTATAAGGCAGCAACGACTTCTCGAAATCCCTTTCATTGAAATAATGGGTTCGAAACTTCGAAATTCTTGTTGACAGCGTTCCAGCGGTTCAGTTAAATAACTGAAAAATTCGTGAACTCATCCCCACCACCTCGGTTCTCTTTCTGAATTAGTTGTGTTCTATTCATGTTCAGCCGCGCTGGAACAAACCTATCGATGACAGTTACGATGACAGCTTTGAAAAAAAAAGGAAAGTTAACGATTGCTCGGTCGAGGTCTAGACAATGGTTTTCTTGAATCGTGCAGAGATGCTCTCGCCCATTCACCTTTTGATCCTCGGAGATCAATCCCCCCCATTTCGTTAGTTCACTTCCCGTCGCCTTGTAATGCTGATAGTTGGAGCAGCTCACTAAGCTGCATTTCGCATTTTCCTAGTTGTCATTCCAAGTATCAATAAATGGTCACTTCTCCGTGATTCAGCGTGAAAAATACCTCGGAATCGTGTATTACATGTGGCAATTGATTATCTCCAAAAACTCAATATTTCACGATTTGCGTGTAATTTTGCACCTGTTTTTCGCATTCTCAAAAAATCGAATGACGAGCCTTTTTTCCATGAAATTCCATGAAATATAGATTCACAATCTGCAATAAAAAATGAGGGCTCTTAATTTAAAAACCCGTAATTAGAGTGTCGTAGCGATACTATGGCACGTGATTATCAAAATTTTATTTTATCATTAAATATTGCTCCAAAAATAAATAAGAACTACCGTTTGAAGTTTTTTATATCTTCAAAAATAAAAATAAAAAAATATGTAAAGGGTGGAGGGGGGACGTTGAACTGGGAAACAGTGTATGACGTATGATGAATTCCCGAAACGACCGACAAAGGAATGATCTATCACGGGACGATCTATCTTAATTTATCAACGGACGGATTTTGTTCAAATTTGGTGGGTAGTAAAGTACAAGTCTCGACATGATAACACATGATTTTTGTTGCCATTAGTTGTCCATAGTAGGTAACTATTGCACATTCTTCAACTAATCCTATACTTCCATTTTGCAATATGTGAGGGAGCTATACTGCCCACCCAACTTGATAAACGTTTTTATTTTGCTTCTTATTTTTCGACTCGTCCCTCTGTCTACCCCGGCCACTATTCCTTCTGAAACGTTGATTTCGAAAATACAGCTACTGTATTGAGAGGTGCACATTGAAAGAAATTCTAAGTCAATCAGAGAAACGATGACGTGAATAGATCAGCAGCTACGGCCAGAGAGTGAGAAAAAAGGGTAAATTAATTGAAAAAAAAGCTTCAACACAACCTCCACTTCCCCTTCAAGCAGAACTCTAAAATCCGACAAATCCTGCCCACAACTGTAAAAATCGAAAATTCTGGCAACACCCCGTAGTGTCCTCCAACTAGACGATTTCCCGTGTAAAACAACTCTATGTCCTACTGCCGTCAAGCCGCGCGAGAAAAACGAATGTGATGCGTCGCACAGTGTGGCCAAGGTGAAAAAAAAAACCCCAAACGAACATTTCTGAATCCCTCCAAAACTATTATTATTCCATTCTGTATGCTTCGGAGCACCACTCCTAAAGGTTTCCGTCCAAAAAGTCATTTACCTGATTTTTAAGGGCTGTAGAACCGGCAGGTTTTGGGGGAAATCCCGATATCGTGAGTGCAGTTTTATACCTCTGAAAAATCGTAGCCGAGACATTTTGCACTACAAAAATTGGTGAAACATGAAATATGATCATTTCATCGGATGAAAGCACTCAGCTACAAGGTAGTATTTTATCTTAACAAGAAAAAAAAATCTTGTCACTGTTTTTAGCGAATTTCAAAGGGAAAACTGCATCTAGTTTTGTGTATTTAATTCTATAATACTCGTACTAAGTCGAACTCGGGCTAGCAACGGTCTGCGACTGGTTTTCATGAGTAGAACAACCCCTCAAAGTTTAGGGTCCTCGTTCTCCCTCCTTTTTTCCTAGAGATTTTAACGTTTAAGCGAATATAATTTATTGAGAAAACTCGTTTCTGCGCAACGTAAGACGGTAGATAACGAACTTGAAAAATCGTTATTTCAGCTTTTGGAGCAGATAAAGGTTTGATCTTCGAACTCTAACTCGAACTGGCTGACCAAGTCCGGAATAATACTGAATTGATACAAGAGCGTAACGAACGAAGTAGGTAAAATACACTGCCAAGGAAATGGCACATGAGCTTCCTCGTGACCTTCACAGTACGTCACCATTAAATTCCAGAAAACTAAAAACGATCGGTTCTGGCATCAGTGAATTAATAGGGTGGGAAATTGGAAGCTGAATGGTACATATAATAAATGAAATTAATAAGGAAAATTTTGATTTTAATATGGGACCATCCATGTAGAGACCCGCACAATCCCTAAAAATTTGAAGAAAATCGCATCAAAATTGTGGAAATTACGGCTGGTGCAAGGACCGTAACAAGAATATTTCGTTCACGCATGCGCAGAGCGTACCGCTAATGCAGTTATGATGATTGTCTTATGGGACCTCAAGGAACCTTACCCACATCATCCCTGAAAATCTGACAGAAATCCGTTCAACATTGACCGAGTTATGACCGTCACAAGGAACTCACGTTAGCGCCTGCGCAGAAGCTACCGTTGATTCGATCATGATGAAGTTGATAGGGGATCATCTAGAGCTTAACCCGCACGATCCCTGAAAATTTGGTTAAAATCGGATCGAAATTGTGGAAGTTATGGCTGTTACAAGGAAATGTGAACGGACTGACAGACAGACACGGAACCAAATTTGTTCAGGAGGCTCTGAAACGCAAAATGCGAGTGGAAATTTTGATTTTGGAGCAAAAAAATTTTTTTTCATTTCGAAAGTGAAAACAAAGCTTCCGCTGCCTTGCAGTCTCGGAAGCAAAATGTGTAGCGTCGAAAGGAGTCCAATACTCCGATAAGGGGCCATGGATGTCACTATTTTACTTTAGTTCTCACGATGTGTATCGACAAGGCATGCATTTTAATATCGCAGTTTTCTACCGTCCACAGTTCATCTGTTCCAATCAATGGAAAGTATGAAATAATTTATATCTTTCAGTTTGTTGATATAATCATGGGATATGGATTACCGAAGTCTACCCCAAAGCCTACTCTCGAAATTTCAATATTTTAAGGCAATATAGCACCCTACTCATTGAAAAAAGAAAAAAATATATATATACATTTATAAAATGAATAAATAAATAAAATAAATAAATAAAACAAATAAATACATGAAATAAATACCTAAATAAATTTCAAAATTTACAGATTTTTAGCGAATTTTCTTTGAAAATTAAGTTATTGAACATATGAGTTCTGGACAGCGAAACCTTGACATTCAGGTAAGAAACTGACCTTGAATTCGGATTTAGCTCACTCAAATACCCACTGTTACGTATACTCGAAATCATTATTAACATCTGGTTGATTTTCATTTGTTTCATTATTTTTAATTTTGAAACCAAGACGAATAAATTCACTTTGTAATTGGGACTCGATCACAATTAATTATTTTGCCTAATCTTACTTAAAGTTATTTTGCGCACGAAAAGTAGTTGATAGGTATATTAGATTAGGTACGAACAGATCGCCCACCAGTTACAATACGTGGCATCTCTTTGGTACATACACAGATCTACGTTTTGGATTGATAATGGAACGAATGAAAGCAGAAAGGGCTATTGCAAGGCGCATTTTTTCGAGAGCATGTTCTGCGCTGGAACAGGAGTTGGCCAAGTACGGAGTGGATCGTGTAGCGGTGTTGGCGAAAATGGAAGCGATGGAGTTCGAGGCTCAGAAAATTTTCTGCATAGATGAAGAAAAGAAGGTACTGTTGATGGTGGAGCACATGGATAAAGAAGTACGGTTAAAAGAGTTCGAGGATATGAGCGACTACAGGAGTGTTTTTCTGTTCAGAGGAAAGTATGAGGCACACAATAGAGCAGTGAATGAGGCAAAAGAATATGTAGATGCACAATCAGTATGTAAAGAGTGAGAAAATTTTCAAGTTGCCAAAAATAGAACAGAAGAAATTTGATGGAGAGCTAAATAACTGGCAAGGTTTTTGGGGACAGTTTAAGGTTATCGATGAAAGTAAGTCCCGACATAACCGATTCAGACAAGTACCAGTACTTACTTCAAAGAACAGTAGTAGGATCTAAGACACTCCAAGTAGTAGAATGTTTTCCAACTTCCGGTGAAAACTATTGTAATGCCTTAGCATATTTGAAAGAGCGATTCGCTAAAGATGAATTTCTTATTGAAGCCTACTATAGGGAATTACTTTCATTATTCATACGTCAAGCTTCTTGCAAGACAGATATTTCGCTTTCGTTTCTTTTTGACAGCTTGTCGACACAACTTCGGGCGCTTGTGACTCTAGGAGTTACGAAAGAAAATTACTCTGCCATGCATTATCCGATGGTAGAGTCCTGTTTACCCGTAGGTTCCGGCTGATACCGGTGGCGGCAGACATCGGCTATTCAAAGACTCCAGACACATTGCTAGCCAACCTGATGAATTTTTTTAAGGCAGAGGTAGAAAGCGACGAAAGGATCAGGCTGGCAACAGATGGGTTTCCTGCATCGGAAAGTAAGGCAAATAATCTTAAGAAATTGGAACCAATTCCAACAGCGGCTACTATACTGACAGTTGAGAACGGTGCTAAGCCAAAGGTTATAGTTTGCATTTTCTGTGGTAAAGACTCTCACAACGGTCAGGATGTCATAAGGCGCTAAGTTTACCACTACAGGCACGTAGGGATGTAGTGGCCAAGAAAAAGTCCTGCTTTTGTTGCCTACTAATTGTTCCCAGAGGATGACGATATCCAAAAGAAGCCTTTCGAATTTTTCCCAAACCACCTAACTTAAGAAAAAATCGTGCTTCTTCCACGGAATAAGATATCGCAATTCTGGTTTCACCATCGTGTTCAGCACTAAAAAAAATTTTAAAATGAGGTGTGTCAGTCGACAAAAAAATGGAAAAATGTTATTCGAAGTAGGGGAGCTTTGTTGATTCAGGAGGGGGGTTTCGTTTTTGATTTTTTTTTTTTAAATCAGTGACTTGAGGTTTCTTAAAACTGAAAAATGGGATGTAACTCTGCGTATCGTGGTTACAAAGTCCAGTTGTTATTTCAATATTTACCTCATTTTTGAATTCTATAATGAGCATTTTCCTCCCTCAGGTCATCGGTGCCAACCGACCCCACAAGCGGGGTTATTTGGCACCAGGGGGGTGGGTCAGTTGGCACTAGTGCCAAACTAGCCCCTCTATGCAGTGCCAACTGACCTCAACTATCTAATGGCAGACAGAAAATTAGGTAGGTGTATAAATTAAATTATAGGTACATACCTAACAAATAAAATAATACCTAAAGGCAAAACTTGGATGAGATTCACAATATAGAGTCTCTAATAAGGACACAAATCTCTACTTAAAGACTTGATTTTAATCAACAAAGTCAAATATAACAGAAAAAAATAAAAATGAAAAATTATCTTCTTTTCTGTAGTTGTTTTAGTTATTAATTACTAGTTACCTCTCTAAACTGACTCGAAATAATCGCAATTTTTTTAACATGACAGTATCATGTTTTACCGCGGGATTTTTCGCTTGAAAATTAAGCGAAATTCAGCGCGAGCCGACATGTTTTATATTGATTTTCACGTACCACCAATGCGTTGCTGGGGAAGTGTAACTCCCTTAGTTCTTTAGTTCTCATATCAAGAAAATCGTTGGCCACTTTTTGGAATGCTCCAATTTTTTCACAACATCTCATGAACCCTAAACCACTGTAGTGTGAAGGAAAGCTGATTTATTACGCTGCGTTATAAACTATTATTGCTAAGTAACCATAATGAACTAATAATGCAAAAAGAAGGCACTACATCATCATGGTAGGTACGATTGAGTAGTAGGTTCTTGTAAGCAGTAGGTACTAGACGATGCATAGACCTCTGACCAGCTGATTGGCTCATAAAATTGATTTCTATGGTATTTAATCTCTGAAGCTGACATTTGAAACAGGGCCTGTATCAGAAGGTAGAATAGAATTTCAACGTGCGCGAAACCACCATAATATGCCGATTGAGCTCGTGAGCTAATTTTCATGTTGTTTAATCTATGAAGCTGAAATTTGAAACAGAGCTTCTATGAGACAGGTAGAAGAGAATTAGTGAGGGAGCACCCAAATCAGCTGAGTGAGTTCGGGAGCTCAATTCTCTCCTAATAGACCAAGGAGACTGTGGTGCGGAGCCTCTATAGGCTGCTCTGTACGACTGACAAAGTGAGGACCCACACAGATCAGCTGAGTGAGCTCGGGAGCTCAATTCTCTCCTAACAGACTTAAGAGACAAATTTGGTGTGGAGCCTCTAATCCTGCTGTGTACTGTTGACAAAGTGAGCACCCACCATGATCTTCTGAGCGAGCTCGGTAGGTCATTTCTCTTTCAATAGACCTAGGAAGCTGAAGTTAGGTATGGAGCCTCTATTGGCCTGCTATGTCACTACAAGTGTCAAAGCAAGGAACCACTCGGATTAGCAGTGTACGATTGACCAAGTGAGGACCCACCCTGATCAGCTAAGTGAGCTCGGGAGCTCATTTCTCTTCCAATTGTCAGAGGAAACTGAAATTTTGTGTTTAGCAACATTAAGACGAGAGAAACATGATACATGATTTTCATTTTTTGCTTGCAGCAAAAAATCGACATTTCATTTTCTGTAGTTGCTTTATGTATTCATTATTAGTTACCTCTTTGAATTGACTCGAAAAAATCGCTAATTTTTTGTTAAGCACCAAGTTGGTGAATGGACTTGATTTTTAATCTTTTAATGACTCAAACTTTAAAATTGAAACTTTCAAACTTTAGAACACATCTAAATGGTTCGATCTCAAAAAATTATAGGAGTTGGTTTTCAAACAAAACTCGTATAAACGATAGACATTAAATGCTGCAAATGTATCAAAACGAACCTCTAATAGCCGTGGATGCATGGCCCCTTGCTATCACAGGCATATATATATATATATATATATATATATATATATATATATATATATATATATATATATATATATATATATATATATATATATATAATACAAAAATACAATATAAAAAATACAAAAACCTATATATATTGTAAATTTTTAGGCCTACCGCATTCAAGGTTACCATATGATAATTTGGTTGCGTAAATAAAGTACTCAGTTTGTGTTTGGATTTCAATGAGTGCAGTCTTGTGTATTTGTTAAGTTCTTAACATTGGTGACAGCGGTGGGATGGAGTGGAGACTGCCTCCCAGAATCCCTTTCGGTAATCGAGTACCGGTGAGAAAGGAAGAAAATGTACAGAAAATTCAGAAGAGAGGCAATGTTCGGAGAATTCAGAAGCAATCGAATTCAGTTTCATTCAAACGTGCTGTGATCGAAGATGATGAACAGATGTGGTGCCAAGAATGCGGTAGGCCTAAAAATTTACATTCAGTGTTTTGTCCTTTAAATGTAGAAGCTGCATTGGAAATGGCAAAAAACGCAGAGGAGAAAAATAATAAAGTAGATTATTTCGAAGATTTTGATCTCTTGAAGACCATGGTGACGCATCAAACCTCTTTAATTGCTAAGGAATCGTACAAGCCAAGCAACAGGCCTCAAATTTACAAGCACCCACTCACTAAGCCAATTCAAAAACATAGTACAAAAAATATTTCTGTACCAAAGAATCAGGCTTTGAATGGTGAAGAGAACAAGGACGATAAAAATGTTGAAACAAAGCCTCTTGGTAGAGAATACTTTTGCTGGCGGTGTGGTATACCCGGATTTTTGGGTAATAGATGTCCAAAAAGTCCTCGTCGCTTCATTCTGCCAGAGAACTCGAAGATGCCAAAAATTATAACAACTGCGGGTGAGGGAGAATGGAATATTGAAAAGCCTACCCAAGTAGATCGGGTATACATTATACTCGTAAATAACAAAACTGAAGTACCCGAGAAAATCAGAGATTCTTCGATTTACGTTAGGCCAGATAAATCAAGATGCAGAGAGGGGCATATCGAAACTTGTTCAGAAGTACTATACGGGGAGATGACAGAGGAGGATCCTGAGGAAAAGGTTGAGGAGGAGGCCGCGGAGGAGAATGAAGGGGCGGCTGAGGACCTCAAAGAATCTGGCGAGGAAAATCCACCAGAATCATCTGAACAGCCTGACGAATCTCTAGCTACAACACTTGTTGAAACTGAAGCGGAGACTGATGGAGAAATAAGGGATACAACAGCACCCGAGACAGAAGAGGAAAAAGAGTCTGCTGAGAAAAAAGATTTCGGATTACCTGGCGAAGTAGCATCGATACCTATGGAACCTACAGAAACAGGTGAAGAGATAAAATCTTTAGAACTGAAGGAGCTTGTTGAAGATATGGCGTCAATGAGTATGGAGGATCTTGATATTGTCGAGAAAGATTTGGAAAAAGCTCTGGGTGATGAGGACAAGCCAGCCATCGATGAGGTTGCAGAAAAGGTTGGAACATGGATGGATGAAACTATCCATGAAGTCGAAAAAGAATATTCGGCTAAAGATTTTACTGGACCTCCCGTTGCACAAAGGTCTTTCTGGAGCAGTAGCATTGGAGATTCGGCCTCAAAAATTGAAATTCCCAGTATAATAGAGATCTATATAAATACCGTTCTCAAAGGAAATGAACACGGATCAAGAGCCAATGAAACAGAATTCAATAACGATGAAGCAACTAGATGGGTCAATGTCATAAGTCTACGTAACAGGAAGGTCAGAAGAATTGAAGGCATAAAAATGAAAAAAATCAAGTGTCCAAATTGGTGGAAGCGAGTTCGTTGGAAGAATGAGTGCTATATTATTGATTCTTTGATTGAGTCAATCAACGAAATCTTGAAGAGATTGTGGTGAATCTGGACTATCCATAATTATAGTCGGACTTGGACTCTTGTGAAAAAGAGGGGGAATAGTGTTAGGAATCAAGGTTACCATATGATAATTTGGTTGCGTAAATAAAGTACTCAGTTTGTGTTTGGATTTCAATGAGTGCAGTCTTGTGTATTTGTTAAGTTCTTAACAATATATATAAAATACATAAAATACAAAAACCTACGAACAGGGAATGCGGAGGAAAAAAGGGGTTATTTGGCACTAGTTATGGAAAAACGCCATTATAGAAAAACATGTCGGTGAACACATGCTCACACAAGCTCACAGATTATCGTAGGTTATATTATATTATTTTGTTTTGAAATTTGAGCACCTTTAGTGCAAAGAAATTGTTAAACACAAATTTTATGGCAAATAAACTCGTTCTTAATAATAACCTATGATTCAAAACAGATGTCGGAGGGTTAGATCAGTTTTTTAATAGATTTATCTGCAAATATTATTGAAATTTAAGTACATTTTTCACCATAATTTACTGAATAAATATTTTAATGTTCTAGTTCATCGTTGACAAACTTCTTTTGACTAAACTAAATATAAAGTCAAAAATTTTTAGACAGTTTTAGTCATTTTTAGTGATTTGACACATATGACACATATACACACACACACACACACACGCGCGCGCACGCACGCACGCACGCACACACACACACTTTTTTTTTTTTTTTTTTTTTTTTTTTTTTTTTTTTTTTTTTTTTTTTTTTTTTTTTTTTTTTTTTTTTTTTTTTTTTGGAACCTCCCCTCAAAGACGGAGGGGGCACGCCATTAAATTGGAAAATAACAAATAAAATAAAAAAGTGGGGAGGACGCCCAGGTTTACCCGACGCCGGCTCTAGGGATAAGGGAAGTTGCAGGACGAGGAGGAAGAATGGGATGAAAGGAAGTGCCCCTATAGAATGACCACCAGTTCAAGTAAGAACCCCTCAGGACGCGGGTGGTGATACCACGGAGTACTCCTGCAGAGATGCCCAACTCGAGTAACTCCGTGGCACTTTTCCCGCACCACACCCCGCGCCATGACACGGTCGCGGCAATGACCTTGATGTTACTAGGTGCCACTCCTTTTAGCTCAGATATCGCTTGGCGCAGATCATTTCTATCATATTTACTTTTCTTAGCCCGCCAGGTCTACTCCATGTCCACGCTGCCACTGATAACCTGGACATCCAGGATTATGGCAGACCCGTCGGGCTTGATCGCAATGATATCTGGCTTCTTGCCCCGGTCACTCGGCATGTGGTATAGTCTCTCCCTTTCGACATCCCAACCGCTAGATGACAAAGCACCTACTATCTGCTTGGCAACCGCATCGTGACGTAAAATGCGGCCACCGTGAGTACGAGGACACTGCTGCACCACATGATAAAGATTCTCATTTTTACCCCGACAGGCACGGTAAAGGGTGTCTACTGTCCCGCGACTACTCCTCGAACACCTCACCGAGGTGGCTAACGTAGCCACCCGGACGGCGTGAAAATGGCGATAGTCGCGGGCCCCAATGCCCTCTGAAGCCCATTCCACCCACTGGGTTGAAATGGGGGATTCAGAGCACTGTCGGAGTTCTTTACCATCTACTGACTCATGCAGTGCAGCAGCGAGCAGAGCACCAGGGAGGCAGATGAGCTGGGTTTTGGAGCAGTTGGTGTTGCTCGATCGCACCACAACAACTGCTGCCGGACAAAGTCCAGGTCAGCAGCAGTGCGGGCGACCTCCCAGCTCGAGCCCCTGAGGGCAAGCAGGCGCTGGCGGCGTAAAGATGGGATGCTGGCAGAAAGAGAGACAATACCGAGCCCACCGGCCTTGACCGGTGCGTGGATGTAAGCACTTGGGACACCAGGTGGAAAGCCTAGCCAAGAGCGCACAGCAGAGCGAACTTCACGATTTAACTCAAGCAGCCTCCCCGCAGTAAGCCTGCCAAAGACTAACCCATAGGTTAGCTTTGGCAGTAAGTACGTGCGAAGGAGGCGCAGCTTCTGCTGTGGCTTCAATGGAGCCTTGGTGACACGAGCTAATGCTCCACCAAGGTCCACACGGCTTGGGGCTATAGTGGCCACACCCATAAAGTCGACCCCAAGGTACCGCCAGACCTCCAACACGGATCGGGCAGGGATGGAAGTTTGTTCTAAGACAAAACACTCCTCATCCACTACCTTCACCTTATGCTGGCGACCCGACGGGACCAAGGAGACCGACCCACACTTAGCTGGGTTGACCACCAAACCACACCTGGCTAGCTGCTCAGCAAATGCGTTGAGGGAGATCTGCAAGCCCTCACGGGTTTCTGCGAGTAGGATGACATCATCAGCAAAAGCTAATGCACCTACTCGCACCCCAGGGGCGAGATCAAACCCTATTTCAGCTGGCAGCTTACCCAAGGCCGTATCCACGACCAGGTTGAAGAGGAGTGGCGACAGAGGATCCCCCTGGCGTACCCCGCGCCCAATAACAACATCCCCTGACATCTCACCTCGTGCCTCGAGGACCGTCACGCCTTCGTGGTACAGACAGGCAACATACTCAATTAAACGAGCAGGTGCCCCGACACCACGAAGACAATCGGTCAGGGCCGAGTGGCTAACTGTATCAAAGGCCTTAGCGACGTCCAAAGCGGCAAGATGGAGCTGCCGTTTCTTGATACGGGCCAGCGAAATGACAGTTTGGAGAACTGTTAGATTCTCCGCTGTGCCATCCGCTGGCCGAAATGCTCTCTGGACGTCACCTATGACACCAGCCACTTGGAGGCGAGATGCCAGAACCTTTTGGAAGTGGCGGAAGACCACCGACGAAATAGAAATTGGACGGTAGCCTCCAGGCCCACTTCCCCCTTTCTTTGGGATGAAAATTGTGCGGGCACGGGTCAACGCTTTCGGGGGTCTTCCGGATAGTAGCAACAGGTTGAGGATGAGCAGCTTAACATTCTTTGGAGCTTTATTCCAGCGTTGGGCGGAAATACCATCGGGTCCAGCAGAAGTGGAGTTTTTGACACGGCACTTATGTGCCTCGTCATGAAGCACCGGTGTGCACATGATGCTGCGTAAGGAGTCCCTGGTGGAAGCTGGGGGTACCACTGGCTCACCAGAGTTGTGGCTGGGAGCACTCATAAGTGGCTCCCAGTAGCCCACAAACTCCTGGAGGGGGGGCATAACTTGTTCTTCCCCAGCTCCCTCCAGTACCTCCGCAGCTGCACGAGCCGGATGCTTCCTCCACAATCTCTGGACACGCTGGTATTCCCGCCTCCTGGCTTGCTTAGCTGCTCTGCGACCTCCACGAGGCACCACATTAGGGGGAACTTCTCCCTGATGCCTCGCCACGGTCGCTTCCTCAACCTGCGGGAAGATCCTCTGCACATAGGCCGCGACCTCGTCCTCCAAGCCATTTGGGCCCTCAACAGCCCGCCTCGCCAGATCCTGCAGGTAGGCACTCTCATAACCAACAATATTGCCTACCTGCTCCCCGAGCCTCAATACTTCAGTCTTCAATTCTGAAAGAAGACCGGAGGTCACGGGGGAGGATTGCTGAATGGCGGGCTGTTGTCCCACGCCTGCCGGAGATGCGGGAGAGGCCCCACTGCTATTTGCCAGGATTGCATCCTGGACAAGCTGCTTGTAGTGGGGCCTCAGGCGAAGAGATTGAATGGCAGAAAGCGTGCGCATGGGAAAACGTGCTTGCAAGAAAACATTTATATTTTGTACCCCATTGCGCACAGCCTCTGCCTCCTCTGCTGCCATTCGCCGCAAATCCTCAGAAGCATACCTGGGCCGCTCTCGCTCTATATCTATTGCAGCGTTGGCCTGTACAGGATGCTTCTGCCAGACGTGGGCACTGAGGCCACGCCTGGAGCTGAAGGCTCTCTCACAGTGGGCACACTGGTGGGCATTTACAGGGGTCGTGGAAGAGGATGAGGGATAGGAAGACGAGGATGAAGAAGAGGGAGAGGATGGCCGAAGCCCCTGCCTGGGGCGCCCCCGAGCGCCTCCCCTAGAACCCCGTGAGCCAATGGGCCCGCGGTGGTTATGAGGCCGGGCTGTATTGTTTTCCATAACGGGGAGACGGAATAAAGGGTCGGGAGACCCGTTGACACGAGCCTCCCCCCTAATCGCCATTGGGTCATTCTGCCACCCTCCAGTAACCTGGAGGGTGCCCAGGTTGCACGACGGGGACGTATGACCTTGACTTGGGTAGGGATTTGAAGGAGCTCCGAAGAGATAAAAACACCAACAGTTACCCTACCCCAGCAACCCACACACACACACACACACACACACACACACACACACACACACACACACACACACACACACACACACACAAAAACGCACACACAGTTACACACTACACACCAGCAACACCACACACACACACACACACACACACACACACACACACACACACACACACACACACACACACACACACACACACACACACACACACACACACACACACACACACACACACACACACACACACACACACACACACACACACACACACACACACACACACACACACACACACACACACACACACACACACACACACACACACACACACACACACACACACACACACACACACACACACACACACACACACACACACACACACACACACACACACACACACACACACACACACACACACACACACACACACACACACACACACACACACACACACACACACACACACACACACACACACACACACACACACACACACACACACACACACACACACACACACACACACACACACACACACACACACACACACACACACACACACACACACACACACACACACACACACACACACACACACACACACACACACACACACACACACACACACACACACACACACACACACACACACACACACACACACACACACACACACACACACACACACACACACACACACACACACACACACACACACACACACACACACACACACACACACACACACACACACACACACACACACACACACACACACACACACACACACACACACACACACACACACACACACACACACACACACACACACACACACACACACACACACACACACACACACACACACACACACACACACACACACACACACACACACACACACACACACACACACACACACACACACACACACACACACACACACACACACACACACACACACACACACACACACACACACACACACACACACACACACACACACACACACACACACACACACACACACACACACACACACACACACACACACACACACACACACACACACACACACACACACACACACACACACACACACACACACACACACACACACACACACACACACACACACACACACACACACACACACACACACACACACACACACACACACACACACACACACACACACACACACACACACACACACACACACACACACACACACACACACACACACACACACACACACACACACACACACACACACACACACACACACACACACACACACACACACACACACACACACACACACACACACACACACACACACACACACACACACACACACACACACACACACACACACACACACACACACACACACACACACACACACACACACACACACACACACACACACACACACACACACACACACACACACACACACACACACACACACACACACACACACACACACACACACACACACACACACACACACACACACACACACACACACACACACACACACACACACACACACACACACACACACACACACACACACACACACACACACACACACACACACACACACACACACACACACACACACACACACACACACACACACACACACACACACACACACACACACACACACACACACACACACACACACACACACACACACACACACACACACACACACACACACACACACACACACACACACACACACACACACACACACACACACACACACACACACACACACACACACACACACACACACACACACACACACACACACACACACACACACACACACACACACACACACACACACACACACACACACACACACACACACACACACACACACACACACACACACACACACACACACACACACACACACACACACACACACACACACACACACACACACACACACACACACACACACACACACACACACACACACACACACACACACACACACACACACACACACACACACACACACACACACACACACACACACACACACACACACACACACACACACACACACACACACACACACACACACACACACACACACACACACACACACACACACACACACACACACACACACACACACGTCAAATCTTTTTCATTAAAACGCCTCGAAGTGGAGAAGAGCTCAACTGAGGTGCATTATGCACTCAGTGATCTTGGAATTCCAAGGGAATGGAATGACAAAGGAGCATTTAGCAAAAAAGCTAGTAGGTACCGAACTGGTTCTGATTGGAATGCTGATGGTACGGAAAAGTTCGTTGGAGGAAAGACGAAAGAACATTCGTCTCAAGCTGATCGAGTCACATCCCAAAAATATAGTAACTTTATCTGACGCAAGAGATGTAAGCGTTTCCCTAAATGATGATGGAATAAACACTCCGGTGAAGTCGCCTTCTGGGAGAGTAGGTACAATGAATAAATTCAATCAGTCAAAATCCACAATAATGAGAGATACCTTCCAGGGGTAATACAGTTGGAAAAGCTCGTGTAGGACGTAACGAATCCGAAAGTAATAAATCGATGATCAAGAGTTTTACTCGGAAAGAAGAAATGGCAGGTGGAGGAAGGTCGACTGAAATTCAGAAGAATGGGGGCACGAAAAATTGTGATGGCTCGATAAAAATCAAATCCCACTTGTTCTACAACAGCTGCCTCAAAAACTATCGTTAGGGATAATATTTCTGTTGCGTGAGATAGGTACGCTAAACGGTGCAAATAAGGCCCAAGTCTCAAGAACTAGGGAGTATTAGTGAGCAAGTTGAAGGAGAAGTGAATGCATACGGTAGCCATAGGAGGACACAACGCCAAAACAGATTACCCTTTCGCAAACCCCATTTGAGTATGATCGGTAGGGTTAATGACGACAGGACTAATTTGCCTAGGAAAATTCATAAGGCCTCTCGTCCACTGGGAGCGGAAAGCTGCGAAAAGTGGCGAAAACGAATTCGGCCGAATCCGCACTTAAACGGTCGAACGATCCAAACACGTGGCTCGGTAGGGGAGCGCGTCCACTGGGCCCGTACCGTTCGTCAGTTTTCGTCCGACCACGAGCGAAGTGCGAACGGATCCCATTCTGCTGGGATTTTTCGAGCGTCAAGTTGCGAACGAGTGCGAACTGAAGTGAAAATGACGTAAATAAAAATAAATAAAATAATACAAATAAATAAAAAATTACGTAATGTATATGACTTTTCTACTATACACTCACCTTAATGTAACAACCAGTCGTTCTTGTGGAGAAATCGTCTCTCGAAAATTACAGAACTTTTTGATTTTAGAATGTATGTTGTCAAGAATGTATAGAAATGTATCCTTTCTCATTCGAAAATAGGAAAAGTGGTGGTCATCGTCGATTTGAAGATCATGCCACAAATGAGAAAATTCACCGAACTCGTTCCTTTTGGCGTTTATGTGATTCTCCCACATTTCCCGTCTTTGCTGATTTCGCCTGTGCCTGATACGTCGATGAATCAAATGTGATAAATCCAAAGCGAAAAATTCTTCATCAGAAAAGAAAGAAGAATCATCAGGAAAGCTGTTCCGAAGAGCCATCTCGTCTATACGAATCCGGACGAATACTGAGGCAATGGACGAGAGGCATTCGCACGATTTCGGGCGAACGGCATTCGCCAGAATTCGTTGCTTCGCAGTTCGCAGCTTTCCGCTTCCAGTGGACGAGAGGCCTAAAGCGCCTAGGAATTCATTAACGGCTAGACCCAAAACACAACCAGTTTTTTATACAACGTCCACAATCCCTCATCATCTTCGGGGTAAGTCTTCAGCAATAACAAACCCGGATCAAATGCTTGGAAGGCAACTGGTTATCCTACTATTATTACTAGTATTAGATATTACTGATGATGATTGATAGGGTCACTAGTTGCTCGGAAGCAGTGCCACTGAACTCTATTACATGTTAGAGGTGTCTTCTGGGCGTTTCACTCCACTTGGATAACCCACTATGGGTTTCCAAGGTAGGTACCTACCTCGCAACGGACCAGGGACGAACTGAATCACTCGTGACGAAGTAGTAGAAACCCATTTCAAAACGAAAGTTAGTGAAGAACGTTGTCTATTTCCACAAAAAATAGAGAGTTTACTCTGTTAAATTTATTTTGACAGTAAGGTCATCATCAGTAACTTTCATCATCAATAAAGTGTTCACTTCAGCTACAATGCCCCTTGAATATTCCAGCTTTATTTCATTACTGATTAGGTACAACTGGTCTTAGAAACTCTTCGGATCAACGTTCATAGTTCTTGCTCCTATCAAGCAGTTCATCAACAGATCAAAACTTCTAAAATTCACCAAAAATCGTTAGTACAATGCTTGGTACAATCGTTGATTTCATTTGACGCAGAATTTAATTTTCTAAAACGTTCATATCGAGGTGTTTTTTGATTTTCTAGATAATTTCCGTGTTTTTATCCAAAAACACTAAAAAAACCTCGAAAGAAGTAGTTTTTTGCGAAAAAAGTGGTCGATTTATTCAGGGACCCTTAATCTATATTAATAAAATCGTAAGTATGTCTGTCTGTACATTGATTAGTATCATGAAATTTTGTGTTCCTTTTCCGTTTCAAGCAATATGTAGAAGATTGGTACCATTTTCTCAATTTTTCTCAATCTGTCTGTCTGTCTGTCCGTCCGTATGTTTGTCCGCTTTACACGGTTACAGGGGTCATCGAACAACTGATACGAATGATGGGAAATGTCTGCATAAGTTCAACTTGAATCATAGGCTATTTGAAGTCTTTAAATCTGTGCCAGAGGGGGTGTTTTAGGGGAGGGGGATGGGGTGAAATGCGGTATCTTGGACACGAACTGGGGATCTGATTGGGCGAATATGTTTGGATTATTTTAACTTAAATCACAGGCTACTTGAAATTTTTCAAATCTTTCCCATAAGGGGTGTTTTAAGGGAGGGGGGGGGGGGTACCTTTGTCATCACTGACCAAACCGGGGATCTGAGTGGTGGAATATGTTTGGATTACTCTAACTTGAACCACAAGCTACTTGAAAATTTCCAAATCTGACCCATATGGGGTGTTTTGGGAGAGGAGGGGGGTGAAATGGGGTATCATGGACATCACCGAATAAACTGAGGACCTGCTTGATTAAATATGTTAAAAATTCTCTAACATTAATCACAAACTACTTGAAATGTTCAAATCTGAACCATAACGGGTATTTTGAGGAAGGGGTGAGGATGGAATGGGGGTATCTTGAATAAACTGAGGACCTGATTGATAAAATATTTTTGGATTACGCTAAAAATCACAGCCTACTTAGAAATTTTCGATTCCGACCCATGGGGGTGTTTTTGGGGGAGGGGGTTTGGAAAGAAGTATCTTTGACATCACTGAACAAACTGGGGATCTGATTGGGCAAATATGTTTAGATTACGTCAACCTCAATCACAGGCTATCAAAAAATTTTCTAGCCTCTACCATACGGAAGTGTTTGTGGTAAGGGAGGGGGAAGGGGGGGTGGTTAAATGGAATAATTTGGTGATCACCGAACGAACTGGTGATCTGATATTCGGACGAATGAAATTGGGTTAGTCTGAACGTTCTTTTGGGTGACCTATCAAGAATATTTTAAATCTGAAATATGGGGGGTGTTTGTGGAGAGGGAGTGGTGGTTGACTCAGTAGTTTGGTCCTAATAGGTAATTTATAAGTAAGTACTTTAATTAAGTACTTCTAAGAAAGGACTTTTTTGAATCAGATCGATAGGGGTGTCCCAAAATGTGATGGGTGAGGGGGGAGGGGGGGGGGGGGAACGCAAGGTTGAACCAGCTATATGTGATATATTCGTGATCAGCGTGAAATTTCCCATAAGACCTCAAACTAAGTCCGTTACGTCTGGGACCACCCTGTATATGAAAAAGTGTAAAACTCCAAAAAAAGTGTTTCAGAATGCCTCAAAACGGATTTCAGTGAAGAAAATTTTATTTCTTTAAATTTTGGAGCCATGGCAAAAGCTTCATTTTCTTTGAAAATTCGCTAAAATCTACAGGAAAAGCTTGGTTCTGTAAAAAAAAAAAAAGATGTCGCCTATCTTTTGTTTGGCGGGTGGGGGGGATCTGTTCAACCTATTTCTACGAACCTTTCAGTAGCATAGTAATGTTGGGTTATGATGGTAGATCGAGTAAAAGCATGATCTATTCGCACCAACATCATATACAAACCGGATATAGGGGATGTTCCTGTAATAAATTAGGAAGGTACCTACCAATATGGTTCAAGTAAACCCTAGATTTTTGTGGCAATAAGAATAAAATATGTACCTATATTATTTTTGGCTTCTATCAGATTTGTTTCCCGCTCACCCTGAATACTTCTCAGCCGTTTCCCTTCATTTATACCTATAGAACAGCACTGATTATTATGAACCCCAAATTAATATTGATCTCAAAAGATGTCTTATGAACTTTAAAGCTAAGGAATGAAGAATGATCTCGTAGAAGGTGGGATAGCTTGCTATACCTATTATCAGTTTACCAAAATATTCTCTGAAAGATTGTGAACCTGTAGTTCATTCTCCCCGCAGATTTTTTGTAGTCCTTTTTTAAAGAAGTGCTTATTATTAGCGAAGGATGAAGATTGGATTTGAGTGGGAAGGCGCCATCTGGTGGTATGTGGGATCTCCACCTCTACTATTATGGACATAGCTTAACCCACGCTAAACCCTTAGCGATGACGCAATGAGTAACCGAATAAGAAATCAATGGGTATTACAGAGAACCCATGATTCTCGAAGCTTTGATGCGTTGAAGGGATGGCGGGCATCAACGAACCTGCCGCAGACGTGATTTCTGCAGGCATAGGTAGGTAGACTACACTAAAGATTTCATGACTATTTGTAATAATAGATAAACTGAACTAGATACATAAATTTAAAGTTCATATTTTCAAAGAAAGGATTGGTACCTTCGTTGTAATTTAATTTATTGAAGCAATGAAAATTAATTAAATTATGTAGGTAGTTGAATCTTACTTTTGTGATTGTGGTTCGTTTAAGAAGTTTGATAAATTTCTTCCGTACGAACGTCATCTTTTCAGTTTTCCCCTTGGAATTACTCAAGTGAAAACAATAGATGTGGTTAGGTTTCTAACGGAGAAACATCGATAACGAACGAAAACAAGAAGGTTCAAGGTTTTTCGATATTACCACCTCTTTTTCCATACCTTATGGAGAGAATTCCAAAATTCTTTGGAGTACTGTTCAACATACAGGGGTAAAAAACGGGAAGGTACGGGTGGGTTCAAAGTATGAAAAGGTGTGTAAGGAAAAAAAGTTTAGGAACTATTGAAGCCTGGGAACAAGGCCAAAGACTTGGGAGTTACTTCATCAAGAAATTAACGTAGACCCGAAGTACGACACGAGATATTAAAAATAACAAAAATTGATAAGTTATCGGTATCAATTACCTTTACAACAAAGACCCTCATGACACCCTCATTTTTGATGAATTCAATTTTCATTTTAAGACGATGTTTCGCCATATCGTGACTAAACCTCCAAAAATACGGTCACTTGCTTGAACATGCCAATTCAGTTCCCTTTAAAAAAAATTATATATATATATATATATATAATACAGCGAAAGATAACTACTTACAAGTTAGGAAAATTGACGTTTCGGGTTGTTCGAATCCCTTCATCAGAATGAAGCCTCCTCCGAGGGTTTCCACCGGGTTTCAGATGCTGCTGTTGTTCTTACGGCGCGTTTAAAGAGAGTGGTTCCCCGAAGAAGGAGGATGGGTTAAGGGATTGTGAGTAGGGCAAATATTTAAAAACAAACAAATTAATGACATTTAGGGGGAAAAAATGTGAGGGGCCGATCATCTATTAATGTTGAGACCTGGAGGGCGTAAAGGCCCCAGAACCCAAATTAGAGCTTGCTCAGCCAGGTGTAACCGCACCTCAGATTCAACTGATAGCTTCTTCATTACTCGCACCCTGAAACAGTCATTGAAATGCAGACCATGTTCAGAAGCTTGCTCGCTGACAGGTTGATCGCCCCCACCCCTAATGCCATATCAGTGGCCATTAACTCTCAATTTCAGCTGCGTTGCCTTTTCCACATAAAAAGCCTCACATCGTGTGCACAACAGCTCATATACACACATACGACTTCGACAATGAGCCGTTCTCACCACCTTGTAAGTATTTGGCGTGTTGGATGAAGAATACTCCACTCCAGTAATAGTGATTCCACAAAGTTTACAGTGAGGACGAATAAAAGGTTCCAACGCACGAGACAGTTCCGGAAGACTCCTATAAGCGTTTTCCGAGAGAGCACATTACCCAAGTTCCTCGGTCTTCTATATGCTAAGCTGAACTACTTAGTAAAAACCTCCGACATCTGATGGCTGGAGAAATAATCGGGAAGAGCTCTCGCAAGATCTTATTTATACGTTGCACCTGCGGAAAAAAAGGTAGGTAGTGACCAAGAATGGACCCCGTCTATGGTTCTCTTGATATTGCCGCTCGCATGGGACATTCGCCGATAATTTTGTTCCTTAAAAGATTCTGTGGATATCCACGTTCCGTCATTATCCACAATTGTTACATTGTTCAACAATATCCAACACCACATTTTTGCGTTGGAGCGCAATGATTCCGAAAACTTGGGCTTTAATCAAGGACATAGGTACCTACACCATACCACAAATTCAAGGCTAACCAAAAAAGTTCGTCATGCAGCATGATCGAATGCGCGAAGTTTCGTAAATTATGTTTCATATTGTATAATGTTAAATTGTTGTGAAATTTGAGCTTTTTGATTGCAAGGAAATTGTTATCTATTAATTTTATGGCAAAAACCGTATTCTAAATAATAACTTGCTATTCAAAATATGGTTTTGAATTTTTAGCTTTTTTTGCAGTTTTTATCAATTTTTTTAGCAAATTTTAATCAAAGTACATTTTTCAGCATCCTTTTGTATATAAATTTTTGAATGTTCTATTTTATAGTTGATAAACTTTATTTGAGCAATATTCTGCTAAAAAATATAAAATTAACTAGGTATTTTAGCCGTTTTTAGCTATTTTTTGATATTTGAAAAATTTAACTTGCTCAAAAAGGCCTACTACCTCATCCTTTCGTTTGGAGAGCTTGATTTTTAGGCGCAAGAACGAAGTTTTCGATTATATATATATATATATATATATATATATATATATATATATATATATATATATATATTTATTTATTTATTTATTTATTTATGTGTGTGTGTGTCATTCCAGACGATAACTCTCGTTAGGATTGACACACACACACACACACACACACACACACACACACACACACACACACACACATATATAAAGTTTTCAGACATTTTTATGTTAAAATTTTCCGAGCCATTCATTGCAATACCTAAAATAATCTGGTAAAAGTTCCAGGCCACTGGACTATGTGGCTTTCAAGCAACATTAAAAAACTTGCCTGGATTCACAGATCATTTGGATGGAAATTAAATCAAAATTTTCAGTAATACTTACCTTCCTCCCCCACAGATCCATCGGGAACAACTATCCATCATTTCAAATCCGCCAACACTGGTTTAGGATGACCAACATTCACTCTCAGACTCTTCAGAAAGAGGGTAAAAGCCTTCTTGATTGGCTTGGACTTGCAGATTTTTTTTCCAATTAAATCACGGTCTTTTCTTTGTGAAAAATGACCCTCCATGAACTCAAAAGTTTGGAGTCGACTTCTACGCATTTTTTTTAACGTTAAATTGAGTGGTACCTAATACTTTCAGATCTCTCGGATTCTGTCATAACCGAATTTTACACTTAATCTAACTAGTTTTACCCCCAAAAACACATAAAATAGAGTCTAACAAATTAGATTTTGTGAGTGAAAGTGTAAAACTCGATTATACCGAAGTTGGAGAGGTCTGCAAGTGTTACCTAACCTTTCGATTCAGCGTGATAAAATGCCTAGGGATGTAAAAACCGACCCCGAACTCGATGGTTCATAGTTGCGAATGAGATGTAGAATCGAACCCCGAAGTTCCTTCGTAAAACCTTTGTGTCTTCACTCTGTATACATCTCGCTCCAAGGCGAAAATCATTTCCTCAATAGTCTTTTGAAGAATATCTATCTACCCAACATTTTAAAATTATTTAGGTTGACAGGGAAGACGATATATAGGTACGCCTCGCTAAAGTAGGTTTCCCGTAAGTGTCAGTCAACAAGTTTTTCCAGCGCCTTCAATTGAAGGACGTTGATAAATGGGTTTAAATGCCTTTTTCTGGTTGTCCCATGGGCTTTGGCAGAAACCTGTGTTTGACTCCTGTAATTTCTAAAGATCAGTCAGTATTGTTTTGGTCACTTTTCGTGTTATCCGAAAGTCAGTAAAAATAATGGGGGAAAACTTTGTTAGATGGTAAGGAAGAGCTTGTTTGATTCATAGACACCAACTGTTTCGATATTTTCTTCAAAAGTTTTATATTGTGAGATGGAAATGATTCCAAAAAGATGACTTTGTCCATGGCTCAACAGAACAAGCTGCTCCGGTTTGAAAGAAAAGTGTTGAGAAGGATATTTGGAGCAATATTTGGCCCTGAAGATATAGCCTGGCATTGATGGTCATATGCTGAAGATATGGACATTTATAAGGACTGCAGTGTGGTTCAATTCATCAAGGTAGCAACTTTGTTAGGTTGGACATCCCACCAGAACGAAACCAGGCTCTGTACCTAGAAACACCCACGAAGAAGCAATACCTACGTTCTAAAAGAAGCCTGGAGTGCCCAAGATACTTGTACTTTACTGGGGATTAGCAACTGGAAACAGAGATTCAGCTCACTGATGTGGCCTTTCATTGATTGCTTACTTTGAATGGACGTCACTCGGGTTTCAAAGGTTTGAAATATACAAAAGGTGAATACAGGGCACTCGAAATTTATGTGGGATGCTGTTTCGTCCGTCTCCTCACATGATCTGCACATGCTTGAACTTTGTATGACCTCTGTGGTGTAGGTGGAATCGTATGAGTGCAAAGCCGGTTATGAGGCCGTCCATTGTTATTAGTTTCCTACAGTCTTTCCTGAGTAGTCCCTCAGTAAGTTTGTTGTTGGGTTTGGCCACCATAAGTTTACTGTGGACATGTCCCTCGATATTGGACCATCATCTTGTGGTCTGCTGGTCGGACCACTTGTTGATGGACCTTCCAAAGGTAGTTTTTGGTAAATCAATTTCTGGCTCCGGCCCGACAAATAGGGTTTGGGAGCCCCTTATTGCGAGCTCATCCGCCTTTTTGATATGTACCAATACTTCTACGCCGTGGCACCCACTCCAGGTAAATCCGGTTGTGTTTTGCTAGGGTGTTGAGGGTTTGAATACAACACCAGATCCCCTCGTGATGAGATGGTTGGAGCTGTTAATACTTTGATTGAGGCTTGGCTGTCAGATAGGATGCAGACGTGGGATCCTGGGTGCCCCTCCTATTGCTCTACACAGCCTTGCTTGCCACTATTTCTGCCTGGAATATTGAGGTGCGTTCCCCTCGAGGAAATGAGGCGTTCCATCTGGGTCTTGCTCCATGTACTCCTGCACAGTACCTGCTTCCATTGTTGACCGATTGCTCCAGTGATGGTTAAACACACCAGTCACAGGATGCTGGTGAGGGTTTTACAAGCTCCCACCAGACTAGCCTTATGCCACCACACAACACAACAGCATGTTAGTATGGGTCTAACGATCGCAGTGTATATCCACAGGACCATAAATGGTTGTAGTCTCCATAATTTTCCACGTGTGCGTTTAGGACACATAAGAGCTCATTTTTTGCATCTGTTTTCAATGTGAGTTAGGAGCTTGTTCCATGTGATTGTTGCATCCAGGTATACACCTAAATTTTTAACCTCAAGCTAAAAGGGCACCCTGGAATTAAATAGAAGGGGTTTGGAAAGACCCCTCAAATATCTTTTTCCTAGTGAAGGTTACAAGCGTGGTTTTCTTTGGGTTTACTCTTAGGCCCTAATTGCCACACCAGTCCTCCACCTCTTTCAGAGCTGACTGAGCCAGTTCTGAGCCTACACCAACAAATGGTCCCTTAACCAGCATGACCACATCACTAGGGTAGCCTTGAACATAAAAGCCAAGAGCGTTGAGTCGTTCTAGAAGTGAGTTCACAACAAGGAAGGAAAGCATCCCCACCTCTCCCTGTGGGTAGCCCCATGCTACAGACACCACCACTGACTCGCCAAGGAGCTCTGCTCTTAATGTTCTCTTCATAAGCATTGTTTCTAACCTCCTACATATGGTGCTGTTTATGTTGTGCCTACGAGTAGCACTTATAATTTCAGCTACTGGGGTGGTGTCAAATGCTACTCAATGTCCACAAATATACCAGTTGCGAATTCCTTGTTAGCCAGTACCGTTTCCACCCAGATTACTAGATGGTGTAATGCCGTCTCACAGAATTTGCCTTGTTGACAGACATTGGGTTCACGTGGAGCGGGTGCCGGGAATGTAGAAGTATTATTGGTAACAAAAAAGTGGATGATTTTGGAAGGAGAGGCTCGTAAACCCCATTTTTAGGGCTCGAGTCTGCGATTGATTGACGAAAAACTACCTTCAGAAGGACCTTCAACATGTGGGCCAACCAACAAACCACAAGATGATGGTACAATATAAAGGGACATGTCCACACTAATATGGTAGCCAAACCCAACACCAAACTTACTGAGGGACTACTCAGGAAAAACCGTAGGAAACTATGAACGATGGTCAGCCTCATAACGGGCTTTGCACCCCTACGATTCCACCTACTCCGCATAGGGGTCAAACAAAGTTCAAACCTGTGCAGATCATGTGAGGACACAGAATCCCAAATAATCTTCGAGAGCCCTGCACTCACCTATTGCAGATTTGAAATCGTTGGGGCACAAACCCCAATGATGTATATTTGAAGCAAAAAATTAAACAAGGGCCTCATATCCCTTACCAGAGAGCTGAATCTTTTTGTATTAAGTGCCAGATTCTCAGAAAAGTACAAGCCAACAAGCCTCAGTGCTTGGGGACCAACATAACCCCACCCTGAGTTTTTCATTACATCATAGCCAAAGTGTCATTCCAGAATGAAACTCCCTTTACAATATGGCAAGGACAATGCATCGACCCAACTTGCATAGTAGGTGTCATTATTGTGTGGCTCGGCCTTCAGCCAACTTAGCTTTATGTTGTAGAAGTGCTTTGTGTTGTGATGTGTGATGTTGTGTGTTGGCTTCATACAAGCCAACCTTGGTCTTAGGGTCACACCTGAATAAGGGTACTCATAAACGATCACCAGATATTCATTGCCATCTTTCTGTCACCTGTCTCCTACCACCTCTCTAGAAAGCCATGACTTTTGACTTTTCTGAATTCAGTAAAATCTTGATTACTGTACCTCCAACCTGGATGTTATGTTCAAGTTCATCTGTCAGATCATTGAAAAGAGCGCTAATAGGCCTCGTGCATAAGCTGGAATGCTCTACTGCGGACACTGGTAAGTTTTCTTTTCGTTTTTCAAACACAAGGAATGGGTCTGATAGAGGCAACCCTTGTCATCGTAAATGCAGTGGCAAAAGAAGAACGATGACGAAACTGCTTATCTATGTTGTGATCAAAATAAGATAGTACTGTTTTGTTTATAGGTTCGTTCGGTCAGACCGTTCACCCCAGGCCACGCCACTTTTTGGCTGTTCGGACAGTCATAGAATGCGTTCCTAATGTTTGGTTCGCAGATCAGACAAATAACCCCGAACTGTTCTGAAACCATTCTACTGGTTCTGGATTTTCTTCAGAACGGATGGTTCTGCACATGCTTACTCGGTGATTAGTAATTTTCTCCAACCTCATCTTGTTTTAGGTCTATTGGTCGCTATATTAAAATTGCTCAAATGCTATAGTTACTTTTACAGTTTTAGCTAATTTTCGAAGCTATTGCAATGGCTCCAAAAATTTTAAAATCAAAAGTTTTTCATTGAGATCCGTTTTGAGACATTCTGAAATGAATCCTAGAGTCTAACATTTTTCATACATACATACATATGTATATGTATGTGTGTCCTTCCAGACGATAACTCTCCTTAGGATTGAGATAAAAATTCCGTTCTTCGTCAAAAAATCAAGCTTTCCAAACGAAAGGTCGAGTTCGTTGGCAAGCATTTTTTGAGCACATTAAACTGGTCAAATTTCAAAAAAGTTCTGAAAAAATCACAAAAAATGGCTAAAAATCGTCAAATTTAAAATTTTTAGCAGAATATTGCTCAAATAAAGTTTATTAACTATAAAATAGAATATTAAAACATTTATGTGCAAAATTATGCTGGAAAATGTACTTATATTTCATTAAAATATGCCAAAAAATCGAAAAAAAAACTCCAAAAAGTCCAGTCATGCAGCATGACCCCATGAGCGAATTTTTGAAGAAATCTTCGACATTTCAGTCGCTATTGATCGTGTAGAGAAATTTTAGTTTATGATTTTGATAGACAAACAGGGAATCAAATTATTAAAAATAATTAGGAGGTACTCATACTTTATTATTATTAAACTAATCTTGTAGATTTAAAGACAAATGTAGGTAAATTTCATAGATTTCGATGTCCAATGTGATCAGTATTGAAGGGAGTTGTTTCGATTTTTGACTGATTTTTCAACTTTGAAATTTTTGAAAACTTGATACATATTCTTATAGGAAATTTTACGCTGATTCCGAATATACCACATGTTAGTATGCTGAAAAAATTATTTCGCACAACAAATCGCAAAAAACAGGCTATTTTGAAATTTTTGACTACATTTTTGAAAATTTCAACCCGAAGATGTAATCCGATCATGCTGGCCAACGAACTTGAACTTTCGTTTTGTGTCCTTAACATTTTAAAATTTGTTTGAAGTTTCTAGCACAATTCTACGGACAGTTATCGTCTGGAATGACACATACATACATATATACATACATACATACATATATACATATATACATAAAAAAATGCGTTAAACTTCAGAATATGATTCAGAATAGCCTGAAACGGATTTCTGCATAAATTTTTTTCAAAAATTCACATTCTACAAATTTTGAGGTGAGAGCAATAGCTTAATTTTCTTCAAAAATTCGCTAAAAGTTAAAAATCCTAAATCTCTTTTTGAATCGCAGAATATTATTTAGAACGAATTTTTTGCCATAAAATTGATAGTTAACAATTCCGACAAGTGGTAGTAAACAATTTCCGATGGAATGTATCTAGGTAGGTGGGTACCTTCTATATTGCGGCCATAAAATACTTTCATTAGTCAGCTTATTTATTTAGTAACCTGAATATTCGTTTAGTATTTTAAATTATGAACCTTTTTAATCGACCAAGGAAAAAATAAAATATTAATAATTGTTAATCCCCCCCCCCCCTTCAAAATTTGTTGGTTTACGTTTCAAAATGCGTAGAATCCAAAATCAAATTTAAGAAAAAAAGTTAAAAAATCCGTCCGTTTTTTTCCCAAACTACCTGACCAAACAGCATAAAATTTAGCTCAAAAATCATACATCGGCTGGGGATGTGCCAGTAACATCAGCATACATTTTAAACAACCCTAAAAGGGAATAATTAAGGGCTGAAATATTGAGATTTCGGAAACGTTGAAAGTAATAGTAATGTTTTTTGTTTGCCATTTAGTGATACTACTTATCACGAGGAATCGAATGAAACTACCCAGATATCTGTACTTTAATCCATTCGCTCTATATAAGGGCTAGAAGGACCAGCAAAATCTCTGAATTTGTGCGTGAATTGCTAAGTTTATTGACCGCGAGAGTGTTGGGCTCGCTGCAGATCGCACCACCAACGCAGCCTTCTCTGCAGATGGGCGCGGTTTTGTGATGGTAAGTAATTCGAAGTTTTCATTTTAAGCAACTTCAGTTTGCATTTTATTTCTCATCATGTTTCAACGCTGCTGCTTAAATTTCTCTACCAAATTTGAACAAAATTACAAAATTGACCATATGAAAGCTTGAGAATGTTATAGTGAAATTTGAGAACCTCCATATTTTTCAAAAGAGTAGCACAGTTAATAGGATTTTCAGAAGTTTTAACGAATTTTCCTAAAAAATAAAGCTATTGGAATGGTTCCAAAAAGTTTAAAATCAAAATTATTGAAATTTTTCTTCATTGAAATCAACCTTTCTTTATTGAAATGGCCTAACAGATAGATGGCTCTAGTGAAGCAAAAATAGAGGAAAACAGAAACACAAATTAAAAAGAAACAACTGTCGAAAACGGTTCTTTTTTAATAAAAACAATGAACAACTCATGACTGTACACAAACACCGTTGTTACCTACTGAATTTAATTTCTACCCAAAACTCAGAACACAAACATTCATTACAGATAGGACTAGAGTTGTAGTTCAGGCCTAATCTTTGTCCGTAAATTAGAGATTTAGGAAGGATGTAACTAGAAAACGTACACAAAATAACAGGACCAACATAAGATACTCATATAAATGCAGCATTAAGTATGGTAATCAAAATTAAAAATATTAACTAACTGAAATTAATGATTCCCTAGGTGTGGAACCAAACCCAAATGAGTACCTCATAGTTGTCACGATTCCATTAAATTATGATTGTTAGATTTAAGGAAGTATTGATTACAATCTCTCATCTTAGATCTCAAACACCTATGAAATTTATACTCATTTGATCTACAAGAGAAACAACAGCATTATCAATCGTAAGAACCAACACATACCTACTGCATCCAAAAAGGAGAATTCTTAATCCAAAAATTGCAAAACAAATATATATATGTACTAGGAAATAAGGCCACTTGACCTCATTCTGAAGTCAATGCACACAAATTTCCACATTGAAAAATATAATTTGCACAAGGTAGGAGAGGTTGAAAAATACCACAAATAACTTTTCTCTACCTTACTATCAGGGTTACCTTGGATACGGACAGCATACAACGAAAATGATAAATTAGCATCACAAGTCTCTTCTTCATTTACCAAACAATGAAAATGGGCTACATAAAAACAGTGTTGTAAGTAAAAATTGAAATAATCCAAATTAATAAAATGTTTACATTGTCAGAATTTTAAAATACACGTTATAATGAGACAGTGAATCATACGGATGGTATAAAAAAGAAAAAAAGCTCCTGAGCCAATAATTAAATTAACAAAATTATACAGAATACAATGAGCAATTTTATGAAAACGAAAAAATTTACATTAGGATGAATGAAATTAATGTACGTTTCTTAAATAGTAATTACACTACCTTTGTACTCTAATAATAATTCATTCTTTTCAAGACGAGGAAATGCCTACGTTCACTCAGTCAGCTGATAGACACAGTTTTGGTAGGTATCTACTGTAAAGTGGCAAATGCTGTAGTCATGTAATCCTCTGTACATTAGGTATGAATTTGAAAGCCTGGATAATTTTCAGACGTGCGTGACCTATTAAATGTATTGTACATCACTATACAAGGAACAGCAAAATATAAGAGACTAAGTGATAAAAAGAATCTATGATAACTTAATTTCATCAACAACCATCAATAATGAGCTAACAAATTGAAATACTTGTAATTGATGAAATTTAAAATGAAACAAAATACTTGTGATTCTTGGACTACAAGCTGGGCAGCGGATTATAACCTAATATTATTAACAGTTCATCACTGTGTTAGGTTTTACTTGGAGAGAAAAAGTGACTGTAAACCACATTATCGTCCACGGGTAATCAATGCAATCATACTATGTAAATTGTTAGGATTAATTCTTGAATCAGATATCAGCTTTCTGAAGAGAAGAGAAAACGAATAATACAATACATACTGGGCTGATGATGTAGTGTAGCCCGTGAAAAGTAGCAGCTTCTTTCTATGCTTTGTACTTCTGATAGGTTTGACAGGTGCCTCATGAAGAAAGGGGAGAGGGGTGTTTTCAACATCTGCTATAGATGGTTCATAGGCAGACGACAGGAGCTATGAATGTGTTAGTCAGGATTTTCTGTTAGCAGCAGATTTACTTCCTGGGCCCATTTCGACTATAACTATATGTAACATATTCAACTGTATATAAATATGTCTGCATGTTTACTTACACATGAATTTCTGCCACGGCAGGTGGAGAATTAAGTTGGTATAATTAGGAACAATGAGAAGTACTCAGGGACTGAAATTGGATTTTTTTTCTTCTCAGAATCCTCCAAGACTTGAGATTATAAAGAAAATGCAGTTCTTCTGACAAAATATATTGAGAATAGGATGTGTCACATAAACAGTTCCCCCTCTATGTACTGGTTTGGAAATAAATCAGGACATGACTCCCAAAGAGATATACCATTTTTCCATCTGACTTCATCTGCATTCAAGAATTTTTTAAAGCTGTTCTCGATTGACTCGCCTGTTACTGGATTTGAAAGTCATAGTATCTGACAATGATCTTGTTCGCATTTAAATGCAGACAATCTTAGTGGAAAATTGGTAAGAACAGACTTTGAGTATTTTGTTAAAAAATTAAATGAATGAATAAAAATAATAATAAAATAAATAAATGAAAACAATGATAGGTAACTGAACTATGCAATACGCATGTTTAGCACAAACCTACAGTTAAAACCCCTTTTTAATCCCTGCTTGAAAAAATGTAAAGGCATGTGTCATTTTGAGCTTCCAAAAGCCAAAAGTAGAACATCATTATTCAAAATGACTAATGTAGTGTAGTGCAGGAGTGGGGTTTTGAAGATAATGATTTTTCTATTAAAAATAAACATAATTTCTGTTGACCACCCTATTTCCAGTCTTAATAAACTACATCAGGCTTTAGAAGCTCAATGAAACGAATCGGCCCTGATTAAACCAAGTAACTATATGTACCTATTAGGTTGGCACTATAGTATTCTATGCTTCTAATAATACACAGCAAAAATCAGCCCAGGAAGTAATTCTGCAGCTCACAAAAAATCTTGACAGAATTCGAGTTCCAGCCCAAGTTTTGTTCTGCTGATGTTGAATAATCCCACTCTCCCTTCCTGACCACATTACCTGTTGAGGCATTTGAGTACTGCAAAACCATTAGGAAATACATAATTTAAAAGAGTTGATTACTTGCCTTCCCTGCACGCTCCCCCCCAAATAAAATTATGACACAGATGTGAATAGCCAATAGTATGGTACAGGATGGGGGAGATCAAGTGACCACATTTGTATTGAGAGCAGTTTGGGAGGGCTAGGTAGGGGAAGGTCGTTGAAACCCTCGTTGTGCAGCCTAGGATGGGAAGTTTAGCAGCCATGTTTCGCTGGAGCCCTCAACAACATACGTTCGCTGTAGTGGCGTTTATGCGGAATAATGAGTCCTTAGAGGCTACAAGGTGAGTCTTCCGGACACATTTTGGTCTACCTTCGTGTGTGGTGGTTCCGAACAATCGATCCATCAGGAAGTGGTTCAACAACTTTGTTGAACTTGGTATGGTTCAACCAAAGGCAAGTCAACGTCAATCAAGTGTGGTGACCCCAGAAAATGTGAAACATCTCAGAGTGCCCATCGAAGAAAGCCTATAACGTTCAACCAACAGGACCCCCCCCCCCCCTTCCCCCCAAGCACTCGGAATTTCATATCAGATCCATGTCACAATTTTAAAAAAAGATTTAAAGTTCCATCCGTAAAAAATAATGGTAGTGCAGATGCGTCTTTCCTGCGGATTATGTTCAAACCAGCAGTTCTGTGAGTGCATGTAGCAGATTTCTTTACAGAATGAACATGCATTAATCGTCACATCCGATGAAGCTCATTTTCACTTGGATAGCTATGTGAGCAAACAGAACTGCCAATACTGGGCAACTGAAAACCCAAGAGAAGTGCACCAAGTGCCTCTTCACAGTCCAAAAGTAAGGGTTTGGTGTGCATTGCCAAAAGTTGGGATCATCGGGCCCTATTTTTTGAGGATCAAAGAGGGGAGAAAGTAACAGTGAACTCAGAGCGGTATGTGGCTATGCTCAATGAATTTTTCCCCCTTACCAACAGGAAAATGAATGGGACCTCGATAACATCTGGTTTCAGCAAGAAGGGGCCACAGCTCATACAGCGAGAGTCTCGATGAACCTCCTCTGCACAACAATTCTGGAACGTCTGATTTCCAGAAATGGTGATGTCCCATGGCCACCCCGCTCGCCCGACCTCTCCCCTGAGACTTTTTTTATGGGGGTACCTGAAGGCAAAGTTGTACGTTGACAAACCACATTCCTTTCCTGATTTGAATGAAGTGATAAGACGTGAAATCACTGCGATGTCAGACAAAATGTTGGAGGATGACGTGTGAAACTTTGGTGAGCGCTTGAAGGAATGCATCAATGTGGAAGGACACCATTTATCGAATAATCTTTTTCATAATTAATTTTTCTTTAATATTAGAATTAAACTTCCATAAATTTTGTACAATTTGTTATTTTTTACAAGCCAATTTCTCAAAAAGTGAACATTTTACAGAATTTTAAAATGTGGTCACCCAATCTCCCCCACCATCACATTGATATAGGTGCATATTCTGTCTAACAAGAACTTCAATTAGGATCTTGGATAATAGTATGAGTACATTTATCAACTTGTAAAACCAAGATGATGGGAAACTTACATAGTAAGCAAATCATTAGTACAACATCATTAGTTACCCCATAAAATACATAATGGTACAAACAATCATGTGGATATGTAATCTGTTTTGACTCCTTTGTTGTCTTCATTTTAGGTGCATACGTATTACAGATTCAGAGAACATTAACACTCAAGAAGGCACGTGTTTTTTTTTTTTTTTTTTTTTTTGTAACACTGATTTTCATAGTCAAAGGTCAAGGATTGTTTCATCCTTGTTATAATCACTCAACTCCCCAATTTCATGCCATTCCAACATTATACTTTCAACATTAATAAACGATATGTAATTTTATCCCACTGGATTATAAAAACCAACGAAACACATACCATAGGCATACTAATGCTTTGGCCAATGTGCAGAAGAATGAAATCTTGGGAATGAATGCACACATCAAATGACAACAGCGTGCTGGCTGGAGTGTTAAAATACAACTCTGAAAGCAATGTTTCTTGGTTGAGAGAATGATTGGGAATCAAGGAATTTTATTAAAACACTTTTGATTAGCCAGTTACAATGTAGGTATTGATAGTTATTATATAGATTACATGAATTTCGAATTAATTAAACTTGAGTCATTTATCTTGAGTTTTTAGTGGAAGATACAAAAGAGAGATGTTGATACATGATGATAAAAATATCTTCATGTTCAAGATGGAGATTCTTTGCTAATCAGAGAGAGTGATGAGATATGGAATGGTAGTCTCATTACTGCAAAGAGATACGAGTTTTGGAATGATTAGGTTGATTTCCCTGAGGTAAACAGCACTGAATAAATTGTTTTATTAGAGCCACTAGATGATTTTTTTCTAGTGTACAAATTTTTACATGCCATGTATCTCTCAATTTAATATATTCCAATTGAGCAAAATATTTCATAGAGTTTAGATCACATGACAGATATGAGTAGATCCCCTCAGTAGATAAGAGTTACTGACATCTGTAATGCATAAGAAACACCATATTTGATCAACATCAATACCGAATTCAATCCGTAAGAAATATACAGCTCAAACAAATATTGATACAACATAATCTCAATATAGCTCCGGCACATCCTTATGATTCGGAAAATGAGAAATATAATACCAAAGGTGCTAGCCAAGGTTAGGATGGGTGCCAAGGAACACAAATATGACTGAGGCCAATTAGCTATCAGGAATATTTATATCGTTTTTATTGATAGAACCATCTTGTTTTTGGTGTTTTCTAAACAAAGCTTTTTGAACAAACTAAAAAGTCAATTTAATGAACAACACTCAATGTCATTTCTCCAGTACCTATATAAATGGGTTCTGCAGATCTATGTTTGAAGCTTAAAACTGTATGATCTTATATTTTGTACTTTTCTTGGGGATACTTGGAGATGCACTATAAGCAAACTGAAAAATATATTTATAATTCCAAAATAATTCTTGAAAGTGGTTAATTGTATCGATTAGAAAAAGCTTGAGATGTGGTGGTATGATGACAATGAGTGTGCTTCTGGTTCCTTACTGATTACTTATCTCATCCAGAAATGTCACAGTGAGATTGTTCTCTAAATCCAATGAAACTATGTGAACCATCTGACGAAAGTAAAAATATAACTATAAATTATGGAGAGACAGGAAAAACTGGAAATAAATAACAAGACATTATCTCACTTCTTTGGAAAATTCATCATTTCTACCATGAATCCAGTTGAGACTTGCTGGTACTACTAAGCCTTTTCCATTACTTACTGTGCTTTCACTTTCCTTACTGAGGGTGCCATATATTCATAAATATATGGCATTTTCTGAAAAGAAAAAGATGATTATCAATAATATAGATGATAAAACTGTTAAATAATATAAAATATTAACTAAACAAAAAATTAGATCACATAAAGAGCACAATCCAAACTAAACCAATTCAAAACAAAACGTGTTATTGAACAGAGGTTAATATTCAGGGGAAGATATAGCAAAATCAGAATGTCAACAGATAGAGAATAATCAATCTGTAATCAATTGGATTTTATGCAAAGGAATAAAATTCAAGGGTTCATGTGCTAGATTATCACTCAGCTCTTGGTGATCGGAGGAAAAGCCTAGAGTATTGTTAATATGAATTGGGTTATAGAAAATATTGCTTCACCAATGGTTCAAGTTCAGTGGAAACACATATTTAAAATATGATGAAGGCATTCAGTGGCCATTTGGCAAACCATACATCATAAAGAGAAATAATACCTGCATCATTGAATCTGACTTACCTGAATAAGTTGATACACTACAGCCAGGTAAGCTGTAATAAGTACTGTCAAGAAGAGATCAAATAGAGCTGGTTTCACACTATAACAGGCAGAAATGATACATTTTTCAACTCAACTGAAGAAGACTTTACTAATGTGATCGAATAAGTACTGAAGGGAAATAATTGCTATAAAAGATTTTTTCTCTCTAAAGTGACTGATGAAAAACTTGGCAGTCACATAATCCGTATGGGGGGAAAAAAAATGTAGCCATAGGAATAACAAACACCGGATTTACTAATGAAGATTTAAATTAATGAATTTATTTTATAGTTACAATGTCTCAATTCAAAGTATTTTTTCCTTTTTTTTTTTTTGTCCTACTTTTAAAATTTGAAATCGGAAAGTTAAGGTTCCAAATTTTTCGAAAACATTGGAGCCATTGTACTTATTAGTAAGTTATTCCCCCACGTTTTTTATTTTCAATTTTTATGTACCATCATAAACTTGAACCCAACTTTACGTAGTACAATACTGTATAATGATTATGATGATTACCACGATGGAATTGTAATAAAGAACTCACTTGTATATGTGACAGGTAGCCTGGGATGAATCGTAAAACACAAAATCTGGATCCCTTTTATCCGCAGTTAAGGTAGAAGTTTTCACATCACTCAAGAACCTATATACAATACGTACGCAATACACATATTATGCATTACAACTAAAAAAGATTGAAACATGTACATATTGGAGCATGATACTCACTATGTCCAGTGTAACTGTTTTAATATAAAGAAACAATGGTTGAGAGTGGTAGGAAAGGGGGAAATGCTGAAACTTGTGTTCCTGTACAACTTGACCGCTAAGTGTATCAATAAGGGAATTCATGCACTCAGTGCGATTCATGGTCGTCATTTGAGGGCAAACTAAGTGCGCTTCCCAATGCACACTCAACGGGATCCATAAATGAAAATGGCGTTGAATTGCGGTTCATACTCACGTTTCAACATTCCGAGTGATAGTAGGAGGTCACTCAAGTGCAGGAGCTGATTAATTTTATTATTATTAGCATAGGAACTGGTAATATACAGAGTGTCAATGACATACTGTGAAGAAAAAAAAATCACGTAGAACTACATTGAAAATGGCAAACGGAAGTTGTTTTCTCGAAAAATATTTTTAAAATTATATCTTGGCAACGGATTGAGATAAAAAGGTGTGGTTGGCAGCATTGTGCTCCATTTCCGATGTAGTTCTATCTGATTTTTTCTTCAAACTATGTCATGGACATCCTGTATATTAGAGCATACGTTGTTTATTTCGTTAGGTTTTTTTAAAATTGATTAATTTTTGGATTTCGAAAATTTGAATGAATTGTTGGCAATGGGGACAAAGAATATAATTATCATGTTGAAGAATGACGGCAAATAGAGTGGGTACCCAAAGGGTATTCATGGGACCAAGAGAACCCATTCAAATGCATAAGAATGAAATGTGCAGACAATTTCGATTCAGGAAAGAGATAGTCTTGCTCATGCTACTTCCCACTGCAGATCCTAAAATTGCCCAGGATAATTTAAGAGAATGATATTATAACCATAGCTGAAAGTTCACGTCACTCTTCGATTTTATGCGTTTTATTGCGTTAAGCAAAAAACATGATTGCTTGATGTTCTGCCAAAACCTCATGTCTTCTTATATATTCAGACTCATCATATCGCTCTTCTTATTTTCAACATCTTTCTTCTCAAAAAGTAACTATGGAATCTTTGCCTACTCCCCTCTCCAAAATTGTCTGACTCCTTTCCCATCACAATTCTCCAGCACAAAAAGCAAAAACACAAAGCAAAGAGAATAGTTAATAACTGAACTGTGTGAGAACATTCAGAACTGTCAATGACACGTGCAGAATACAACGGGGAATTTGTCCATCCCTTTCCTCCCCAAAACAGGGGAAAATCCCTGACAACAAGATATCAGCACTGCCAACTTAAAGACTTGCGGAGCGTCCCTTGACTGTTGCACTCAGGCAATATGAGGGTGTACCTAGTTACCAAGTGATCAGCTGCACAACAATGAATCCGTACTAGTGAGTGGTAAGTGACCATACTCCATACTCCCACTCAGTTTTTGTCAACAAATTCTGCCTTTGGAGTGTATCTATGCCCTAAGAGTTCATCTCCAAAGAATTGTGAAATCGTAAACATATTCTATTGTATTTTTGTGAACTGTGAGCCCTGTCGGATCACACTAGGTATGGTGTGATGACCCAAATGAAACAAGCGCCGATTTCATACATTATTTTAGAGAGCCCCACAGCGGATTCATTAACATCTTCATGTGGTCGTGGATGTGACCTATACAAAATATATTCTGAGTTCTAGAATTCAACCAATCTAAGTTCATTCAATGTGTACCACTTAGCACCCAAAAAGTATCTGGATCCAATGCCTTATCAAATAGTTTTTGTTTTTGCTCATTGGGTGCTGTACGTCAAGCTTTTTCTGTTTCAATTGGCGAGAAATCTCATTACAATATGCACTAGATCACTAGCGACGAAGTTGTGGAAACCCATTTCAAAACGGAATTCGGTGAAAAAACGTAGTCTATTTCCATGAAAGATGAATAGTTACAATGTTAGATTGATTTCGACAGTTAGGTCATCATCATCAGTCACTGTTTGTTACTGATGATGACCTAACTATCAAAATCGATTTAACATTGTAACTTCTTATCTTTTGTAGAAATAGATAATGTTTTTTCACAAAATTCCGTTTTCATTACCAATGGTTGTTTTAATGGGGAGCTCTTAACAGTAATCAGCAATAACAATAATCAGCAATAAATTAAAAACACACATAATCAGCAATAAACACAATAACAATAAACACAATAATCAGCAATAAATTAAAAACATGAAATCACTAAAAATGGAATAGAGCTATTCTACTTATAATTTACTGCACATATATCTCACCTATTCATAGTATCGATGAGGCTTTTGACTAGAGGATTGTTCTTATCTGACAGTAGAGGAGCAGCACGAGCATGTGAGCACAAGAATTCCAGCCATGTCTTGACCACTTCTTCATCAACCATCTAAAATCAAATTACCAGGATATATGTTAGAAAATTGTTTGAACTACATAAAAAAGTTGAATAAGTAAATGATTCCAATGCAACAGTGATGTTTTTTGAGACACCCTTTAGAAGCTGTGCAGAATTGTCAAATGCTTATTTTAGATTATTTGTTCACATCTATTTCATATGTAGGGGGAAATCCCTCGTGCTTCTTCAACGCAAGTCCATAAAACAAATTTCAAGAATTATGGTGTGGGAAGTGGGAAACTCGATGTTCAAAGCCAGCATGCTGGCTGGCAAATGAGAACTACTATCTGCTCTTAACAAGTCCAAACCACTTCTCTAGGCCACGTACCTCACCCATATCTAATCCAACGCCGCTTCGCACTCGTGACTTTTTAGTCTGTTTATGGGGTTGAGGGTTGCCAGACATTGTAATAAATAACATTTGTACGACATTTTGTTTCTAAATACTTCGGACTTTTCAGTGAAGTTTCTACAGTTTGTTTTGTTGTTCCAAACCCCAACATTCATTTTTATCTGTGAAGTAAAGTTCGTTCATGAGGAGCGAGTTGTATGTAATAGGTAGATACGTCTCAAAAAAGCTACATCATTATCAATTTTAAAGCAAAACTACAAGTAAAAACATGATATTTTTATTTAATAATTTGTAGTATTCACGAATGAAAAGACTGTCAATGCAGTTTACAAAGCAAACAGGCTCCTTGTGTTGGCCTTGAGATTGACTAACGCATGCACATCGTTTCCCCCACCACCCAATCCTCCACTTCGTCACTTTTCCTGCCAACACCTGCTGTCTGTCCCCCTTCACCGTTTTTTGCCTGACTTTCTCATTATGCTTGTTTATTAGTTCAGTGTGGATCTGTCATGGCTTGTAGCAAGTGGAAAGAGCCGTTGCTTGCCAACAAGCCAACGAAGCTGTCTTGCGTAAACTGCCAGCTTTTTTTCCATTTTGTAAGTGCAGGAATGTACGAAAGGAATTTTATAAGGTTGATGGCCACTCCTAAACCAAACTGGAAGTGTTCCTCATGACTCGGTAAAGAAACTGCACCTCCCGCTTTGAAATCCTTATTTGCTCAATTGAGCTCCGATTTTAAAAATCAGGCGCACACCAGCCATCAAGGATGAACTCAATGGGCTCATTACTGACCTAGGAACCAAAGTGGATGCATGTGTACTAGGTGTACAATCTCTTAGTGCTAGGGCAGAAGGAATTCAAAATGAGTGCGACGCTAAATTTGCCTCCTTTAATGATCACCAGAATACAGTTGAGTCTACTTTGCTGGGTGCAAGATAGAGGAAAGACATAGGCGTGTGGCAAACATAGTCCTCTTTAATATCCCCCAAGTAGTAACCCAAAATGGGTCAGGGACAGCAGGTGAGGACCTGCGAGCAGTAAGGGCGTCTTTGAATGAACTGAAACCTGGATTTGTCAACATGGTGTAATGTGGTGAAATTCACGTCACCCTTTTCTTTATTTTTCAGAGAAAATTTGGTTTTAGTAGACCACAAACTTGATTCAGCCTTAAGCCATACTTTGGACAAAACAGTAATTATGCTCATGTTCAATTTATTAAATTAACGTTAAAGCCATGGGAGAGATCTTGACCTCTACGAGGAATGAGGCGTCCCCGTTTTTGAGCTGAAATTTTACTCCTGCTGAGAGAAGGGGAAAAGAACGTGTGAGAACGGACTGAGGGAAGAGGGATCTGTTCCGGTCCACCCAGGAAGGTGTTCCTCTGTTCTCCAAAGAAAGGTAGGCCATTTTTCCTGAAACCTCATAGTCCATAATTTTGCTAAATTTCACAATGCTCTAACCACCTTAAGTCATAAAATTAAAAGTAAAGTTTTTGTATGTCTATAATGAACTAATCTGAACAAAATCTCAATCAATGTGAGGTCTTTGTGATTGATCTCTATCTTTCCTTAAAATACGTGTTGTAAAAACCCAAGTTTTTTTCCTAATGTTACGCTGCTCATTGTATTTTTATAAAAACCATTGAAGGAATCAAAATAAAGCCACTAGGTTTTTTTCACTTTGGTTTCCAAAATAATTTGAATTAATTGCGTATCCCTGTCACGATCAATCTTCTACTACTTTATCAAACAGGAAAACCCCACAAATTAGATCTCATATGTTTTCTGTTAATATGTTTGTATTGCCCTAAATATTAAATTAAATCAATCATATAAATAATAAAATACAATAATTAAATACAATTTCATTATATTTGTTGAAAATTAAAATTGTAGTCTTAGGAGTTACACCAACAGAAGTACATCTATTTAGCGAGATGATTGAACATTGTCACCAGAGAAAGATAACACTTCTTCATATTACAAACACTATAATTGCAAATTAATCAGGGATTTTCCATAACGATTACCTATATTTATGTAAAGTGGTCGATAGGATCTTTCATTTTGTAATTAGGTTCTAATGACCAGTAGTTCCAAAACATTCACGAAATCAAAACCCTGTTCGTACTAGAAAAAGTCAATCATGATTGATTTCAAGTTTTCATAATCTCAAAATTTTTGGAGTAAGAAAAATCCCATTTTTTAAAAATTTGTCCCCTCTATAGGTTTTGTTAGAAGCTAACTTTTAGCATTAAGTATATGACCATAATTGTTTAAGTTGAACTAATAATTACTAAAATTTTCCATTTATAATTTGTTTTGAGTTTTATTCAAGTAATTATATTGACATAAAATTTTTTTCTTTCATTGAAAACAATTTCATTGTTTACTGGTTTATAAGGATTTTCAAAATTTCTTGCCAGAAGCTTTTATTAGATGGTATTAATAGAAAATTTTTTGGTTTTAGACACCTCACAAACTAGGTAACTAGGCTTTGAGGTGGCAACGATATCATGCTGGAAGGAACTGCACTGTAGATTTGTTCATCTTTTTCTTTAAGATTTGTTATGAAATACTCGTTAGTATAATATATTTGGGGAACCCATTTTCTCAGGGGTACAATTTGGATTTTTTGGGTAATCCCCACTCCCAAATAGTTGAGCAAAGGCACTGTTCTCATAAATTTTCTCAAAGTAGGAAATTCTTTGATTAGGCATTTCAGGTCGCAGGTCCAGAGTCAGTTTCCTTCCACTTCATAAGGTAAGTTTCTCCTGGTGAGGTGTTTTGAGAACACCTTAGACAAATTGCGTCTATCAAGTTTGGAAAATCTAGAAAAAAAGGTAATGAAAAAAATAAATAAATAAAATCCTAAGGAAGTAGGAGGAAAGTTTGTGAACTGCCTGTTTCCGTCCAGATCTACAACAATCTTGTGGTTGTTATTTTTTAGATAAATCCAGCCTAAATTTTAGCATAAAATTGGGGAGTCTTAAATCTTTGAAATGATATTTTGTTGTGTGTGATTAAAGACAGAGGATGTCATGTCAAAACCTTTCCAAATTTTACGAGTATTGGTACAACATTTTGGCTAAAAAACACAATAAAATATTTTTTTCTGGCCAAAAACTTGAAAATGAGGCAGGCGTCTGAACAAGTCTCAAGTTTTCAAATGTTATCCAATTGGATTTTAAGTAGTTTCCTATTTCTACTCCAAAAATAGGTGGTGGAACGATGTGCCCCCAATAACCTAAACCAAAATAAGGCATTAGGAACTTCAACAAAAACTTTAACTTAGTATAATTTGAAGATAACCTATTATCCATTGAATCATATAAATTAATAATTGAATAATAAGAATTGAATAATTTAAAGGGTATTAGTTAGAATATATTTTATCTAAAAATCATGAAGAATTTAGTTAAATTTTAGGTGTCAGCTCTAGTTAGAAAAAGTTGAAATATTAATCCCCTCAGGGATTTCAATATTTCATGAACTAAGGAGATTCCTTCATCCCACTGACTGATGATGGGAGAATGGTAGAATTTTTCATGAAAACTTGGAAATAAACTAGTTAATTGGTTGCCATCAGTGGAGTTGTATGGGAGACTAAAACCCCAACAAACGCTCCACATAACAAACAGGCTATCCAGGATTGGGAAACCTATTCAGGACAAAGCTCGGCCCCTAAAAGTAGTTTATGATTCTCCCTCTACTGCAAACCAAGTATTAATGATGAATCGTGCCACTCGCCCACGTTTGTTGTCAGATTGAACGCCAGCCCGGCAATCCTACCTTAGCAATCTACTTAGTTCACTCAAGATTAAGGAAGATCTGATTAAGGAGAACCCAATTTCACAATTCGGTACATATTGGGGGTTCCTAGAATTGTTACGATTCCCCCTGAGCAAGCCAGAGTTCATCCCTTAAAAAATGCCATCCCTACAAAGCCACCCTGGAACCCTTGATTGGGGGTTCTACCAGAATGTGCGGGGAATCAATATTAAATTTTCCTCCATCTGCCACTAAGCCTCGCACATGACATAATTTTTTAACCGAAACCTAGCTCTCAAAAAATGTGTATTCTTCTGAAGTCTCTGGATCAGTCTCTGAAGGACGGAATTCCATTTCTTCGCAGACCCACTCTCTCCTAAAACTACTTCTCATTTTTTTTCTTTCAAATTTGTGAAAATTCATAGAAAATTGAGAACTTGTCAAGGGGTGCATAGAGCACAAAAGCGAATAGTCACGTTTTGTATTAGTACCATAAAATTGGGACAAAAATCAAGAAAAAACTATGGTTTAGGGCTTCATTTGCGTGATATTGGAAAACTGTGTTTCGAATTTTTGAAAATTTATGTAAAGTTGAAAATTGGTGTAACTCGCAAACCGTCAGATTATCACTCTAGGATACTTATATTACGCATACATATAGATTCCATGAACTTGAGTTTTCCATGTTTTATTCTTTTAGACCACGAAAAATACATTTATATGATAATGACCCAGTTAACAATTTCTACGCACTCAAAGTGCACACATTTTCAATTAAAAATCATTCAAATCAACATTGAAATTAATTTCGTATTCATTCATTCGTTTTTTTTTTTTTTTTTTAAATAATTTGATAATGTACAAAAATTTGCTCCTTCGATCATGCGGGAACTTTTTTCTAATTTGCCTGATTGAAGATTTTGCTCAAACTGACCCTCCGTCGAATCTTTAAAGATTATTTGAATCAATGCTATGTTCTAACCTGCATTCATGTCGCGAAAACGGGGAAGCCAAGTGTCACATCTAACTTGACAGACTTTTTTTTACTATAAACTATACAGATATTTTTTTGACTTCAACACAAATCAGCCAAAACTCGGCCCTTCGGGCCTCGCAGGGGGGCTAACTTTCCGCCTTGAGCCTGCGGCTAAAATGCTAAAACATGGAACAAGCTTTCTTCCCGCTAATTCGTAAATGTAAATAAATTTAAAACTACGACATAAATGTTTTACTAATCGAAATTAGAACAGAGTACCTAAGTAGGTAATTTTCTGTTATGGTGTGCGTCTACAATTACTATAACCAAGATTAAATTCTCAACCAAGTGACAACAAAGCAAGCGGCATTGTTTACTATATCAATTTATAACATAAATAAATATAAAACTATGACATGAATAGAAGAACAAGTACGAAAGAAATGCGTGATAAATTGAGAGCTTTCCAACGAGTGGAGAACGATTTTCGTGGGATGAAAACTAACGGCGATACATTTCCCTAGAAACGGGTCGGTTGTAAGGTGGTAACGCTCAGCAGGGCGGGGTTGTGGAACCAAGGGGTTGGGGGGGCAGAGCACACTTTCGGCTCTGGCGGCTTGCACGGGAAGGGCCGCTCTAGTATCTTCTATTCTCGTTGAGTCTAGTGCCCTCTTGCACCCTCCTCAGTTCTCCAGTCCAGTGGACCAACTCAGTTCAAGTCAACTACGATCACAGTGTTGCTGCACCTTTACACCTAGTTCTACACAACTTCACAAGAAATTCGAAATTCACCATGAGAGGGGATACAAATAATGGGGTGTATATGAAGCTAGTATGCATCTGACTGACACCAGGTGATAGCCCTGTGGGGTAAAGCGTAAAATGATTATTCGTATTATTTCTCTTTCTATATGAGCTGTTATTCAATAAACGTGTTATTCATTCATTCACATAGGCAAAAATGAGCCCATGAGAGGTGCTGGGGTCACTTTTACTATTTTTCAATTAAAGTAGAGTTCATCCTTAGAAGTTTGACACCAACTGTACACTCCTACGATAACTGGTTTTTATTCTATACTACTTCTACTACTACTACTACTACTACTACTACTACTACGGCTACGTTTGAATTAATCAAGCAAATGTCCAGTCCTCTCAAGAGGGTTGAAAGAGAGAAAAATGGCAGCATGATGAAATTTAGGGCATGCATTAATTGCATTAAATTTAAAGCTCTTCAACTACTTTTGTGGGGTAGAATATGAGGTAGTTATAGTCTCCCTCGCAAAGCTTGGCTGTGATTGTAAAGCATTAGAAAACTTTCATGACAAGTGTTTCTTCCTAGGTATCATTACGATTTCAATCAGTTAAGTCAAACCAGTTTCCCAACTAAAATAAGGAAACTCAAGAAAATTAGCTTATGAGGGATCAACTGGGACTTTATTTGATGTTAGGGGCCAATATTTTAGATATTGCCTGCAGGGGAATTCCTGCAATCAAAGAGGTTTGAGAAATTGGTCGAGTGGTGTAGAAGTGGTTTTTTCTGGGCTTCTCTCAGAAAAAAGCACAAGTTCAATTTCCGCAAAGGTATCTATAATTTCAGGACCATTTATTGGCAAGGCAGAAGGAACCAAACTTAAATACATCATCCCTCTCGACCCAGACTGCAAACATCCCATTCATTGACGAAGTATGTAAAGCTTCCTCACATGCTGAGTCAAAACACACCATGGAAATGACTGAATCGCTCGACTGAAAATTCTTCCAGGGAGCAACTGCTTAGCCTGCAGTTTCACCGCAGCATTCGTCCAAACCCAAATTTAGAAAAGAATAGCTGATATTTGGTTGCAGGGAAACTCTGGCAGTGGCAGAGGTTTGATAAATTAAGGTCTATCTCCGGAGATTTCTTCTCATGTTGAACAAAGATACGAGTTTGAATTCAGTTGAGGTATCTATAATTTCTGAGTATATATAACTTCGGTTTTTTTTCCTGGTTGAGTAGAATCTCACCTGACTGGTCACTCTTTTTCTTTTATCCCCCCCAAGGTTTCACGTCTTCATTCCCCACGATGTTCCTGGAAGGAGAAAAGAAAATATCTCTTTCCTTGTTGTGCCTATACATCTCGCTGCTGCACAGCCTTCCTGGAAGGTAATGAGAAGGAAAAGAACATTTCTCGCTCCTTTTTTTCTATGAAGAACTAAAATCATTCACCGTTTGTTTACTTTCTATGAATGACTTTTGCCCCACATTATGCAGTGTACACATGTTCCAACATTCTTGGAACACTAAGCAAAAAAAATAAAAAACTATTTCACGATCTTAATCAGTTCTGTTTTTGTCATACTTTGTCAGTAAATTTAATGATATTTTACTGTATAGGTCATTCTCAGCAAAACGTAAATTTACAGGCGCATTTTAGAAAATAAAATTGAGTAATTTTTATGGGCCAATTTTTGTGTGGTATGCATACTTATTGGAATAAAAATATAAGCAGTGCATAAACACGCTTATTTTATTATCGTTAATATTATCATTTTTTAATCTAAAATTATTTTAAAAAGCGTTTAAAGTGAATCAATGACTACAAACATAAAACAATGACAGCTTTCTATTCTTTTATGATTCAAGAATGGTGTGGTGACAGAAGTCGCCCCTCACATACTTCTGACTCTTGCTTGATGCATGAACGTTGAAAGCATGGATCTCATTTGGAATCACAGGCTAGATGCGAATCATAAACACAGGCTGTCCAAAATATCCATGATACCTACAGTAGAGTTTGTAAAAACGGATCTAACTGGGTTCAAGCTGTGAAGACCAATGAAAAAACTCCATTCAACTCACAGAGAAGTCGACCCTGAAGTATCAGTACTGGAAATTTATCACAAAAGCGGTTGCATTGGCGAACCTGTGACAGATGGTGGGAGACATGGCACTAGGTGAAGGGTGGGTCATGAACGTCAAGTGTACTAGAGTGTAATTTTATCTATGGCAGTATTGTTTGTATATATTTTCCTCCTTATCATCAATATTTCATATTAGAGAAATTTATAGATATTCCATATACGTATGGAGCATTGCAAGTGTGCAATTGCAGTTTGATTGATACACCATTTAGAGCACGGCATTCTAGTGACAAGCTTTTGTCTGTGTTTTGCCATCCCCACAAATAGCCACCAGAAGACAAGGTCATGAGATAACATCAAAACATTGCAAAACAAAGCATTTCAAAGGAGAAAATTAATATCGACACCAGTGATTGACAGGTTGCCTCTTTTGTTTCCATATTTCAGTATTCCAAGAAATTGGCTCTTTAGTTTTAACATTATTTACAATGACAAACATTTGCATCTATTAATTTGGCATCGCATAATTGTCTTAACAAGAGCTTGTCAAGAACCTTTCCGTAGATTTTGAAGGTTTTACATCTCTACTGACCCACAGGTTTCGAGTATACATCACAAGCATCATAAAAATAGATAACTATTTCACTGAAATTCAAAATTTGGTTACATATCTTCTGACCATTGACCCTGATTTCATTTATTGATCGCCATTTCGTATATAACCCTCTTATTAACACATCTGAAGGAGGAGGGAGATGAGGAAGGTTCATAATATATATTATAAAATGCGTGATACATAAGATTATTGTTGGATAAGCAAAATGTGCGCTACCCTTGGTAGATGGCCCTAGCCACGCTACTACAACTACTACTACACGACAAACCACAACAACTACTACTATACGACAATTTACCACAACAATCAATAGTCATGAGCCATGTGAACCAATATGAGAAAACTAGAGAGACCAAACTTACCATGTGTGATGATAAAGCTTGAGAATCACCGGATATATTGTATATATATCGAGCGAGAGCGGTAGCAATGTCTTCAATATTTCGGGCTAGAGTAGCTGGATTGATAGTTTCAGTAACATCCGAAATTGTTGCTCTAAGTGGATCTTTGTGGTTCTGGTGAAAGGTAACACAAATTTAACCATTAGATAAGCCAATAATTGCTGGAGCGTGGATATACCAAACACATGGTGAAATCGAAAAGAAAAGAAAAAAAAATCGAAGATCAAGAATCTACACCACTCTTTTGTGCTTCAACATAAGCATGACTATAGAAATGCCAGGCAAAAACCGTTGTGTCAGAAATTTAGAATGGCAAGCTAAGTTTGATTGTCTCAAAATAGAAATGTGGAACAAATGTTATGAAGAGATAATCTTTGAATTAAAGATGTTCAAAAGTAAGACTAGAAATTATGAAAAAGCATTAAAAAACAATTTCAAAGTTCCAGCCATGCAGCATGACCTTATTTGCAAATTTTCGTGTTTTTTTTTTTTTTTTCTGTACTGGTTACAATTACCTTGAATCGCTTTGAAATTTGAGCACTGTGCGTGAACAGAAATGTCTAACTATCAATTTTATGTCAAAACAACTTATTCTACACTATCCATTTTCAATGATTCTAATGAAATTTAAATATTTATTTTTAAGTACTATAGACTCTCTTTTCCAGACCCTGGATTGGTATTTTGGTCGGTTAATCCGACTTGTAGGCATTTTTGTAAGACAAATTAACTATTTGTGTACTTAACATGTACCTAGCTATGGGTATATTAATATAGTCCTTGGAGTATACAATTCCTGAACAAGCATTATAAGGTTCAGTATTCAGGGTATAAATATTTTTAAATGTTGCAGTCAAAATTATTGCAAAAACAAAACTGATTACAATTGGATGTTTTTCTTCGCCTTCAGTCAGAAATTGTTTAGGCGTGCATGTGTGTACTCTGCTTAGGGGTGAAAGCTATTTGTAGAAAGTGAACGAACGGTGAATGATTTAATTCTTTTATTTTTGATTCACAGGAATATGATTCATAGAAAAAAAGGGGCGAGAGATGTTCTTTTCATTATCTTCCAGGAGGGCTGGCCAGTGCTGAGATATGCAAAATGAGAAAAGAGAGATAATAATTGTCTTCCCCTCCTCACCTTTTGGGAAGGTCGTTCAGAGTGAAGACGGTCGTGGGTGGGGGTGAAAAAGGGTGCATGCTTAATTAGACAGCCGGTTAAAGCGGGGCTGTTTAGAAGGAGTCTACTGTACGTAAATTTCCAGCACAATCTTAAATACTTGTTTAATGTTCTAGTTCATAACAATTAAACGATATTAAGCAGTTCAATAAAATAAATAAATAAATTGAGCAATTTAATGTGCTCATAATGTGCTGCTCAATGAACTCATTCTTTTGGAATGCTTGATTTTTTGGTAAATGAACGAATTTTCTATCTCAATCCTAAGGACAGTTATCGTCTGGAACGACACACGCATATACATATATATTATTTATGTACCTGAAAAAGTATTCAATTCCAAGAATACCACAGAAAACTTCCAGTCATGCAGTACAATCGTATGAGCGAATTTTCGTGAATTATCATATTATATTATGTTACATTTTTGTGAAATTTGAGCACTTTGAGTTTGAAAAAAAATTGTTACTAACCAATTTCATGGCAAAAAAACTCGTTCTAAATAATATTTTGCGATTTACAAAAGGTTTTGGATTATTAGCTGTTTTTTAAAAGTTTTCATTGAGTTGTCAGCAAATATTAATGAAATGTGAGTAAATTTCCGGCATAATTGCATACATATTTCAATGATATAGTTCATCGTTAATAAACTATTTTTACTAAAATTCTGCATAAAAATATAAATAAACTATTTATAACCGTTTTTTGTATTTTAAATGCACATTTTTGTAATTTGTTCAATTCATTGAGGTCCAAATTCTGACCAACAAACTCATCCTTTCATTTCAAAAGCTTGCTTTTTATCTGTTTCTTTGCAAGAACAAAGTTTCTATCTCAATCCCAAGGAGGATTATCGTCTGGAATGTCCACACACACCACACACATGCCATATATATATATATATATATATATATATATATATATATATATATATAATTTCTTTTTTTTTTTTTAATACCTTCAAAACGGATTTCAATGAAGGAAATTTTCGGAAATTTTTATTTTAAAATTTTTGGAGCCATTGCAATAGTTTCGTTTTCTACAGAAATAAGCCAATGGCTATGTAGACAATTTTGGAAAATTTTGTTTAAAAAATTTCGAATCAGTTTAATTTTCAGTTCTTTGAAAATTCGCTAAAACAAAGGTGGGGTGTTGAATAACTAAACTCTTTGCCCTTTGCCAGAGACTCCATACCTGGATTTCACTGAGTAAGGTGGGGGAGGGTCTCTACCTTCTGAACCAAACGTATTTTCCTATTCACTTTCTAAGTATGAAAGTATAGAATCATATTATTGCATTCTTGATTCAAGACTGAATTTTCAATTGCCGATGAATATAATGACAGGTTTGCCAAACTGAGGCTTTCCAATGAGCAATGAACACTATAAAGAGGCAAACGATTGACAATGTTAAATTTCCCCAGTTGTAGATTGTTTTAAGATAAAAATTAGTAGTTTTAATAAAAACGTAGTAGATCACCAATGAGTGTCTTCATTAATATAATTCATTATATATATGAACAACAACGTACGTAAAAATATAAGGTGAATGTGCCTCAGAATTCTAACTCCGTTCACTTTACGTTTGCCAGACATATGTTGCTCTGCATTTAACACAATTCAAGATCAAAAATAAACTTAAAAAAAAGTTTGTTTACAAAAATTATCTAATCTTTATAGACTGTCAACAGCACCTAGAATGAATTTTACCTTCATTGATGATAAAGTTGCTGAGGGAAGTCTTCGTATGCTGTACCTTTCATGTTCCCAAGCTAAAATTTCATCAGCTAAATTTATCTTCTTGTGAACTAAATCTACTTCAGACTTCCGAACTGATGATAAGCTCTGAAAATGTGAGATATATAAAATATAATATACATATCTGTATAAGATATTAATATTAAAGAAGATTATATAGTCTGTTTCCTTATCAACATGAGAGGAACCTATTATATTTTAAGCAAAAGTATCACTGAAATCCAGAAGTGTCTAGTTATCTGACTCTTCTGCTCCATTGCTGGAATGGAAATATAATAACTTCATCAGTTTAATCTGATATCTTTGATTCTAGTATGATGTTCTCAATTTTGTATTACTGCGTATCTGACTTTGAGATAAGTTTATAATAAACAGTACGAGGAGAGTGTTGGACAGATCATCTTAATAAAATTCAGGTAAATTATCAACTGATCACAGCCTGTAATGATAAAATTTAATTGCAAACATTTCTAATTAACTACCGAGAAAAAACTAATAGGTATTCATGTTTAATAATATGGCAAATGTATATTGCTGAACCAATCAGAGAAGCATTTTTAAGATGCATTTAAAATACTTCTCGAGACCTAAATTTCCTTGTTGTTATTGTGCCTAATCACCAGCTATCGGACGTTGTGTGTTAGCTTCAATCTATTGAATAGAGCAATTGAAATTGAGAATACTCCAGAATTATCTAACCAAAAAAGCATGGTATTCGTCATCGTAAAAAAAAGTTACTAAAATCGGTATTTTGAATTTAAAAAGACTCCCTGGCATCTAGTTTTGTGGCCTCCTATGGCATCCCAGGTCATGCAGCGGAGTTATTAGCCCAACGGAAACATGAAAAGTATGCGGCCATAAAACTGAAAAAGGACTTTGTTGCTTTTGCGGTAGAGTCGTTGGGCCCATGGTGAAAGAAGGTTGTGGATTTGTTCGATAAAATTGGGACACGGCTGATGGACAAGACAGGGGATTCTGGTGCCAAGCGGGGACCCTGGGGACAGGAGACTCTGAGGACCCAGCCCTCTTTGTCTTCACTGGAGGATGTCTTCTACCTCTAAAGCCCAATGAATCACAGCCCCAGGCTCTATCTTTATGTTAATGTAATAAATTATTCTATGCATATGTATTAGCACTCCTATAGGTTTACCTCCCTATCCTTGACTTTGCCTTGATAAATTTGCATGATGGACTTTGGCCTCATCCAAGTTTCATACGGTGAATTTTCTTCATTAAAATTATATATATATATATATATATATATATATATATATATATATATATATATATATCATACAACTAGATAAGAAAAAGAAAATGAGATTTATTGAAAGAAATGAGAATGTTATTACTGGTTCTGGGAAACGCATTTTGGTGTTTTGAATAAAGCATTGTAAATAAAAAATGAGGTGTTTTTTCTTGTTTCCATTCTCAATAGAGTTACAAGTAAAACAGTTAGTTTTACTTGGTTCAGACACATCAATTGATTGCTTTTGACTATCGTGCATGGATTGATATCTGTAAACTGCATATTTACCAGAAACATGATTTTGCTCAGATTTTGGAGCTGAAAATTGGAGAACGCCCTATTTGAGCCCAATCTCTCCACCCAATGCCCAACCACATAATGCTTCTTATTCAATTGAAAATTTGAGGGAAGCTGGAGCATGCGATATGTTGTCCTGTTAATGTAAGAACCCGTGATCCAAGCCATGCGATCCATAGATTAAAGTTCATACCAATTACTATTCTTTTCAAAGACTAGACTTACTTTTTGTAGGTTGTAAAGGTTAGACCCTTGTTTGGGTGGCTTTGAAACATGCATGTGGATATCCTCACTTCCAATGGTATCAAGGCAAAGAACGAAGTTGACATCCTGCAATTGGAACCATTACAAAACTCTAATGATTTTTTAAACCTATAAATGAGCTATTTATTTAACATTGCTAAAATAAGCAGACTAATAAATTTGGAAACAAATCCCACGCTCTCTCACTAGGGGTGCAGCGATTAACCAATAAGTACTTTGGTTGAGAGAACTGAGTGTTCCCGAATTTGTGAATCTCCGGAATTCCTTATTTGTATATAATCCCTGATTAATCAGCGAAATTCCAAACTCATACCCTTTCATACTACATTTGATCAAAGGATATAGACAAAAAGTAGGAAGTTTTACCATAAACAACTTTGAAAGTGGGTACTTATAAAGGTAGAAAGAACCAGAATGTCACAACAAAATATGTTGGCAAAAGATTGTAGTTAATCATTATATTGCTAATGCTCTTTGAAAAAAAATCGTTGTTCATTGAAAAAAAAAAAAGAAAAACAAGCACAAGAGGTCATGCAGCACAGTTGAAACTTTTGTAATTTTACTTGGTAATCGAAATATGAGTGAAACGAAATTCGTACCATTTGGTGTGTTTATTGATGAATATATCTTTCCCCTTGAGCTTGGCAAAATCATACATTTAAATGTATGTTTAAAAAGTTCAATAAATAATGATAATGATAATAATTCGGTATTTTATTTAATGGTTTAAGCTACACATCAAGCAGAAGAATATTCATTATTTTATTTTTGAACAATCAATTTCAGAGCATTACAAAGTTGAAATTCTGACTTTTGGGTAAGAGCTGAGTAACAGCCTGGTAGGAGAAACCAGGGTCGATTGTAACACTTGCTGCAGGATCTTGCTTCCTAAATGAGTCTTGGGGCAGCTTCGAAAGTGGCTCTTGGTTATCTAGTCTCCGTATGTATATTGGATGATTGATGACTGGCTTCAGCCATGAGCTTACCTAAGAGCCCCCATTAGCAATTTTTTACCAAATAAAGGTACCCCCCCCCCCCCCCCTCCCAATTTACCATTTCACCTAACCAATAAAAAATCAGTATTTCACATGGTCATTTGGTTTTTTACAATACAAAATGACTTTTTTCTTTTTGGAGCAGTTTGAGCGCCTAATTAAGCCAAGCACTTCAAAACGTCGATTAGGGTGTACAACTTTACGTACAATCAAAAGCTGAAAAAAAGTTTCAGTTTTTCAGAATGACTTGAGTGAATCATTAGAATCCAAATTTCAGTTCCATAAAAACAGTTCACCTTTATTTCACACCTTTCTAACTACCTACATAATGTGGATATAGAACATTACCTGCAAAAGAGTAGCATCAGTGACGTCTAACTGATCTTCTAACCACTTTTTACTGCCTTGGAAATTATACTTGCCACCGCCAGCAAGCAAAAACACCAAATTAACAGGTGCGTGCGATCTCTTATTTGAATACAAATGGGAAAAAATCCTTATTATTTCCAGCAATGCAATTACTCCTGAACCATTGCTGTCAGCTCCATAAGATAAGTCCTGTTGAACAGAAATGTACATTCGAACTTGAGAAACTTATTATTACTTTATGCAAACAAATTTTGACTGGTCCCCTATATAATAAAGAGATTCATTGCACTTTGCCGATATAATAAAGAGATTCATTGCACTTTGCCAATGGAACTCATCTACAAAACCATCGTAATGTTGCAAAGATGCACGAATTATGACAACTTAGACAAAAGCAGAGGAGTGTTTCAGTGCCTCAATGATTCATGCCATCCCTACACAAACTGTGAGTTGTATAGACAGTGTTTCCCAAACTTGAATCTATGGACCCCCAGTTAAAACCAAGCCGACTTTGTGGACCTACTATCCATCTCACTTGATTTTTATACTTTGTTAGTTAATTTGTAATCTTGAATTTTTAATCCTTCTTTTAAAAAAATCAAATGTTTATTTTATAAACTCTCAGATTAGTCCATGGAACCCCCGGGTTAGGCTCACAGAAACACTGGCATAGAGGGTAGTGTGCATGGGCACACTGAAATCCATAATGTATGATAAGGAAAGACTTAGAGAAAAAATACTTAACAAAGTAAACTTATATATGGTGGAATCTCCGCTAACGAACCCCACTCAATAGCGGAAACCTGTTTACGGAGAACAAAATTGAGATCTGGACCCATTCCACTCATTTTACTGTGAATAAGCCCTCCCCATCACACTACCTTTCGATACTGGTGGCAGACAGAAAAATTCAGTCCCAAATGCGATTTTAAACTCCCAATAGCTGAAGTATTATGCAACGCAAAATAAAGACTTTTCCTAATGTATTTCCCGGAACATTTTTTCTGGTCCTGTGAGAGTTTACTGTAATATTAAAGTAAATACTGACAGATGTGTCAAGTATTGTAAATCTATTCAGTCTCAGAGAGAATTGAAACGAACAAAAACGTAAGATCTAGAAACTTACTGTGGCAACTCCAAGAGAATCATAGTGAGTAACTATCACTATTGTAGGTAACTTGTCTTCAACTCCATGACCTGGGAGTTTTCCCTGAAAATTTGTGTTGGAGAATCGTAATCAATACAATCATTACAAGAAACTTAGTGGTATGAATGGATCATTTTCCAAAATTCACTTGAACATGAAAATGATTTATACCTGTATTGATGAGATGACAGCATCATTTTTAGGGTAAGGCTTGTTGGCGTTGATCACAATCTGATACCCGTTCGATGAGAAGGAATGAACCATAGCTTTGAACACAAATTAGTTTATAACAGTTACATGGAGATGAAATTAAATTCAGATTATTTCAGATCTATTTCATGGCAATACAATGCAACAAGCCATTAAAGATTTGACTAACAATGCACCAGAGACTAGAAAAGTGAATATTTTATTGGGAACATAAACGGTAAGATTCCAGATAAGAGACATCTTTGGTCATTAAATTTCTAGGCCATCCTACTCCTTCTAGGGCACCACTATTAGCCACATGAATGATACTTACTACAATTTTTAACTCTTGACTGAATTTCTAATGCGGGTATGCACAATACAAAGAAAAAAAAAAAAAAAAAAAAAAAACGCAAGGAGTTTGGCATGGGTTCTCAAAGTTTATAGACTGATGGATTCGTCTGGGATGTCCTTTTCTTAGGCCAGGTGCCTGTCCCAAGCCAGGATCCAGGGGAAGGGTAGGAGAAAAAAGCCTTATTAAGAAACCAATGGCTGGTTGAATTGACTGTTAATACCTTGAAAGCATCCCTTCTCGATGTTATGAGACCTAACTCAAGGTAGAACAGCGTAAACAGAAGAATACAAGGTCAATGGGGTTGTTGGTATGCAGACTCTGAGTACACCCCCTTTTACTTAGCCCTGCATACTTGTTCTGCAAGGGATGATTGTGAGAGCGGCCTTGATAAATCAAGGGGAGTGTGGAAGCGAGACTATGGTGGCTGCTCCACCAAAACTTCAGGAGAGAATTGGCAAAATTCAGCAGTTTACCACAAATTTTGTACAACCGACTAATGCTTTTGTTTACAAAGAATGTACCAAGAGATGTACCCTTTATAGAAGAAGTAATAGGATTGCTGTGACCCTTTGGTTAACGGATCTTCCTTATTGGCCCCTTACAAGAGATAGGTGTTGATCCGAGGATTTGGAAGAATTTTCTAAATTATGCCATAGGGTGACTAAGTAAAAGTGATTTCACCTCTTTTCGCCTCTCTAAGTACTTTGATCAAAATGAAGAGAAGATGGAGCCAAACTGCTAAACATGAAAAATTAAATACTTTCCCTAACTTAACTACTGATATAATACAAATTTTTTTTCTTCTAAAATCCAAAAGATTCTCTTCCACTCTTATCTCCATTTGCTGATAAGTGAGTAAAATATCGTAACTGATGCTACATCTAACTCGTTTTCACCCAAACCAACCACCTGTGAGTGTGTGGTAGATCATTGAAGTATCACATTGTTGATGTGAAGTAAGAGGGATAAAAATAATATGAAAATTAAGAAACCTGGGAATGTACAGTCTATGAACTCGAACAGATCAGTGCTGGTTACCTGTCATCTACTTCACTCCTTAGTTGTGCTAATACACGTTAATTGGTAGTACCAATGCACACAAGATATGACATACTTAAATATACATAAGTATATACACATATTTTTATGTGAGTAATGAATATGCCAGTCCAACATTGCAATATACAAGAGCTAGAGTGAGAGTCACAAACCACAATTCACACCCAGACCTGAGGGAATAACACTGATTAAATTTTGTTGATGCTCGATTCACAGGGGAAATCATAAATCCAAACTTTTTGCACTCATTCACAGAGAATATACAAGAAATGTTAAATAAATATTAATTTCAACAAGTTCCAGTCTTTGATTAATTTCGTGTTAAATGAATCTACAACAAACAAACAAACAAACAACAGAAGATTCATTAGTATGATATTATTAAAGACTGCTTACAGAAAAGGACATTGCTACTACTGATAACAGGTACATTAACTGGAAGTGGAAACGAACAGGAATTAAATTAAAACATTACTACTTTCTTTTTGTAAATATATTCAACCAATGTACCTAGTAAACTAAAGACCTTCAGGCCATACAATGACAAGTGGTATCATGATGAACCGCAGGTCATGTCCAATGTCACTTCTGCTCGAAATGGCTGAGTACCAGTTCCAAACTGTGTAATTTGTAGATTTGCGGTATTCCTTTTTTTTTAAATTCATTTACCAATTTTTAAAGGGGACTGGGCCCTAAAACCACTCAATTCGCATGCCTTCATTTATAAACTCCATATCTCTGGACCTATTACTTGTATTGCCTAGACATTGTCAAGTATTGTTTCCCAGATTATCAAGAGTATTTCACATAATTCTCATTTAATTCATTCCAATGAAAAAATTATATAAAGTAGATATTTTTCAATTGGAATGAATTAAATGTGAAATTTTTGAAAAACACTTTACTAAGTAACTGCCGAACGAATTCTATGTTGGTAATGATAGTTGCTTTCGATGGTACCAAAGAAATTTAAAAATGTGATGGTACTAAGGAGATCATTTTTCAAGTCTCCATCGGAAATTTGGCTTTTGCGGAACAACGTATTTCTACATTCTTCTCATGGATGTAAGTGTTGGTGGAGAATTCGGATAATTCCTTGACACACATGAAGGCTATATTTCTAGGAAGGTTGTCTCAAGATTTCAGCTGACATGGTCCAGCCGTTCTCAGGTTATTTGTCTTGCAGTACTTTACTGCAACAAACCAACTTTACAGGGTTTTACTCACGAGAGCTAAGATGTTTTCATTCAAACTTGTAACAGAGTTACCTCCTGAGAGGTCCTTCAAGCTTCCGTCAGAGCACCAGAGATAGCGCCGTCGGCGTTCTGTTGATGAAACAATGGGCGCCGCGGTCTGTTCTCGATCTTATTGACAGCTGAGTTTGGCGTTGGATGGAATCCCAGGCGACTGGGAAACTAACCTTCCCAGAACATGGCTCATTAAAAGCTATTAGTAGGGGTGGTATCTCTCTGACAGGATGCCTGTTACTCTCCTCTACCTTTTTATGAGGGTTTAGGCCCCCATTGCACCTCTGGGGGGGGGGGGGACCTAAATTCCTTATATGGTAGCAGAGCGTGGTTTGGATTATGCACGGCTGACGCCTAGTAGTCCAATCCACTATGTTTTGGGGCGTTAATGTTTCAGAAGAAACATGGCCCGGAGTTCCAGAAGGAATTCCCATTATCACCCTTTGGTATATAAATAATATCATTGGTCTTTGACTTATAATTTCTCTTTTATTCCCCCTTTTATATTTTATATACCATATTTTCTTTCAATTTTATGCCACCTGAGTATTGCTATTATGTCAATTACCAGGTTAGTGCACAATTTAATTCCCCTAAGTTGGGCAAATTCATTTTATATTATTTAAATTTCATGCCACCTGAGTATTGCTATATGTCAATTACCAGGTTAGTGCACAATTTAAGTCCCCTAAGTTGGGCAAATTCATTTTATATTATTTAAATTTCATGCCACCTGGGTATTGCTATATGTCAATTACCAGGTTAGTGCACAATTTAGGTCCCCATAGTTGGGCAATTTAATTTAAAGTCCCCAATGTTGGGCAAATTAATTTCTATATATATTTTGATTTCCTAAGGTATAAGTCGCCATAGTTGAGCATCCGTTTTGTCCCGATTGTTCAGTGAATACACTTCTTATGAAGGTTCATTGAAAATCCTGTTTTAATTTCTATTCCCCCATCCTCAAAACGCCAATGCAGCTATTTATGATTGAATGAGCATCAGTTCTCAGCTATTAACTATTCCACCCAGTTAACATCCTTGATCTTCAATCAAGGATGTCTTTAAGGGGAGGAGTGTAACAGAGTTACCTCCTGAGAGGTCCTTCAAGCTCCCCTCAGAGCACCAGAGATAGCGCCGTCGGCGTTCCGTTGATGAAACAATGGGCGTCGCGGTCTGTTCTCGATCTTATTGACAGCTGAGTTTGGCGTTGGATGGAATCCCAGGCGACTGGGAAACTAACCTTCCCCGAACATGGCTCATTTAAAGCTATTAGTAGGGGTGGTATCTCTCTGACGGGATGCCTGTTACTCTCCTCTACCTTTTTATGAGGATTTAGGCCCCCATTGCACCTTCTGGGGGGGGGGGGGGGCACCTAAATTCCTTATAAACTTCAAGTGCTATTTCTATGGGAGTTACAACTATTGGAACGTAGTCTTTGCTGGTTGGGCCCATGTACTTTTGTAGTTGTTGTTTGTAAAGTGAATTAGGAGATGAATACGAAGAAGTTCAGTCAGGAAACGCTTCCTACAATAGTGGACCCACTAGGCATTGATAATCCATCATTGAATGCGTCACTGTGGCCAAACTGCCAACTCAAAAATCAAATCAAGTTCTAATACTTTAAAAAGTTAAATAAATAAAAAATAAAGAACCATAAATAGATTTTTTGAAACCCAGTTAAGTGGTTTTAAGTACCAGTCCCCTCAATAGAAAAATAAAACAATTATTAGTATTGAACAAACTGATACAACAATTGGTTCAGAATCTTTTTAAAGTTGAGTATGTGTAATGCCTCTTTGGAGAATCAATTCAATCACTTGTTTTTTCCAACTTTCTCTCTTTTAATATTACACATTGTTATTTGCACTGAACAGGAAATCGTTTGATGAACAGAACTAAGGAAAAAAGGTCACACGGATATTGATTCATCAATTCAAAACATCTCGAGGAGTGTATGGGGGGGGGGGGGGGGGTCAATTATAGAGGTCGAAGAGCCTGTCCCGTCAATTACAGAGGTCCTCAGAGAAAATATCTCCGTCAGTTAAAGAGGTAGGGATTCTGTCAATTAGAGAGATGTGGGCCCTCCAAGGAGGCGGGTCCACGGCTTTTCTGTCAATTATAGAGTTTTGTCAAATACAGAGGTTTCATTTAAACAGGTTTTACTGAAATTATCATATCTGAAAAGATTTCAATGAAAATAACCCACAGGACGATGTATATCACATCGTACATGTATATGTATGTATATCAATCATGTTCACATCGCAGTATATCATTCAAAGATGGTGCTGAAATTATTGCATGAGTCTCTTCTTGAGAGTAGACTGAAAATCTAACCAACTTGGATGAAGGGGTAGAGTCCAAATCACCAAGTCCACTTTCAATGATGAGGTAGAGGAGAGAAACAGCTTTGTCAATACTTCATTAATGCTATAATGTGCAGCTATCACACATACATATGCTTGGTGTCTTACTTGGTTATTCAGGGTTGAGAATTCCACAATTATGGCATATAAAAGAATCACGTATAGCATTTGCGCCTTGCAGTAGGAAGCAAGGCTGGCACATCATCTTTTGTTTTTAAGAACCCCCATAAAAAACAAATCTGTATAAAATTTCACAAAGTTCAATTTTTGTGTGCAGAAATTACAGAAATTGAATTTAAATTGAACTAGAACAGAAATTGTACCCATTTTATCTAAAGCTCAATGGGCCATCTTAAAACACTCATGGTAGACATCTTAATACACTGAAACATAAAATAATGCGCACTAAATATATAATGTTCACTCACCATCCCAAGCAGAGGAACCTTTTTCAGGTGAACTTCCACCATCAATATCCTTCAGGATCTTTTCCATATTTGGGGTCCATAAAGCAAAATATATAGGGATATCAAGCTCACTACTCAATGCATGAACTTCAATGTCACTAAGAACCTGAAATGAACCAATTCTAAAATGAATAAATACTCGATTTTATATATAAGATAGAGCAGTTCTAACAAGGTTTTCATTGCTTCTTCAAAAAACAGTTTAGGGGGAGAAAAAACGTGAGAAGGCAGCATGATGGATTACCTATAAATCAGGTTTTCATGATCCTGCATGATTAACTAGAGATCACATTTCCATGAAATGTACTAGTTCTCCATTAATTGAAACATTATCAGATTTAAAAAAAAACTCACAATTTAGACATCCCTATTATGATTAATCAAACTGCAACAAGCACAATGTATCCTGCCACAATGGGTTGGGATACTAGGTCATTAACAATATATTTTCTCTTTTGTTTGGCGTTCTTAGCTGTTTGTTGGAACTTTCATTGTTTTAAAAATTTATCATCACTTCGTTTTTCCTTGATCAACGAGAAAATTTAGTGTCAATTTATGTGTGTATGTTAAATTTAGTGTGTTTTCAAACAGTTGTGAAGGTGACAATACTACCTACCCGTAACTCTCTGGTGCCAATTAACAGCATGAGGTTCTAAAAAGTTTAGCCACAAATGGATGGAAATGAAGTGTACGACCAGATGGTCACTTCCTACACAATTAGCACTAAGCATTGAATAGTCTTCATTCAAAGCGTCACTGTGATCAAACTACTGGGCCAATTAAAGTTTTTTAAATGATCAATACATTTCCTTCTATTAGGAAAAATAAAGAACCAAATGTTTTAGGAGGCACTCCTCACAAGACTTTGGGCTTGAGTGAGAACATTGTTAGTTCAAAGCCCCATTCAGCAATAATCCCAAAGCCCAATAATCAATGGGAAATTCGAACCAAGATGATGAGGTGAATAGTCGGCCAAATAGTATCACATGACAAGAAAGGACAAAATTGATGAGGCTAGGTGCTTGATGACTTATAAATAATTGTGAGTCCCTGGAACTACAATACAGGAAATTCATTCTTTGTTTAGAGGCAAAGGTGTGCAAAATTATGGAACTAGGATGATTCCAGGATTACTTTATGGGTGCGTTAACAGCCTATTCGGCTGTCATTTTGGTGTCAAAAGGACAATAAGAAAGGTGACAAATGTAACTGGTAAGGTATTGTCTGACATACGATCTTGGTGCTAAACATGTTAGGGATATCGACAAGTGAAAAGAACAAACCCTATTTAATCTGGAAAGCTTTTTAACAGTTTACTTAAGGCGTCCCATTCAAAGGGATTACTGCAGAACAACCTGGTCTATTCCTCAGAACAACTAGCAACACATTAATGATTACAGTTAACTTTATCGAATTGGGCTGGGCCATGCAATATACCTATTATATGACTAAGTGAAGTGGCTGTGTAAAATGTGAATAATGGTGAGAGGGGGTGGGGGGTGAAATTTTCCTATCCCTCTCACTCTACAGGCAACACGGGATATAATTGCAGATTATGCCGTAATTTGAGCAAAGCTACAAGAAAACTTTTATCATTGGCTTTCTTTCTGCTGCTCACTTTTCTACTTACATGGAAATTTGAGGATTTTAAAGAATATTATCTATTTAATTACTCGTTTATTTTGCTTCTTTTTATTGTATAGTAAAACAAACATTTCAAAATAACCCCATAATGACCTATATTATAAAGAGAGCTACCTCTCTTTCTTTAGAAGATGCTGTCGCAAAGTTCTTTGGTAGGACTATGAGGAGGGCTCCAGTATTTTCTGCCATCTTATGCAATGACACAGAAGTCATATTGCTGATGTGAGAAATGACACAGTGCCGCTGAGTCCTCCAAGAGCTAATAGAACGGACTTCAAGATTGACAGACGCAGCTTTGCAACCTAGAAACAAAGAATACACATTGGGAATATTGCAGTCAACTTTACTTCACGATCAACAAAGAATGTCGACAGTAAATAATGTACAAGTTTTATGGATAAATAATATGCAAGACAAAGCTAACAGGTGATTATGAATAAATAAAAATCGAACATCCATTTATTCGTAACAAAAATATGTTACATTTTATGTGTCCATGGTTTTTCAAGTGGGCAAGAAAATGAAAATAGGTTAGATAACATAAACTTTCAGACCTTTCATGTTCTGTTATATACTTTGGGTACATTTAAATAATTTCAAAGATAAGAGTAGGTAGTATTTATGATTTGTCTACCCAGTATAGAAATATTCCAATTCTTCCAACTGTGATGAGCAGTGTGAGGTGGCTCATTGCGAAATTATGGGGCACTTCTGAGGTAAGGTGTCTCTAAGAGAAAACGCTTCATTTGCAGCATCTTTTTTTCTACCTTTTGTTTCTACAGAAGTCCCTTGTCCACCCGTTGAAGCAGGCGAAGCCTCAAACCTTTCAGTTTAGGAAATATAAAAATTTGATGAATTCGTGTGAATTCACAATTTTGTAAGCAATGAGGATGTATGTGGGAAATGAGAAAAACTGAGTAATATAACACAAAATTGATTTGAATTTCACAAATCGTCATAAGATTAATAGTAGGTACAGATGTTTACAATTAGCGCTTATTAGGATAGTTCGAACTATCCAAAACCATAAGTACCCGAAATTGTCAAAACTAGTTTTAACTAGTCAAAACTAGAGCAAGATCGTCTACAACCAATGCTTATATTTTTCCGTAGATCTCAAACATGACATTTTCGCGCATGTGCGCATGCGCAAAAGGTGCGCAGTAACTTTGTTATTTTGAATGGGAACTCCCATTTTGAATTGCAGATTCGCATTCATGAATAGATCCATCATTTGATTTTTTGAATGAACGAAAACAGTCGCAATTCGCGCTAAAACTGCACTATTCCACTTTAAAAGTGCAAAATCATGAAATGAATGAATTTTCGAAGATATTCAATTGCCATGAGTGATACATGATTTTTGGGTTTTTTTTTCACTCTGAATCACACCGACACCAACTTAGGAAAACACAGAAAAAACGAAATTTTGGCTAGCTTAGCGCTGTGTGCAAATGAGTGAGGACTAGTGGAATTCTGGCCAATTTTTTTGCGTTTTCCCATGTTGGTGCTGCAAATATCAAGTAATGAACATCATTAAGTGATTCAGCGTGGAAAAATTCCTCAAAACCATGTATCATTTTTGTGCACTCTAAAAATCGACTGATGGGTCATTTCTTCATGAAATTTCACGTAGGATTCGAATCTGCAATAAAAAATGGAGGTTCTTATTTGAAATAACAAAGTTAGTGCGCACTGCGCACATTTTGCGCATGTACATGTGCGCGAAAATGTCATATTTGCTTTGTTTAAATCTCATGGAGAGAATGGGACAGTCTCATAATGGTAGTGATGGTCCTTAAAGTGATGGTCAACACAGAGAAACTCCTGGCAATGACCAAAACTGATGTGAAGTTGCCTTTCAAAATCGAAAATTGTAATACCAATATAAAATTGTTTAGGATAAAAAAAGAGAGGTATATTCGATTGATTGGAAAAAGTAAAAATGAAATCTTGAAAACATTCCAAAACTAGAAGTAAGTTCCACGCTAAGTTTTAATCACTTTCAAAATTTCTGCGTGTTTATATCTCAAGCAAAATCAGAAAATAAAAATGAATAAATAAAAAGAAGAGGAAGAGCTTGAAACTTGAAGAACGTTTGATCAATTTTGAACCTGGCAGGGTATTTATTCAATTTGAGCGTCACAGTATTTTCAAATGCAGGCTTATCATCACACAGGGAGAAATAATGCTTGAATAATAGTATAGTAGTTGTGGTTAAATCACACACGTTCCGAGGAGTAGACCGAAATTGATCATTGTCATGGGAGTATCATTATAAAGATAATCATCTTGGATTCTCGGTAGTAATTTACAACATGTGCACATTCCTCAAAAATAAAAAGAAGATGACCATGAAATCAAAATTGTGTTTCACGCCACAGCAAGAACCATGATGAGTTTTGCCACCCCCTCTTTTGAGGAAATGTCGATTGTAAAAAATGAGATTTCTCACACATATACTCAACGATTTTGTTTTCACTATTAGAGAATTTACCCAACAACAGGTCGCTCCTAGAGATAAATGGAGTGACACATTGTGACACAGTATATGTGTGAACTGCATGGAAAATATGTTACAGGGACCCTCAGAATGAACGAAGAACAATTCCTAGTGAGGGAGTGGAGTCAAATCAAATTGTAATGGGTGAAAAAATTCTCTCCCCTGATAAATGACCAATTATTCTAAGCGGTTCTATAGTTCAACGCCCATCACTGCTTGACAGATATGAATAGATTCCCTTCCCTATTTCTTGAAACTGCTGCACCGAGGTTATATCTGGAGCCTTCTATCTCCCAGGTGATCCTCTGGGAGCTGTGATAGCCGCAGCCCATGGAAGAGTTCACGACTATATTCCAACACCTCCATGTTACAAGATAATGAAGCTCAGATGAAAAATAAGAGAAGCAGTCAGCTTGCTGGAAGAGGAGATTTCTCTCTAGTCTAACTGTGTTGGATCCGGAAATGGTGGTTGATGATCAAGGAAAAACGGTTTTGGATGAATTAAAATCACAAGGGAACATGCAGAAGTGGTAGCAAGAAAACTTCATGAAGGAAGTGTCCCAAGGGGCTCTAGTTCTGAACAATGGGCTGATTTTTTGCTGCGTTATGGGCGTAACAGTAAGAAGTTGAGATATTGGTAGCAGGCCTAACAAACAAACTTGCAAATCAAAGTGTACTTTGGGAGTCAATACCTGGGGGGAGACGTTCTGTAACTTTTTGAGATATAACAGTGGACGAACTTTTCATTGAACTAAGTTTCCACTAACTGGAAAAACGGAGGCAAAACAACAGTTATACACTAACCAAGAATACTTAGTTTCAGGCATTACCTGTAGAACCCCCAGAATCAACTCTTATGGCGGCAAAATAAATTATATTCATCTTTTTTCACTTCAACATTAAGGACTACTAAACTCAAAAATAAAATTATTGAATTTATATTCAATATTTGAATGACAAAATATATAAGTAATTGAATTACAGAGTGATATAGGACGAGGAAACACAAAAATCTCTCAGTGTAAACTTAACCTCATCTAGTAAACTTTTGATCACCTACGGTGGTGGTGAAAAGTTTACTTGAGTGGGGAAGAGTGAAGCGTTACAGAATACCAAGAGAAATAATCCAAAGCAAAACATGACGGCTTTTTTCGAGTTAGGCACCTGGAGAACTTCTTCAACACAAAGATGGCGACATTTCTTCACAGTGGTAAAATTTTCCACATAAAAATGAAGTTACAGAACCCCCCCAGACTCTAGTAGCTAGCGATATCTTCACCTTGGACAAAAGCCTGGGTGTCAGCCGTTGGCCAATGGTGTAGGAGAATTGTAGTGACGCATAATTAGTAAATGCGTGCCTGAGATTACTAGAGAGAATGCTGCGATGATTTGGGGAACAACGACTGTTTGGAGGTCTGATCCATGCAATGGATACTCACTCTACTTACTCAGAAGTTTGCACCTAACTCTCTGTGGGGTGATCTTGGTAGATTGAAAAAATGCATTCAATGCAATGAAGAGAGTGGCCGCGCTTTGGCCGGCACAGACGCATTGGCCAAAATGCGCTCAGTTCCTACACAATACCTACAGAGGACATTTTGGGCAGTTTTACTAGGAGGTGACGAAAAGTTCTACAGTACTGAAGGGGTAACTCAACGTGACCCTTAAGCAATGCTGCTCTATGGGTTATCCACATTGCCATTTATTGACCCCTGCATGCGAAAAATCCTCAAAACAATAACCCAATGCTGCTATGCGGATGATTCCTCTGCTCAATGCCAACAAACTTCAACGTCAACTGAGATGAAAAATTGGTGGGTAACCTGAGAAGAGATGGTTCAGATTATGGCTACTTTCCCCAAGGCCAAAAGTCATATCTTGTACACCTGAAAGATGTAGTCTGCTTGCACCATTTTTGAGGGTTCGAAAATAAAGATAGTCACAGGTCACTGCTCCTTAAGAGGTTCTGTAGGGCAGGAGAATGAAAAGCAGTAATTTCTGAAAGACAAAGTTCAAAATTGGGCTAGATTAGTGGACAAATTATTGGTGGCAAGAAAAAACAACCTCAATTAGCTTATGCTGCATTTGTGAAATCTGTGCAAATCCAAAGGCAGTTTTCCCAAAGGGTTGTTCAGGGAAATAGTAGTACTTCCTGAGTTTGAAGAACTCAATCAGATCGACTTTGGTGCTGGCTTTACTAAACAAAGTGGTGACTGAAGAAGAGAGTGATTCATTTTCCCATCCTGTCAAAAAGGTGGTCTAGCAATGAGTGATCCCACAACAATATCATCTCTGCGCTGGTAGCGAGAGCACATTGATTTGTCTAACTCAATTTCGTGATGCGTTTGCAGTAAGGTACAGGTGGGAACCACAGGATATGCTACTGACGTGTGATGGGTGTGGGGATACATTCTCCTTGGAACACGTCATGAGTTGGATTCATCTCCAAGAGACAAAACGAAATATGTGATTTTTTGGTAGACTAATGGTGTATGCATGAGGGAACTGCACAAAAGAACCAATTGTAGAGGATGCTTTAGAAAACAGTGCTGGTCTGTGTGGTGACTTGGCTTGTCACGGTATGTGGGAACCACATCACAGAGGGAGGCATTAGTTGATATCACTGTCATAGACACTGATGCGCCCTCCTTCATCTGATGCACTGTATAAGCCCTTTTCACTTCATCAGAAGAGGAAAAGAAAAGGAAGTATGGAGAGGCTTGTGAGTAGCATCGCACTTCCCTTAGGGTGCATCTATAGTGCAAGGAATAGCACAAGGAAATCTAGTCATGTGGCCATAGTGCACCCGCCTGATTGCTTCAACCTGCTCCATCTCCTTTCACCGGCATCTAGGGAAATGAATTATTAATTATTTTTCTCGCTTCCAGCTTCACTGTCTAGCAGTAAAACATCCGATTTTTGCGACCAACTCAAAGAACATTACAGGAAAATAATGTATTTCCACGAAAATTAAAGTATTTCCATCGAATTTGAACTAAACCTACGATATGTACAAATCTTATCATGATATTTCAATGTTTTGAGCATTTTTTTCTACCCATCTTTTATTATTTACTCATTTATTACTAATATATAAATAATATTTACTTATTTATTACTTATATACCTATAAATATTTATTCATTTGTTTATTAATTTATTATTAACCATTTGTTTTTTTTTAATTTGTATTTTTGCAATGTACAAGATGTTTTGTTTTTAATAGGGCCCCAACATGAGATGCTCGAAGTAGAGAGCAGCACATAAACAAGAACTCCACCGAATTGCTCTTCTTTAGTTACCTATAAGGGCATTCGTCATGGACACAAGTTGTTTTTGATTTTTGCCGGTTTTTGTTTGTTTGTGTGTGCCACTTTATTATAATAATTTATTTATTAATAATATAATTCTCAAGTTGTCCAGTACTGATGAGGTTGATGGTGCGGGGAACAAATTGTAGAGTGAAAAGAGGTGACACAAGGTATCAACAAGAAGAAAGTCATGTCAACCACCATGTACCTTAGCCGTCATGTCAACCACCATGTTCATCACCGTTCATCAGTTCATCCATCGAAAGAGAAACATTTTCCAGAATATTGATTTGTAAACAATTTAATTAAATTTCACAAAAGTTATGAAGCAAACAATTACCAACAATATTTGAATAACATTACCAGTTATTGGTTTTGGAAAAATCGCTTTGTTTTTTATAAATACGTCAGAGTTAGAAAAAATTAGTCAAGTTGTCAGCCTCTTCACATCCACCAGAGAGTATCTTTAAATTTTCATTCTGGTTTCAAAACCAAAAAATACATGTTTCTTCTTGCCTCAACGTATCCATTATAAAATGAATGGTTAGGACTGTTATTTCATTCCCTTCGAGACATAGAATAGATTTGTGGATAACTTTCGGCATGTGGCCAGCAAAAAACATAGTGGACTTTCTGTTTAGTGTCTAATTCTTTTCCCAATAAAAAATGAAGTAGGTATGAACTATCTTGAACGAAAAAACGAACAGATATTTGGAATGAAGTACGTCTGGCAACCCTAACTGTGACGGAGCAAGAAGAAGGATGTCCCCGTGAGCGTGCTCTATGGCCACCACCTGCTTCAATCGCTCAGGTTTCTCGCCGCAATAAAGCTTGAAGTGGGGCACTACGGACAGTGGCATTATTCATCTTGTGATTCTTTCCTTTGTCAACGTTTCTTTGTTTGTACTTTATCTTTGAAGTTGCGACACTTCAAACAGCGATATTGGCTTTTGTCCGAAGTTTTTCTAGGCAGTAGGTAATTCCTTCTGATGCTGCTGCACTTCAGTGATATATATGCAGTACGTCGGTTGCTGAAGATGTGTACTTGCTAAACGTTCAACTTGAAATCTCAATTGTTTGATTGTTTCTTTCTATTGTATATATATATATATATATATATATATATATATATATATATATGTATACCTTTGATGTTCACCAATCCGTTTTTTGTGTTTTCTCCCCTTCTTTCCTATTTGATATTGGTTATACCAGCCTACCTTTGACTATACAATATTTTTTGTTTTGACATACCTTCCTTCCAAAAAGTTCGAAGTAATCTGTCAATTTTATTTAGAATAATAATTTAGTTACAAACAGTTCAAATACCAGAACACCAGTGCCATACACTAGAACTACATCAGTGCTGTTGTATGCCTCTGAAATACGGCGGGGAACAGTGGCCATTCATAAAAAATTTCAAGTCTTTGCCAACTGTGCGCTAGGGGCCATAAGGCATAAGGTGCCCTTATGTCATCTGTGACATAGACTTATGAATGAGGAGCGGAGTGGAGGCAGTCGAGCTGCAAGTTGCTGGATCGGGCGTACCTACACTAAGGCACAAGGCAGTCGCCACAGATGCCCTTGAGTGGAACCCGAGGGGCACTTGCTGCCAAGTAAGACCTAGGATTACGAGGAGGAGCACCACAGTCAAGAAGGCAGGATGAGAGGGACATTCATGGAACAGCAGTGCCTTTGCGTGCTTTGTTGGTGCCTCAGGCAAGATTTCGTTAGGCGCCCCCCCCCCCCCCCCCCCCCCTCCGTGCCATCCGTTATTAACCAATCTGGGAACGGGAAAACACTAACAATATTGATACAGAGATAATACAAGAGGAAAGCTAAGGCCTACAACACAGTGCAGTTCATTATTACCTTAATATAACAGTATAGGTATTCACAAATCCAGTTGCTCAATTGCTTATATAACAGTATAGGTATACACAAATCCAGTTGCTCAATTGCAAATTTAATTTGATTAATAAATACATCCAACGTAGTACAGTATTCAAAATTATGATACAACCGATTTCAAAAAAAGTTATGAGCCTTTAATTTATTTTTTATAACGTTTTATTTTTGCCTTTGCTGTGGCGCCTCCCTGGTCGCCCAACACTGCCCTGTGGAACAGCCTGAGATTGCTGGTGGGATGTAGGAATGGTTGGCGGAAATTCGTTAAGGCCCTATGCCCCCCTGCAAAGTAACAGGAACAAAACAACTGAGGAGTCTACTCTGACGGCAGTCAAAACTCATTAAAAAATGAATAAAAAAATCCAGTCGTGCAGGATGATTGTATGAGCGAATTTTCGTAAATTATGGTATGTAACATTGTTTTGAAAATTGAGGAATTTGTTTGAAAAGATATTGTAAATGGCAAAACGCTCAGTCTAAATAATAATCTGCGATTCAAAAAAAAAAGATTTTGGATTTTTAACTTTATTCTAGTTTTGATCGATTTTTTAGCACATTTTACTGAAATTTAAGAAAGTTTTCAGCATAATTTTGTACCTAAATTTTTTAATGTACTACTTTATAGTCAATAAACTTCATTTGAGCAGTATCCTGCTAAAAAATATAAATTTAACGATTTTTAGCAGTTTTTTATTTTTAATGATTTTTTTCCAGCACTATTTTTGAAATTTGACCAATTTAATGAGCTCAAAAATGCTGGCCAACGAACTCGTCCTTTCGTTTAGAAAGCTTTATTTTTTGGCGCAAGAACGGAATTTTTATCTCAATCCTAAGGAGAGTTATCGTCTGCAAGGACATTATATATATATGAAAAAGCGTTAAACTCTAGAATTCGTTTCAGAATGTCTCAAAACGGATTTCAATGAAGAAAATTTTCGAAAATTTCGATTTTAAAATTTTTGGAGCCATTGCAATATCTTCATTTTCTAGGAAAATTGGCTAATTGTTTGACTTCACAGGTATGCCTTGATTCCCAAGAATAAAAGAATGCATCGCAGAATCACACTCTCACAGATGAAGATGCAAACATTTTCCTGGCCAGTTTACTTACAGGTAAAGTGATGTGAATGCAGAACAATATAACATTCCAGCATGGTTTTACGATCTTCGCTCGGCCTCCAACTTGTGCGAGACCAAGAGTAAGTAGGGAGCGCCAGGGTAGAACCAGGCAACAAAGCCAAACAAATTGGCAGTGACTGGCTCCCCAACGATTTTTAGTTTTCGAAACTTCCACTACAGGGGCGGTTTGGTTCAATCCCTTTGTAAAAGTTTAGATTAGTTGGACAAATAGATCAGAATGATTTGTATAGTTAGGTGGTCTGGATGCTCGCAAGCTCGCATCTCAAGGATACATAACATCAAGTAGTCAATCCCTTAGTAAAAATTCAGATAAGTTGGACGAATAGATCAGAATGATTTGTATAGTTTTGTGGTCTGGATGCTCGCACCAACTGAAGCGCCACAATAGCGGAAGTTTCGAAAACTAAAAATCGTTGGGGAGCTATCGTCGGGTCAGTGTAAGAAGTACCATCACCAGATGGTCCGCGGGAAGAGGGGAAGTAGCAGTCTGATACCCCTTCCCTACCTCCTCCTCCAATCCACCACCCACTTCCCGCTCCTGCCATTGGGCATGCAGACGGCGGGGAAGCGTTAGATGAATGTAGAGGGGGTGACGGGCTGCGATCAGCTGATTTCCCCCACCTCCTTGCCTTCATGTAACTTCCTACGACTGTAGTAACTACCTAACAAATTAGTTCCAGACCCTACTCGCCGCAGCACTGGTAGATAGCACCGCTTATCGATAAACTGAGGTATTGATAGTATCAAATACACTAGCTCAATAAGAATGGTACCTATGACGTTTAGTTACCCTGGATGGGTAAATGGATATTAACTCGGTAATTATACCGAATACAATGTGTAGATATAAGGTTTGTTCGCAGTGACCATCAAACCTGTAAGAAATGGTTGGAAACGCGTTTGGGGCGTTCGCAGTGTCCATTTGAGGAAGTCTATGACTGTATAGCATCCATAGTGGTCCGTTCGCAGTGACCACCAAACCAGTTTGAAACGCGTTGTGGATCGGTTAGACCGGTCAGAGAAATTTCTGCTGACCGATCTGACGGTTTGTCCCCCACCACACCGCTACTCGAAGTAGCCAATCAAATCATTCCACTGTGAGATGGATGGGTAGCGGGAGCTCAGCGAGCTGAGAGATGATAAGATAAGCCAGCCGAACGAGATGAGAAAGCTGTCGGACATCTGCATGACGTGCACTGTTCACTAAGTTCTACCTTTGCATTTACCCTCGTTTTACTTCTACGGTTATTTATTGAAAGTTTCCTACTCTGAGTTGTGTGATATGCAAAATCTTATTGGTGACAACAACGTAGAATGGGAATCTTCGTCTGAATAGCAACAAAATACAAAATCAAACAGTAAAATGTTATTTTACTCAATCTCAACTGAAGAGTTATTTGTAAAGCTATGAACATTAAAAATTAAGAACGACGGTCGACTTCGAGATCGATTTTAATTCTTCCCACGAGATAAACACCACATTCTCCCACAAAATCATCAGCTGGAGGCAAGAAAAGATTGAGCATGGATTTCTTATTCCTGCTGGAAGGTTTGTTCCCAATGAATATTTTCCATTTTTCAACCTGTTTGTTGTCTTGCAGGCCATCTCTTTACGGTTCAGGTTCTTTATTCATACATGAAATGTTTACCTATTCAAAGGATGGCGCGAGCCCACCAAGCAGGCTACAGCTGTTGGAGGCTATGCGGTGGTTAACTTTAGTCAAACCCGTTCGCAGTGCGGATTTGGTTACAAACGGTTTGAAATTAGGTGTTGGTCACGCATGCGCACTAAACCAATCACAAACCTGGTCGCCAACGGTTGGTAACCGTTTCCAAACGGCACTGCGAACAAAACTGTAATTAAATATTCCATGTACCTATAGAAATTTGTGAAACGTCAGTAATTTTGTCGTTGTATCCAACCTGCCTCTAAATGCCAACGTTTGTTGTAGGTACTTGTCTCATGTTCAGGAACATCTACTCGGGATATTCATGATGGACCTAACGGTGGAGCACCACCTGGGGTTCGTGATGCAGGGCCTACATATTTTTCTCTTTGGGTTTGCTAAGAATGTTAAGTAACATTAATAGTTTGTTTGGTATTGAACTGTTATTTAATTCATCTAGTGCGAACTGTAGAAACTCAATAAATTTGTTATGAGTAGTTGTACTACTTATTAGCGCTCAAAAGCATTTTTATGATTATGCACTTTCGATAAACATCCCCACCCACTACAACAGTCTTTAATTAATTTCGAGAATTATTCCTGAGCACGCTCCTCCAGGCTCTTCTCACAAGAACAAGTGGGAAGTCACTAAAGCTTACAACGCACCCGACCTCTGAGCAGTTGAATCAGCTAAACCCATTCAAGTACTTACGTATGTGTGCTAACAAAACAAAAACAAGCATTCATCATTGGATATTGTATCTAAAACGCTTTTCATCTTGATGCGTATCTTGGTATCCACATTAATTATTTACATTTAACCGACTTACCTCTGGATATACCATGTAGTTCAAACTGATGCATTCTATAAACTGGAAATTCATGAGCTGCTCCGCACGGTGAAATCACGAGGATTATTGGCAATATAAAAAAGAAGTAAACCGGCAAGACGCCTCTGAATATTTCACTGATTTCGTCTGCCTCGTAAAACATTTTGTTCGTCCAAATAAATAATTTACCAAAATATGGATAGTAGGTTAATGAATTAGTAGAATCATGCTAATTCCTTTTAAATTACAAAAATATCTACTATCACTGCACTAGTTGATTTTCTAAACTGAACACTGTCGGCGTGATTTCGTTTCATTGATAAAAACTCTTCTTCTTCGATGCTGTTGTGATATGCAGAGAAGGCTCTGTCGCTATCATGGCAGCAACATGGAACCGTTGTTAGAATCAAAGTTAATGGAGGAAAAAATGCTAAAAATAAAATTTTGTTTTTAAATAACAGAATGTTATTTAGAAGAATTTTTTCACCAAAACATTAGTTACTCAACAATTTCTTTGCTTTCAAAGTGCTCACATTTCAAAAAAATTTAACATAAAAAATATTGAGATAATTTATTAAAATTTGTTCATATGATCACTCTGCATGACTGGAACTTTTTTTACCCAATGCAAGTAGGTAGGTACACATCTGCTCCTGGACTACAAACATCTTGAATGATTCAGACGTGAAATAACATTATTAATAACACTAAAGAACATTGGTAAAATATGTACAAAATATTTATCTCTTGCTTGAACATTTATTATGCAAAATGCAAACAGCTTTCACAATGTTCATTGCATTTTTGATAGATGGTTCTGCATTCAACGCTTCCCCCCCCCTCTTTTTTTCAGTGGTTTTCGACTTTCTCGAGTAGGTAGGTATTCAAAAGATAGTTTTTTGTTAGCAGATAGCTGGAAACAAGAATGATAAAACCCGACTTGAAGAGGTTTAAAAAAAATTGCATTTGGTTATTGTGTCTTCTTGTTGAGATATGAACTAATGTTGATATCAGGAGATGTACCTACCTCCTACATTGCTTGAGAGAAAAGATGTGCCTGATGGAGGGCCCTTCTCCCATCACATGTGGCGGGTGACCAGTATGAGTATTTGCAGATGAGAGATGGCGCTAGGGTCGCACTTTAAAGCTTCTCCATTTTTCTATACATGTTCTTGAAAAATTGCAAATCTAAATACGGAAATTTTCTCATGGCTAATTAAGTATTTTATCCATCATTTAACATTTTGAAATTTGTTTCAAAAATTTTAAATTTTTTCAAATAGATATTATAAATTGATTTTATTTTAAATTTGGAAAAATCGTGTACTAACACACATTTGGAAAATAATCAAGATTATGTAACAACAATCAGGGAAATTTTTCCATGGTGATTAGAGATGGAAAGCAAAAATCAGAGGAGCAAGAGTGATCCAAGAATGTCCAGGCTCCGCAGCCCAAGGACTGGCTTGCTCCTTACCATGTGAAGTTGAAGTGGAAATTGAGGTTTTGGATGAAAACCAAGACTTTACGTATGAAGGCGTCTGTTTGCCTGGCTTGATTTGAATTCACAAAAAATAATAAATCGAATCATAAATGAAAGTTGTCAATACTTGCCTTCAAGGATCATTAATTGCAGGATGAACCATTCAATTAAATAGGTAGGTAGGTAAAATAGTACGGTGCACACAATTTTCTGGTATAAATAGGATTTTTTAGGCATTTTAATATAATATTAAAATTAATATAGTACATAATTATAATATAATATTATCAATTTCATATATGTACATAATATATCGTATTACCAATGGAGACGGGCTTGCAGTGAGATCCCGGATTAAGAGATGCACCACAATCGCCTCAAAAGAATCCCCATCCCTTAGTTGTTTATTTTCAATGAATTTTTAATTTTGTCCAGTTTATTGTAGGTAATTCAGGAGAGAGAAAAGAGTGAAAAAATATTATACACATGGTAAATGGTTGTAGAAAAAAAGAATAAAATAGAATAGGTAGTTTATTTGCATTATTTTTCCTTTATTTTTGTACATGAATATTACAATAGAAAATATTAAAATATACATTATTAGTTAGGTTTGAAATGATGGTGCTGCCTGAGGCTAGGCTTGGCCCTTTTTATCAGGCAGCCAGTTTGCTGCTAAAACAGGTGACCAGAAGTTCAAAAAGTGCTAAACAGGAGATAAGTAGTTCAATGTTCTCCACTAGACTTCGCCCTTGGAATGCGATGGATAGGATCTGTGGACTAAATATTTGCAATTCCAAATCAGGATGCGATTCTAGTGGTAGCAAATTGAACTAAGTATTTCCTGTCTCCGAATCTTGTCATTGGAAATCTGTTCCTATATCTGTTCCTACCATTTGTTGAAACAACTCTGTTCCTACAATTTGTTGGCCTTTTCTCCTTTCATTTTCACTAATTTATTCTGTGATGGGAAAAAAGTCTAGATGCCTGAAGAATTTAAAATTTTAAAAATACATTGATTTATGCCAAGTTAAAAATAGTTTCTGCTTAGATGGTGGAATGGTGCCTCCCTTCCCTTCATTAGGTAGATTGGTACCTACTACGTAATTGAGTACTACTAGATATCATTATATGCAAAACCTGAGCATTTCACCTTACTACGAATAAGGATTGGTAGAATGGTAACACATGTAGTTGCCGTTAAGGAATATGACACAAAATGTGAAACTGCAGCTGCATTTGAACAGGAATACATTCTTGGAATTTTGCGAAATCTACCCATTTGCAGTGTGAGGATGTCAATTAATTGATGAACATTATAGAACAAATGATCATTTAATAATTTCTATGAAAAACTAGAATAAAATGGTTCCAGGCAAAAGGTTCCAGTTTCAGCATTTGATTTCCCTCCGGTTCTTCAGAAAGTCCTAGCAATCCGAAAACTAGGTAGCTTGCAATGTAGATCAATATCCCCTATACCATCAGTAAAAAGGGGAATCAATTTCTAAATCAATAAAACGGTAAATTTTCCATTTCTCCATAAAACCTCTTTGGAACCACTTGCCCCTCTATGGGGGGCAAATCGTTCCAGTGGAACCTTTTGCCTCATTTGACATTTCAGAAAAGGTAAGGTACAGTAAATAACAACTTTCACCTCCAAACTTTTTTTATTTTAAAACTAATAATGAAAACATCTTTGTCAAGGTATAAATCACAGTTTCAGAGGCTTGAAGACATGTTGAAGAATGTTTCAAGAGACTTAGTATAGTGCGTAGGTACTAAGACTTATGAGTCTCACAAATAGGAACTAATGAACATTATTTCATAGCTTATCGAAAAAAGTGTTTCTGAAAAACGAAATTAACAGTAATTTTCTCGACTTATCAATAAATTTGGCTATCACGTTCTCCATTGAGAACCAATAGGAACCAACCGTTTTACGATAAGCTGTAATATGAAATCATTGAACAACATAAGGAACCAAAGAAATTACAATCACACAAAGAACACAACTTACTTATTTGTTTAGGTACGTCTTAGTAAGGCACTTAAGGACTAGATTTAATAAATTGTTAAATTAGTGAGATCATCGCCTGGAAAAGTAAGCGTATTTATGAATCGGCCTGAAGTGCTTGTTACTGGCTTGGACAGCCTCATGTGAATGTCATCTGGTGTGAGGAAGCCCTCTTCGGCTGTAACTGCGTACCTTTGGGGTTTTCCAATTCTTTTGTAAAAATAATACGTTAAATCCGTCATCACAAACCTGGAGAATCTTGGAAACATATAGTCTCATGGACTGTTTGGTTTTGCCATGAACTTTTACCAAAGCAAAATCATCCACCTGCAACGTGTTAGACCCCTGGCTGTCTTCACCTGGTTCATCAACATCGTCTGTATCATAAAAAAGTCCTTCTATATCATCTAAGTCTGAGCTTGAATTGTGTACAGAATAAGATTCGCTGTCAGAGGAGGTGCACGTTGGCGATGGATGCAGTTTACGTTGCCCTGACTTAGTGCGCTTCTGTGTTGGGAACAATGCCTTTTTTACTCTCCTCTTTTTCGTTGAAAATTTTTCCTTTTCTTTCTCCTCTTTCTCTTTTTCTTGTTTCTTCAAAAGTTTTTTGTGAGGTGTTGAGGTAAGTAAAATCGATTTCAAGCCACGACCTGACCTCTTCCTCTTAATTTTAGGAATTGGAATTATGTCTTCAGGTGACGCAATGGTTGGTATCAAATCAGCGATGGGTGGATCTGAAGTTGTCTCACTCTGAGTAGGCGTGGAAGATGTCTCACTCTGAGTAGGGATGGATTCATGGTGCATTGGAGAGTTTGGTTGAAGGTTCTCCAATTGATGTGGTTCAGTATTGTCTCCATCGAAACATATCAACCGCCTTAGCATCCTCATCTTCATCTACTAAGTCTTCTTCTTCAGGTACTTGGTCTGTTACTTCGGACGGCAAAAAGTCGGCATCCGTGAACTGATTTCTATCAAAAGGATGAATTCCAGTGCTTCGAAAACCTCGAACTGCTGTTTGAACTGTTGCAGCTTTTTCAAAGGCAGTTGTTACAAGTTCTGCGATTTCAAATACACTTATGGTTTGTCCTGGCTTAGAAACATTCCAGCCATCTACAGCAGAATCGTAGAAGGCTTTGAATGGACGAAAAAAACATCTGACCAATGGCTGGGTTTTATGGCTACTATGGGATGGTAGGTTAAGCAAATGAATTTTATTGGACTTTGCAAAACCAACAGCCATCAAACTTACATGAGAGACATGGTTATCAAGTATTAGAAGAACGAGGCTTTCAGGAGAGGGATTTGTGTACTTTTTAAAGTGATTCAACCATTTCACGAAGGTTTCAATAGTCATGTAGCCCTTGTTGGTTACACTCATGTCACAGCCGTTTGGCCCACCTTTTATAAGCAATCTGTTTTCACGCTTCCGTTTATAGATGGAGTAGGTTCCTTGGCGATCAAAGCATGTATAAGTCGCAAAGCATCGCTGCTCACAACAGGACTGAAAGTTTCCTCATGGCAGTCAAGCCTTTGCTCACAGCCCCGTGCGACGAGTCGTGCTTTAAACTTGCCATCATCTTTTACACGAAAGACCCACCTGTTTGTTAGAATTTTCTGTTGTCCAGCTGCTTTTCTATCTACAATGGTCCACGTTTTGTTATTAGTGAGAGAATGTTTCTCGTCATCAATCGCCTGAAGCCAATGGTGTTTTTCTTCACTTGTAACAGCTTCTCTGTATGACAGAAGAGCGCTTCCTTGCAGGTCCGCCAATGAGTCCAGATCAAGTTAGTAATCATCGAGCTTCTCAGGCAACTTTTTTGTTCTGCTTGATCTTCTTGGTGCTTCTAGTTGATTTTCTTCATGTGTTGTTTCCTCATTGTGGTGAAAACCAACCCCTCTTGTCAACAGCCCTTTTCAGGGCTACCAAAAAGAGGTAGACACAACACAAAAATATTTATAAGACGTCGAGTTATAACTCCGTCAAACAAAATATTTCACCAGAGAGAAAATACGAAATTCTCTCTCAAAAGTGAAATATTAACTAACAACATACAAGGCGACCTCCCTAGACACTTACTGGGCGAGAGAGACGCGACAAGTATCGCGAACCAAGTCGCCTTGAACGAGAAAACTCAAACAGAAAATCAAACGTCCTCTAAAACTAGCAAGGACAATTCAAACAAGCCTACTCGCCAATCAGAAACACTGATTACACGAGAGACAATAGGCGAACCAACCAAGAGGCGGCAAGCAACCACCTCTGGTCCAGCAGCCACCCCGGGGACCCCGTCTGAACAACGGACGCAGGGAAAACACCCGAGGTCCCTGTCTAAACTCAAGGTCGTCGGCTCCGCGACGGACGCTCGTAAGCCACCCCCGGGGACCCCGTCGCAGCGACGGACGTGGGGAAACCACCCCGGAGGACCAGCTCAGCTATCATACTCGCAGATACTGAGAAAACAATGTGCGAGCCAATGAGATTACACAGTCGAATTAATGAAATTAAGCGGACCAATCAGGAGGCGGCAGGAGGCGGCCACCTCCCTATAAATACCCCGCTCGGAGCCCTCCGAATTTCATTCTACTCTCTGCTCTCGACGCCTACACCTCGAAGTACGAAGATTTCTACACGCTCTACGCTGACGAACCTTCTGCTCCCGAGTTCATCTCAAGAACGGCTTCCTACTGCTTTCTACAAGGCCTACCTTCTCTCCACACAGATCTCGCATTGGCATCTACGAGTCCAGTGATTATTCATCCTGCTCATTGCCCAACGTAGTTCTTCTGTCAGGACGCCACCCGGTACATCTATTGATATTCTCATTAGATCGTACGCCCGCTGGGACGTTCCTAGTCGTGTCGCCCGGGTTTCGTAGCACTAGGCTCGTCACCGACCGCTGTGGGCACGCCGGTAAATTACTCAGCTCATACGCTCTAATTTACCGTCCAAGGAAGTATTTTTCAAGACTACAAGGTAGGACCCTGACATCCGAGCAAAGGAAAGAAGCTCTGTCAAGCGAGTCCACCTTCTAAACCCTCTATTTCTATACATAGAGGTATCGAAAACGAGCTAATAAACTCGTATATTTCGATGGAGCGTCGGCCGTCCTATTTCCTCATGCAAGGGGAGGTAGAACACGGCGCGGCCGGGCCTCTTAGCCCACGCAGCGCTACCTACCCGCTGCCCGGCCAGTCCGCTGTTCCTAGCGACGGCTCAAGGCTCGATCCTCGCGACGAGATCGCCTTCTTACCTAACGTATTCACGAAGGAAACGTTAAATCAAGCCTCACCTACACAAAAGTTCGAGGATACCTTTCAGACCCGCTCTGAAGTCAATCATTATGATTCGACAAAGATTTCCGAATATCCACGATATTCTATGCAAGGCTACCCGGCCGATCCGAGTGTCAAATACACTCCAAATGTACAAAAAACAAAGGATACTTTTCAGTACCTCAACCAAGCTCAACATATTCCTCCTACAGATATAAATCTTAGGCCGGAATATTACAAAACGGCTCAGTACCAAACTGATCGAACCCAGCACCCACTATGCGAGCCCAGTGCTCCACGCGGCTGCGACACGAACTATCCCTCAGTTCATCCCGCCAAGCAAGCTGACCTTGGCGAATTCGCTCACATTCCTTACAGAAATACCTGAGGGACTAACCCGCATATTCAGAATATAAATGTCCCACTTGGTCTACCTACACCAAGTAAAACATATATAAATCCACTACAAATGGTGACCCCGCCTTTGAACAGGCTTAACACGGAGCATTTCGTTCCCTCTTATGAAGCTAGTGGATTTCAGGGAACCACTGCGGGCGTGCGACCCCCGCCGGGCCTCTACGCCCCACATCTCACTCAACATCCCTCTACACAAAGTGGCTTTCGAGCACTTTTAGAGGAAATGGGAGATTATCAAAAACCAATCTTCCAAAAGAAGAATATCGATCGTGCACTCGCCGAGTTCGATCAATACTGCGTGCAAAAACACCTGAGAACGCAGAACGAATGCTTCTCAGCTATATACAAGTGGGTACCAGAAGAAATGAGGGAAGCTATCGACTCAGCTTACCTCACGGCACCCCACGCACCTTATGAAGAGGCCAAACAGCGCCTACAGCGAGAATACGGGTTGTCCTTACAGGACAGGCTCCTCGCACTCGAGGACCCCGCATCTCTCGCCAAAAAACCCAGCACCAAGTACCACGAAATGTACTCTAAAGCTGTTGGGTACTTCTCAGAGGCTCTGATCACTCAGAAGTGGATCGAAACTCTACCTATCGAAGCACGAGGTATGGTCGCAGCTCAGCCTACCACGACCGCCCGGCTCGACCTAGCTGATACGCTACACGCGTACAAAACAGAGAACCCCTCTCTCAACATACGAGGAGTAGAATCTACTCTGAAACCCATGAAAACTGGTTTCAAAAAGGCCCTCTCACAACAAGCTGAGTTCAAACCCAAACCAGTAGAGAGTAGGCCTCACAAACCGACGGCCTATGTCTGTCGAAACCACGCACGTTTCGGTAGCGAAACTCGCAAATGTGCAGACCCAGAACACTGCACTTGGAAGGCAAACACTGCCTCCAAAACTAGCAAAAAGGCAGCGCCTATAAGCCAGCCTAAAACCTGGGTTTCAAACGAAAATACTCAGAGATCGGTACAAGAAAGTACCGTTCCAACCTCCGACGTAGAGAGTTCGGAAAACGAATAACTGCCAGTGTATCTGAGCCTATACACCGGCAGTCTAATGAGTATAAAAGGCTTTTTTTCAAGTGCAAGCTAAATGGCACTGAATTTCTCATCGACACGGGAGCAGAAGTGAACATTCTGCCCCACAATGTCACCAAAAAATTGGGCTTAAAAATTCGTAAGTCCAACGTAAAGCTCACAGCAGCTAACGGAGCCCCTATAGACACACTAGGGCGTGCGGACACGACAATTAACATCGGCCTCGGAGACATGACCACCGATTTTATGATCACGAAAGTTGATCTAGCGATCCTCGGTATACCATTCCTCGAGTCTTGGGATATCGGAATACGGGTCAAACACAAATACATTTATAAAGATAAAATAAAAAGCTATGCCGATCAAAAAATAGCTGCAGTCATGAACAAAAAATTCACTGACGAACAAATAGCAGCTACTATCCCTCATCGTGACAACAGCCCTCAACCAGAGGACGTGCAAATCACGGAGGACGTAAACATTCGCTCTATCATTGAAAAATACAATGATAAAATGAGCAAACTTCAAGGGAAGTGGAAAAACAACGGGGTTTACCACCGTATAACCACGGAAGGAACACCAGTACACTTCCGAGCAAGACCCATGGCGGGCGAAAAACGGGCTCAAGTCAAAAGTACTTTTGACAAAATGCTTTCCGAAGGCATAATTGCACCATCAGATTCCGAATGGGCATCCCCGTTACACTGTGTGCCAAAAAAAGACGGGTCATGGAGGATCACCGGCGACTACCGTTTCCTGAACGCGAAAACGAAGAAAGACGCCTACCCTCCTCCTCACATTCGCTCTTTCCAAGCGAATTTACATGATACACAAATCTATTCGACAATAGATTTAAAATCGGCATATTACCATATTCCGATGCACCCAGATGACGCTCATAAAACTGCAATTATTACACCTTTCGGTCTTTATGAGTTTAAGAAAATGAGCATGGGTTTGGCCGGAGCGGCTCAAACATGGCAAAGATACATGGACAGCATCATGCGAAAATTTGATTTCGCATTTGTATACCTAGATGACATCCTGGTGGCTTCTAAAAATTATAAAGAACACATGAACCACCTCAAACAAATTTTTGACAAGCTAGGGGAACACGGACTTCGAGTAGGTTTTGATAAATGCATTTTTTCAAAACCTACCGTCGATTTCCTAGGTTTCACTATCTCGAAAGAAGGGATAATTCCTAAACGAGATAAAATAGAAGCCATAGAACAATTTCCTAGGCCAATAGACGTACGAAGTCTACGCAGATTCCTAGGTATGTGTGGTTTCTACCGAGCTTGCTCAAGTAAATTCGCTCACACGGCACAACCTCTGTATGACTCCATTCAGTCAAACAAAAAAAAAGACAAAACACCTATCGAATGGACATCAGAGAGAGAAAAAGCTTTCAACAGCTTAAAACAAGCAATGATTAAAGCTACATTGCATAATATCGCTCATCCACACCCTACAGCAGAGTGGAGAATAGTCTGCGACGCATCCGACACACACATCGGGGCGGCACTGGAGCAGGAAATTACCGACAAACACGGCTCGAAATCTTACCAACCATTGGGATTTTTCAGTAAAGAAATTCCGGAACAATGGAAGAATAAAGCATCATTCGACAAAGAGATGTTCGCCGTTTACCAAGCTTGCATTCATTGGCACAATGACTTGGACGGCCGATCTTTTCATATTTGTTCAGATCACAAGCCTCTGCTAGGCACGATGCTTAAGAAAATGCACATTTTTCTAAAATGAGATTAAGATGGCTAACATACATCTCTCAAATGACAAGTGACATTCGTCATATACCCGGAGAGAACAACGTCGTCGCCGACGCACTCTCCAGACCCTTCGATCCAGTTGAAATTCAAACAAAATCGATTTCAACCCAAACTGACGAGGGTCCACCCATAGCCGAAATTTCGCAAATTACGGCTGCAATAGAGTGCAATCTTCTACTGCACATTTCAAATGCACAAATTCGTTCTCCTCCTAACGCAGAGGACAAATTGAAACTCACACGAGTTGAATTCCCTCAAGGAGAAATTTGGTGTAACCTAGACCTAGGACACCCAAGACCTTATATTCCAAACGAAATAAGGCAAGAAATAATCAGCCAAATTCACAATTTGGGACACCCAGGTATACACTCTACAGTGTATAAAGTTAAACAAAGATATTTTTGGCACGGACTCCGTGCAGATGTCTCCAACTGGGTCCGAGCGTGCGAAACTTGCCAACGAGCAAAAATCACTCGCTCCGTGAAGCTCCCTTACTCCGAATTTGAAACGGCAAACAAATTTTCACATGTACACGTTGACATTACCGGACCTTTACCTTTAGCTAAAGGAGGGAAACGTTACATTCTAATGATGGTCGATAGAGCAACGGGTTGGCTAGAGGCAGTCCCTCTTAACAACATCGAAACAGCCACGATCACAAACGCCTTTATCAATATTTGGGTAGCTTCAAAAGGCGTACCTAAATACATTACAAGTGATCAAGGCACACAATTCGAATCAGATCTATTTAATTCCATTATGGAACGTCTCGGAGTAAAACATACTCACACGTTACCATACAAACCGTCAACAAACGGAATGGTAGAACGCAGAAATAGATCTTTGAAAGAGGCTCTCAAAGCACAAAACGAAAATTGGCTCGACGCCCTTCCAAAAGTACTACTCGCCATGCGTACGGCAGTAGACCCAGCAACGGAAACTACACCGTTCCAAAAAGTTTACGGAATTGACGTACCACTCCCAGGAGACATTTTCGTAACTTCTACAAACCTTTCTGAGCCTCTCTTCTTCCGGCCTACGCATATTAAACATAATAATACGAAGTATGCCGTCAACATGCCCAAAAATCTGGATACATGTACACATGTCTATATCAGAGTGCCCACGCAGCTCACCTCTTTGCAATGTCCTTACACGGGACCATTCAAAGTTGTTAAAAGAGATAAGTTTTCGGTTACAGTGCAAATTGGCGAACATACAAAAAAAGTTCCCAAACAGCAAATAAAACCAGCTTACACTCTAAAAACAGACGAAGCTGTGTCACTAAACAAAAATCAGGCAGAAAATAAGGAGGAGACTCCCCGAAAATCTGCCAGGAAGCACGTTCCCTCTACCAAATTCGACGAGAGGTGGGTGACTGCGCTCGAAACACCCCAACCGGCGTCGTCGTTAATAACACGACGTCTTGGGGGGGCGCCTGTGGTGAAAACCACCCCCTCTTGTCAACAGCCCTTTTCAGGGCTACCAAAAAGAGGTAGACACAACACAAAAATATTTATAAGACGTCGAGTTATAACTCCGTCAAACAAAATATTTCACCAGAGAGAAAATACGAAATTCTCTCTCAAAAGTGAAATATTAACTAATAACATACAAGGCGACCTCCCTAGACACTTACTGGGCGAGAGAGACGCGACAAGTATCGCGAACCAAGTCGCCTTGAATGAGAAAACTCAAACAGAAAATCAAACGTCCTCTAAAACTAGCAAGGACAATTCAAACAAGCCTACTCGCCAATCAGAAACACTGATTACACGAGAGACAATAGGCGAACCAACCAAGAGGTGGCAAGCAACCACCTCTGGTCCAGCAGCCACCCCGGGGACCCCGTCTGAACAACGGACGCAGGGAAAACACCCGAGGTCCCCGTCTAAACTCAAGGTCGTCGGCTCCGCGACGGACGCTCGTAAGCCACCCCCGGGGACCCCGTCGCAGCGACGGACGTGGGGAAACCACCCCGGAGGACCAGCTCAGCTATCATACTCGCAGATACTGAGAAAACAATGTGCGAGCCAATGAGATTACACAGTCGAATTAATGAAATTAAGCGGACCAATCAGGAGGCGGCAGGAGGCGGCCACCTCCCTATAAATACCCCGCTCGGAGCCCTCCGAATTTCATTCTACTCTCCGCTCTCGACGACTACACCTCGAAGTACGAAGATTTCTACACGCTCTACGCTGACGAACCTTCTGCTCCCGAGTTCATCTCAAGAACGGCTTCCTACTGCTTTCTACAAGGCCTACCTTCTCTCCACACAGATCTCGCATTGGCATCTACGAGTCCAGTGATTATTCATCCTGCTCATTGCCCAACGTAGTTCTTCTGTCAGGACGCCACCCGGTACATCTATTGATATTCTCATTAGATCGTACGCCCGCTGGGACGTTCCTAGTCGTGTCGCCCGGGTGTCGTAGCACTAGGCTCGTCACCGACCGCTGTGGGCACGCCGGTAAATTACTCAGCTCATACGCTCTAATTTACCGTCCAAGGAAGTCTTTTTCAAGACTACAAGGTAGGACCCTGACATCCGAGCAAAGGAAAGAAGCTCTGTCAAGCGAGTCCACCTTCTAAACCCTCTATTTCTATACATAGAGGTATCGAAAACGAGCTAATAAACTCGTATATTTCGATGGAGCGTCGGCCGTCCTATTTCCTCATGCAAGGGGAGGTAGAACACGGCGCGGCCGGGCCTCTTAGCCCACGCAGCGCTACCTACCCGCTGCCCGGCCAGTCCGCTGTTCCTAGCGACGGCTCAAGGCTCGATCCTCGCGACGAGATCGCCTTCTCACCTAACGTATTCACGAAGGAAACGTTAGATCAAGCCTCACCTACACAAAAGTTCGAGGATACCTTTCAGACCCGCTCTGAAGTCAATCATTATGATTCGACAAAGATGTCAAATACACTCCAAATGTACAAAAAACAAAGGATACTTTTCAGTACCTCAACCAAGCTCAACATATTCCTCCTACAGATATAAATCTTAGGCCGGAATATTACAAAACGGCTCAGTACCAAACTGATCGAACCCAGCACCCACTATGCGAGCCCAGTGCTCCACGCGGCTGCGACACGAACTATCCCTCAGTTCATCCCGCCAAGCAAGCTGACCTTGGCGAATTCGCTCACATTCCTTACAGAAATACCTCAGGGACTAACCCGCATAATCAGAATATAAATGTCCCACTTGGTCTACCTACACCAAGTAAAACATATATAAATCCACTACACTCATCATTATCTTGAAGAGATGAGGCCTCTTCTATTTTCTTCATGTGTTGTTTCCTCATCATTATCTTGAAGAGATGAGGCCTCTTCTTTGGATGTATTGGGTTCTGTGGGGTCTAGAGAATTTTCTGGTTGTTCTCTAGTTTCATCGTCTTCACTTTCTGAACGAGATTCAACATCATCCATTTCATCAGAACTTATATCATTCCCACCATCTTCATAAAAATCAAGGTGAACGACTTTTGGGATTTGCTCTGTATTTGTTTCAATTGGATTATAAAAATATACATCCCTGGAAATCACAACTTTCCTTTTATCAGGATCCCAAAGTCTATAATCGTTACTTGCATAGCCTACAAATATGTATTTTTGAACTCTTGGATCTAATTTCCTCTGGTGTGTGAGCACTTTAGAATATGCGGTAGATCCAAAAATCTGCAAACGAGAAAGATCCGGCCTTTTTCCAAACCACAACTCCGCAGGTGTTGTTTTTAAAACTTTTGTTGGACTGCGGTTGTGCAAATATGTGGCAGTTTGGAGACCAAATCCCCACATCTCCTTATCCAAACCCGAATCAAAAAGTAAGGCTCTAGTTTTAGTCATCAACGATTTACCCAGCCGTTCAGCATGAGCATTTAGTTGTGGGGTATAAGGCGGAGTATAGTCCAACTCTATACCCTTTTGGTCGCAATATTCTTTAAAATCTATAGAAGAGTACACCCCACCATTATCTAGTCTTATTTTTTCAACTTTAGAGTTCCATTTATTTTCAACTTTTGTTATGTAGTTTTCTAGATTTTTTGTTACTTCATGTTTGCCCCTTAGTAGATAAACTTCGGTAAAATGTGTATAATCATCCATTACAGACATAAAATATCTATAATTGTCCCATGTAGGAATTTCAATAGGACCTACTACGTCTGTGTGAAGAATTTGAAGAACTTTGGTGGCTCTTGTTCTGTTGACACCAAATGGTTTTCGGCAGGCTTTTGCTTGAAGACAGACTTCACAGGATTCAAGTGGAATTAGATCTGCATTCGTTAAATCTACACCATGAGAAAGTTTTACCAGCTGCTTGAGATATTTTGGTCCTAAATGTCCAAGCTTTCGATGCCAGATAGCACCGTTATTGTTTGATGCAATCATAGCTTCTAGTTGAGATCCCATCTTAATTTCACAAAGTCCACCAGAATTTTTCGTCCCTGTGAATACAAGATTATTTTTCTGGTAAATATCAACTTTATTCCCCTCAAATATTACTTTACCACCTTTGTTAGTAATTGCATTTACTGAAAGGAGATTTTTCGTTAGTTCTGGCACATGCAAAACATTACTTAATTTGCACTCAGGGGTCTCAATTTAGAGCACTCCAGCATTCAGAGCACAAACTGAACTACCACCCTTAGCATTGCGATTTCTGTTTTAGTGGGGCGTTTTTGTGTCAAATTTTTGTCGTCTTTAATCATATGGGCAGTTGCGCCACTGTCTACAATCCAAGTAGTAACATTTTGTGGATGAGAGGGGGATTGATCTTCAGCCAAAAATGCTGCCTGCTTTTTATTTTTATTTTTACTGGGACTCTTATTTTTGTTACGAAAGTAACAGTTTTCGGCCCTGTGATTGTTCTTTTTACAAATTTTACAGAATAGTTGAGAATGTGTATGGGAAAAATCATCTTGACTCTTTTGACCTTTATTATAATTCGGTTTATATCGGAGGTTATGTTTCTCTCCTGAATAAAATGCAACGCGAGCACTCTGCGCGTTGGTGTTTGATTTACGAGTTTCTTCACTCAGAAGGCGAGCTTTTAGGTTTGCTAGGGTTTTTTCTTCTTTTGAAGTCGCACTCCACGATGTGATGAACGTGTCATAATTCGGAGGTAAACAGGAAATTATTTTGCCGAACAACATTTCGTCCTCTATTTTATCACCGGTTAGAGAATTTAGCCGGAAACGAAGGTTTTCGAGGTTACTTAAGTTCACTGCCATGTCTTTATTATTATCGAATTTATATGCGAAAAATTGCTCATACGTGGCGTTCTTTTGATAATCATTGTCACGTTCGAAAATGGTACAGAGAGCTTGATACATTTCACATGCAGTAGAACAAGAGAGAATATGAGCTCGATGTTTTTTGTCCAAAGAACCTACAATCGCCTGGCGGGCTTTGGCATCTTTTTGTTTCCATTCCCTCTTTTGCTGTTCTGTAGAATAATCAGCTAATAGAGACTTACCTTCGTCGATGTCAATCAATCCCTTGGATTCGAATAAGATGTATATTTCGAATTTCCAAAGGGGGAAAGATGCGGAGTCAGCCAACTTTTCAATGTTGTTCATGTTATGCTCGTACTCACCCATTTCACTGATTTTACAATAAACTTTTAGGTACCTACACTTTTACTGTTGAAAGATACTGTCGCCCATAACCTGTGGGATTTTATGAAGTAAATCCACTCATGTAAATGAGAAAAATATTATTTTATTGTTAAAACATTAAGCACGACTTTACAAACTAGCAGAACGCAGAACATTATAAAACTGTAAAACACAAAATTACAAGACCAATGCACTTGATTGGCTGAGGGCCTGGAGGCGGCGACCAATCACATTCAGGCTAACAATAGCTGGATAGGAATCCGCTCAAATATGAAATTAACTTTCTTCAAAAAATATTGCCTACTCTTAAATGCAGAAGGGGTGCAAATTAATATTTTTAATGAAGCATAACGAAAAATTAAATTAAAATAATTTAAATGGTACCGCCAACATGGAAGACATGATGCTGGCAGAACTGCTGGTCATAAAAAAAAAAACGAATAGGAAGAAGTAGCAAATGCAATGCTTGACTCTGAATTGAAAAGGTGTTAGGGATAGAGTAATTTACTTAAACATTACAATATTATAAATAATGAAAAATATTACACTATTACATTAAACTCACTGTCAACCATGCAAAGTAAGTACGAGTTGAACCAGTTTGCAAAGGATAAAATAAATTCTGACACATTGTTAGCCAAAGTGGCATTTGGTGGGTAGGTACCTATCAGTGGCGAGGCCTCCAGTCGAGGCTAGGCGTCCAGTCATCGCTATATGCGGCGATGACTAGCAGAGTCTGAAGACCATACTTTTTATCTCAATTTTGAAGCCGAACAAAAGAAAAAGTTCTGAGACAGTTCTGATGTTTTTCGAGTAAAAAGTGGCAGAGTTGGACGTTGCTGGCCAGACGGATGTGACAGGGCGGGTGCTGCCGCATGCTCTTTGCAGGAAGCGCATGAAGCTTGCGGATCTGAAACAGTCTGAATATGACATGGGAAGGCGGAAGTTGGGGGAGGGGGGAGGCCAAGTTTGCAAGGTCCGTCTGGATGCTCTAAGATCGGTGCATCTCGGGTGTTTTTGTTAAAATTTGGCGTAGAAACCTGTTTCTTCCATAAGAATCTCTTAGATTCTTAAATCATCTCACCTTATCTCTCTGATAGTTCAGTGACCAGGTTTTGTGTACCTATCTACCAAAACATTTTTTTTTTTTTTTTTAGCTGTGATCTCGTGAGTGATAGTGATCAGAAAGGCAGAAATGTATTAAGAGTGCCGCTTATACTCACGATGTCTACTCCTGTACCCAATGGCATAGTCATCAATCTGCAGACTAAGCCCTCGCAGGTATGACTATAAACTGGCTGGAGTTTATTTATAAATAGTTGTTACCTCCTCCACAAGCAAAAAATCAATTCGTTACCAAGAAGTACCTAGGTACCTACCTTTTTCTAAGTCAAGAAGGGTCTCAGAGTTTATTTACTATATAGGTACTCCACGAACTGAAATACAATTCGTTACTTAGTTTTATTCTTCGTTATCCTTTTCTACCGTTAACCTATCTTTTTCTGTACAATTTTTCATGATGTCAATCATTGGTATGGGAATACTTTTGAGGTAAGTGTGGGAAAATTTCACACTATTCCCTTGAAAGAAACCTGAGTGAATCGTAAACGGAAAAAGAGGTTATTGTTTGCTTTTTTGGTGCAACCTTAGCAGAGTGGTGCAAAGAGAGTGTGTGTGATAGTAGGTACCTAGTGACCGACATGAAGCCAAGGGAACAGGGTATGTAGGGTAGCAGCTGAACCGGTGGTCGGACTCCCCTCCGGAAGTCGGATGATAGGACAGCTTTTCAATAATAATAAGGAACATGAACCTTGGAGACATTTAGGTCGATATCCTGAATAATCTTAAACCTTCTTTGTGTGTACCAGAAGCAGTTCTATCTACCTTTTGTAATGTTTTCGAACCTAAAAAAATTTTGGCAAAAATGGGGTCGACACTGCTGATAGTTGTTGTAGGTTGTAGCGTTACATGTGGTTTGTCGCAAGTTGAGGCGTCCCATGTCAATAAGGTATGTTAGTTTTATTTATTGTTATTTTTTATGCAAATCATATGGTTGATGTATGTACATTCCTCTTGGCGTGGAATTATGGAAATTAGCAATTTTTTGATGTTGAATTGATAAAAGGCTATGTTATGTCTGACTTCTGGATATTCAAAATCGTCCCACTTTTAGTAGTTGAACAAAGTGCCCGACCACTAGATTTTTAGATGGGGAGATGTTTTCTCGTTTTTTGAAGAGATTTTGACCTATAATTTAGATTTTTTGTTGAATTCAGGGTTTTCATGGGCGTATAATGCGTAAAATTCAGAAGTCGGACATATTATTGAGGAGTGGTGGACCACAGGAGGATAGGACCATCTACCGTCCTTACTCCACAAGAAGATGGAGTCCTGGAGAGCTGGCTGATTGAAACAGCGAAATGTGGGTTTCCACTGAAAAAGTGTGGCTTACTAGAAACTGTCCAACAAATAGTCAATTCTATGCTCAGACAAGAAGGGAAAACCTGTGGATGTGATGCCAGCTGCCAGGTACTATTTCTGACGCTTATCACGAATATTTGAGAAGAAAGCATGAAAAGAAACAACGTGAACAGGATGAGAAGCGAAAGAGAAGAGAAGAAAGGTTGAAGCAAAAAGTAGCACAACAAGTGAAAGATGTACCTACAGTGCGTTTTAATTTCGTCTCGGTCAAGACTATCAATCTTCAGCCCCTCTAATACATGTTGCATTGTCCCTATAAGTAAGTCACGTTTGGGCGTTCTCTGCAAGCAGAAAACCGACCCAATACGAGTAAGAAGGAGTCGGTGCTCTGAGAGGTAGGTAACTCCAGAGGCACAGTGCGATAAGACTCCCATGTGAAAAGAGCTATCCACATCTTCTGCCCACCTTTCAACGATAGTGGTACAGCATAATCTATCTCACAAACCTAGAAAATGGCAGTATCATCCACTCTAAAACGAGGTAGTGAAGGTTATTATTCATCTGAACTACTAAACTCATGAAACGACAGCAGGTGACACACTTCCTAACAATGGGGTGATTGATTGGGAGAATGTCTGGCAAAGTGAACGAGATTTCATCATCCTTTTAAGTTACCCTTGTCCTTCCTCTTATCAAGCCTGTTTCATAAATAATAGGGTTCAACATTTTGAGTGATACCTCTTCCAATGACTTGTTGTACCATTCTCAAAATGTGACCGTATGTGCTTTTTAGCTCTTCCATGGAGAGATCGCCATTTTTGGTCTCTACCTTATTCACAAGAAAGCTGTTAAACTTGAATCTGTAAATTCAACTAATCATGCAAATGATGCGCTCATAATCACTGAAATATTGATGTATCCAGCTATGATCATTCACTGCATTCACAGTACCTATCCAACTGTGGTGAAAACCACCCCCTCTTTTCAACAGCCCTTTTCAGGGCTACCAAAAAGAGGTAGACACAACACAAAAATATTTATAAGACGTCGAGTTATAACTCCGTCAAACAAAATATTTCACCAGAGAGAAAATACTAAATTCTCTCTCAAAAGTGAAATATTAACTAATAACACACAAGGCGACCTCCCTAAACATTTACTGGGCGAGAGAGATGCGACAAACATCTCGAAACAAGTCGCCTTGAATGAGAAATCTCAAGGTCGTCAGCCACCCCCGGGGACCCCGTCGCAGCGACGGACGTGGGGAAACCACCCCGAAAGACCAGCTCAGCTATCATACTCGCAGATACTGAGAAAACAATGTGCGAGCCAATGAGATTACACAGTCGAATTAATGAAATTAAGCGGACCAACCAGGAGGCGGCAGGAGGCGGCCACCTCCCTATAAATACCCCGCTAGGAGCCCTCCGAATTTCATTCCACTCTCCGCTCTCGACGACTACACTTGGAAGTACGAAGAATTCTACACGCTCTACGCTGACGAACCTTCTGCATCCCGAGTTCATCTCAAGAACGGCTTCCTACTGCTTTCTACAAGGCATACCTTCTCTCCACACAGATCTCGCATTGGCATCTACGAGTCCAGTGATTATTCATCCTGCTCATTGCCCAACGTAGTTCATCTGTCAGGACGCCACCCGGTACATCTATCGATATTCTCTTTAGATCGTACGCCCGAGGGACGTTCCGAGCCGTGTCGCCCGGGTTTCGTAGCAATAAGCTCGTAACCGACCGCTGTGGGCACGCCGGTAAATTACTCTGCTCATCCGCTCTAATTTACCGTCCAAGGAAGTCTTTTTCAAGACTACGAGGTAGGACCCTGACATACGAGCATTGGAAAGACGCTCTGTCAATCGAGTCCACCTCCCAAACCCTCTATTTTTTATACATAGAGGCATCGAAACGAGCTAAAAACTCGGTTATTTCGATGGAACGTCGGCCGTCTTATTTCCTCATGCAAGGGGAGGTAGACGACGGCGAAGCCGAGCCGCGTAGCCACCGTAGCGCTCCCTACAGGCTACCCGGCGAATCCGCTGGACCCAGCGACGGCTCAAGGCGCGATCCTCACGCCCGGATCGCCTTCTCACCCGACGTATTCGTTAAAGAAACGTTCGATCAAGCCTCGCCTATACAAAAGCCCGAGGATACCTTTCAGACTCGCTCTGAAGCCGATCATTACGATTCGACCAAGCTGTCCGAGTACCTACGATATTCGACGCAGGCCTACCCGGCCGATCCGAGTGTCAAATACACTCCAAATGTGCAAAAAGCGAAGGATACTTTTCAGTACCTCAACCAAGCTCAACATATTCCCCCTACAGATATAAATCTTAGGCCGGAATATTACAAAACGGCTCAGTACCAAACTGATCGAACCCAGCACCCACTATGCGAGCCCAGTGCTCCACGCGGCTGCGATACGAACTACCTCCCAGTTCAGTCCGCCAAGCCAGCTGACCTTGGCGGATCCGCTCACATTCCTTACGGGAATAACCCGGGGACTAACCCGCATAATCAGAATATAAATGTCCCACTTGGTCTACCGACGCCAAGTAAAACATATTTAAATCCACTACAAATGGTGACCCCGCCTTTGAACAGGCTTAACACGGAGCATTTCGTTCCCTCTTATGAAGCTAGTGGATTTCAGGGAACCACTGCGGGCGTGCGACCCCCGCCGGGCCTCTACGCCCCACATCTCACGCAACATCCCTCTACACAAAGTGGCTTTCAAGCACTTTTAGAGGAGATGGGAGATTATCAAAAACCTATCTTCCAAAAGAAGAATATCGATCGTGCACTCGCCGAGTTCGATCAATACTGCGTGCGAAAACACCTGAGAACGCAGAACGAATGTTTCTCAGCTATATACAAGTGGGTACCAGAAGAAATGAGGGAAGCTATAGACTCAGCTTACCTCACGGCACCCCACGCACCCTACGAAGAGGCCAAACAGCGCCTCCAGCGAGAATATGGGTTGTCCTTACAGGACAGGCTCCTCGCACTCGAGGACCCCGCATCTCTCGCCAAAAAACCCAGCACCAAGTACCACGAAATGTACTCTAAAGCTGTTGGGTATTTTTCAGAAGCTCTGATCACTCAAAAGTGGATCGAGACTCTACCCATCGAAGCACGAGGTATGGTCGCAGCTCAGCCTACCACGACCGCCCGGCTCGACCTAGCTGATACGCTACACGCGTACAAAACAGAGAATACTTCTCTGAACATACGAGGAGTAGAATCTACTCCGAAACCCATAAATACTGGTTTCAAAAAGGCCCTCTCGAAACAAGCTGAGTTCAAACCCCAACCAGTGGAGAGTAGGCCTCACAAACCGACGGCCTATGTCTGTCGAAACCACGCACGTTTCGGTAACGAAACTCGCAAATGTGCAGACCCAGAACACGGCACTTGGAAGACAAACACTGCTTCCAAAACTAGCAGAAAGGCAGCGTCTATAAGCCAGCCTAAAACCTGGGTTTCTAACGAAAATACTCAGAGGTCGGTACAAGAAAGTACCTTTCCAGCCTCCGACGTAGAGAGTTCGGAAAACGAATAACTGCCAGTGTATCTGAGCCTATACGCCGGCAGTCTACTGAGTATAAAAGGCTCTTTTTCAAGTGCAAACTAAATGGCACTGAATTTTTCATTGACACGGGAGCAGAAGTGAACATTCTGCCCCACAATGTCACAAAAAAATTGGGCTTGAAAATTCTTAAGTCCAACGTTAAGCTCACAGCAGCTAACGGAGCCCCTATAGACACACTAGGGCGAGCTGACACGACAATTAACATCGGCCTCGGAGACATGACCACCGATTTTATGATCACGAAAGTTGATCTAGCGATCCTAGGTATTCCATTCCTCGAGTCTTGGGATATCGGAATACGGGTCAAACACAAGTACATTTATAAAGATAAAATAAAGAGCTATGCCGATCAAAAAATAGCTGCAGTCATGAACAAAAAATTCACTGACGAACAAATAGCAGCTACTATCCCTCATCGTGACAATACCCCTCAACCAGAGGACGTGCAAATCACGGAGGACGAAAACATTCGCTCTATCATTGACAAATACAATGATAAAATGAGCAAACTTCAAGGGAAGTGGAAAAACAACGGGGTTTACCACCGTATAACCACGGAAGGAACACCAGTACACTTCCGAGCAAGACCCATGGCGGGCGAAAAACGGGCTCAAGTCAAAAGTACTTTTGACAAAATGCTTTCAGAAGGCATAATTGCACCATCAGATTCCGAATGGGCATCCCCGTTACACTGTGTGCCAAAAAAAGACGGGTCATGGAGAATCACTGGCGACTACCGTTTCCTGAACGCGAAAACGAAGAAAGACGCCTACCCTCCTCCTCACATTCGCTCTTTCCAAGCGAATTTACATGATACACAAATCTATTCGACAATAGATTTAAAATCGGCGTATTATCATATTCCGATGCACCCAGATGACGCTCATAAAACTGCAATTATTACACCTTTCGGTCTTTATGAGTTTAAGAAAATGAGCATGGGTTTGGCCGGAGCGGCTCAAACATGGCAAAGATACATGGACAGCATCATGCGAAAATTTGATTTCGCATTTGTATACCTAGATGACATCCTGGTGGCTTCTAAAAATTATAAAGAACACATGAACCACCTCAAACAAATTTTTGACAAACTAGGGGAACACGGACTTCGAGTAGGTTTTGATAAATGCATTTTTTCAAAACCTACCGTCGATTTCCTAGGTTTCACTATCTCGAAAGAAGGGATAATTCCTAAACGAGATAAAATAGAAGCCATAGAACAATTTCCTAGGCCAATAGACGTACGAAGTCTACGCAGATTCCTAGGTATGTGTGGTTTCTACCGAGCATGCTCAAGCAAATTCGCTCACACGGCACAACCTCTGTATGACTCCATTCAGTCAAACAAAAAAAATGACAGAACACCTATCGAATGGACATCAGAGAGAGAAAAAGCTTTCAACAGCTTAAAACAAGCAATGATCAAAGCAACATTGCATAACATTGCTCACCCACACCCTACAGCAGAGTGGAGATTAGTCTGCGACGCATCCGACACACACATCGGAGCGGCACTAGAACAGGAAATTACAGACAAACATGGCTCGAAATCTTACCAACCATTGGGATTTTTCAGTAAAGAAATTCCAGAACAATGGAAGAACAAAGCATCATTCGACAAAGAAATGTTCGCCGTTTACCAAGCTTGCATTCACTGGCACAATGACTTGGACGGCAGATCTTTCCATATTTGTTCTGATCACAAGCCTCTGCTAGGCACGATGCTTAAGAAAAATGCACATTTTTCTAAAATGAGATTAAGATGGCTAACATACATCTCTCAAATGACGAGTGACATTCGTCATATTTCCGGAGAGAGCAACGTCGTCGCCGACGCACTCTCCAGACCCTTCGATCCGGTTGAAATTCAAACAAAATCGATTTCAACCCAGACGGACGAGGGTCCACCCATAGCCGAAATTTCGAAAATTACGGCTGCAATAGAATGCAATCTTCTACTGCACATTTCAAATTCACAAATTCGTTCTCCCCCTAACGCGGAGGACAAATTGAAACTCACACGAGTTGAATTCTCTCAAGGAGAAATTTGGTGTAACCTAGACCTAGGACACCCTAGACCTTATATTCCAAACGAAATAAGGGAAGAAATAATAAGCCAAATTCACAATTTGGGACACCCAGGTATACACTCTACAGTGTATAAAGTTAAACAAAGATATTTTTGGCACGGACTCCGTGCAGATGTCTCCAACTGGGTCCGAGCGTGCGAAACTTGCCAACGAGCAAAAATCACGCGCTCCGTGAAGCTCCCTTACTCCGAATTTGAAACGGCTAACAAATTTTCACACGTACACGTTGATATTACCGGACCCTTACCTTTAGCTAAAGGAGGGAAACGTTACATTTTAATGATGGTTGATAGAGCAACGGGTTGGCTAGAGGCAGTCCCTCTTAACAACATCGAAACAACCACAATCACAAACGCCTTTATCAATATTTGGGTAGCTTCAAAGGGCGTACCTAAATACATCACAAGTGATCAGGGCACTCAATTCGAATCAGATCTGTTCAATTCCATTATGGAACGTCTCGGAGTAAAACATACTCACACGTTACCATACAAACCATCAACAAACGGAATGGTAGAACGCAGAAATAGATCTTTGAAAGAGGCTCTCAAAGCACAAAACGAAAATTGGCTCGACGCACTTCCAAAAGTTCTACTCGCCATGCGTACGGCAGTAGACCCAGCGACTGAAACTACGCCTTTCCAAAAAGTTTACGGAATTGACGTACCACTCCCAGGAGACATTTTCGTAACTTCTACGAACCTTTCGGAACCTCTTTTCTTCCGGCCTACGCATATTAAACATAATAATACGAAATATGCCGTAAACATGCCCAAAAATTTGGATACATGTACTCATGTCTATATCAGAGTGCCCACACAGCTCACCTCTCTGCAATGTCCTTACACGGGACCATTCAAAGTGGTTAAAAGAGATAAGTTTTCGGTTACAGTGCAAATTGGCGAACATACAAAAAAAGTTCCCAAACAGCAAATAAAACCAGCTTACACCCTAAAAACAGACGAAGCTGTGTCACTAAACAAAAATCAGGCAGAAAATAAGGAGGAGACTCCCCGAAAATCTGCCAGAAGGCACGTCCCCTCTACCAAATTCGACGAGAGGTGGGTGACGGCGCTCGAAACACCCCAGCCGGCGTCGTCGTTAATAACACGACGTCTTGGGGGGGCCCCTGTGGTGAAAACCACCCCCTCTTTTCAACAGCCCTTTTCAGGGCTACCAAAAAGAGGTAGACACAACACAAAAATATTTATAAGACGTCGAGTTATAACTCCGTCAAACAAAATATTTCACCAGAGAGAAAATACTAAATTCTCTCTCAAAAGTGAAATATTAACTAATAACACACAAGGCGACCTCCCTAAACATTTACTGGGCGAGAGAGATGCGACAAACATCTCGAAACAAGTCGCCTTGAATGAGAAATCTCAAGGTCGTCAGCCACCCCCGGGGACCCCGTCGCAGCGACGGACGTGGGGAAACCACCCCGAAAGACCAGCTCAGCTATCATACTCGCAGATACTGAGAAAACAATGTGCGAGCCAATGAGATTACACAGTCGAATTAATGAAATTAAGCGGACCAACCAGGAGGCGGCAGGAGGCGGCCACCTCCCTATAAATACCCCGCTAGGAGCCCTCCGAATTTCATTCCACTCTCCGCTCTCGACGACTACACTTGGAAGTACGAAGAATTCTACACGCTCTACGCTGACGAACCTTCTGCATCCCGAGTTCATCTCAAGAACGGCTTCCTACTGCTTTCTACAAGGCATACCTTCTCTCCACACAGATCTCGCATTGGCATCTACGAGTCCAGTGATTATTCATCCTGCTCATTGCCCAACGTAGTTCATCTGTCAGGACGCCACCCGGTACATCTATCGATATTCTCTTTAGATCGTACGCCCGAGGGACGTTCCGAGCCGTGTCGCCCGGGTTTCGTAGCAATAAGCTCGTAACCGACCGCTGTGGGCACGCCGGTAAATTACTCTGCTCATCCGCTCTAATTTACCGTCCAAGGAAGTCTTTTTCAAGACTACGAGGTAGGACCCTGACATACGAGCATTGGAAAGACGCTCTGTCAAGCGAGTCCACCTCCCAAACCCTCTATTTTTTATACATAGAGGCATCGAAACGAGCTAAAAACTCGGTTATTTCGATGGAACGTCGGCCGTCTTATTTCCTCATGCAAGGGGAGGTAGACGACGGCGAAGCCGGGCCGCGTAGCCACCGTAGCGCTCCCTACAGGCTACCCGGCGAATCCGCTGAACCCAGCGACGGCGCAAGGCGCGATCCTCACGCCCGGATCGCCTTCTCACCCGACGTATTCGTTAAAGAAACGTTCGATCAAGCCTCGCCTATACAAAAGCCCGAGGATACCTTTCAGACTCGCTCTGAAGCCGATCATTACGATTCGACCAAGCTGTCCGAGTACCTACGATATTCGACGCAGGCCTACCCGGCCGATCCGAGTGTCAAATACACTCCAAATGTGCAAAAAGCGAAGGATACTTTTCAGTACCTCAACCAAGCTCAACATATTCCCCCTACAGATATAAATCTTAGGCCGGAATATTACAAAACGGCTCAGTACCAAACTGATCGAACCCAGCACCCACTATGCGAGCCCAGTGCTCCACGCGGCTGCGATACGAACTACCTCCCAGTTCAGTCCGCCAAGCCAGCTGACCTTGGCGGATCCGCTCACATTCCTTACGGGAATAACCCGGGGACTAACCCGCATAATCAGAATATAAATGTCCCACTTGGTCTACCGACGCCAAGTAAAACATATTTAAATCCACTACACCAACATTGAGGTTTTTTCAAGTGTTCACATGAAATATTATCCCCAAAAAATATAACAACAGTCTGTGGCCAGATATCTTTGCTCTCATGTAATAACTCAGGGCCTTCCCACCAGAGTGAATGAACGAGTTGTTAGATGCTGCATCCTCTAGATGGAAGGTTATCAGGGTTCAAAGAACCAGGAAGGTGTTGCCATACTAGTCATTGAACACTGCTCTTATCTTCTTAACACAGTTTCTCACAAATACCGACCATTCTCTCTCACGTTGAATCCATGCAATCACAGTGGTAGAGTCACACCATGCATCAGCAGACACTTTCTCCATACCATGAGCAGCCATGCACTAATCGCAGCTCCCATCTGGGCATCATTATCCCCTTGGATGGTGCAACACGAGACTTAATCTGCACTAATGGTATCATCGTGCTGCCAGCTTCAGATTTACTTAGGAGGAACCCAGAAGCAATAAGTAGCATCCATAAATTAATGTAATGAGTGGTTTCTGGACATGCCCAAAATCCGAAGAATGCTTATCTTCCTGGGTCAGGTACTGGTACTAACCACATATTGAAGGCATCTGCATTCATGTCATCCAGAGGGTCCTTGTATTTAACCTTCATGTTCCATAAAACTTGCATCATCAATTTCAAATTTAAAGTTGCAGCCCCTACATTTTCCAATGGTATCAAAACTTGTTGAGTCATTGAAGAAACACTTCTTTTTCTCTAGATTGAAGGCTTCTCAGGATTGCATCCTTATCAGGAAAGAAGGTGCAAACTCTGTGCATTGGTATTGGAAGCTGAGTAGTACTTCCAGTGGCGGCTGGTCAGGGTAGGCAAGGTAGGCACTGCCTGACCAGCAATCTAGACACGTAAAAAATGGAAAAAATATGAATTGCTAGATTTTTTTGTAAATTTTTTTGAGGAAATAGATAACAATGAAGGTGAGGAAATTGTAACAATGAATCCAAAAACAGCGACAATGGAACAGATGCAGATATAAAGTAACGAGCTGTTAAGAAAGGTGCTCTCTGTTACGGTCAGGCTGTAAATGATTTCGAGGCCCATCGCCTTTGAGCTCCCATTCAAAAAATTTCTGTTTGTCTGACCTTGAACAAACTTCATTCATGATCTCCCTAGCTCTCCCCTCCAAAGCAACCGAAAGGAGGCAGGTGACTCCCTCCCAGCTGGGCTCGTCGCCTGTTGGGTGTTTTCTTTGGTTTTTTAAATCGGCAATTTTCGGAAAATTTTGGTTAAACCAAACACCTCATCCCCCCCCCCCCCCCCCCTCTGAATTCCCTTCGCTCCTTCCGTCCGTCCTGTGGAACTGTTTGTGCTTTTGCATGAAGGGTAGTTTTTTTACTACCCCACACTCGTTTTCTTGTCCATTTCATCTAATCACTTCTCTGTGTGGAAAATATAACATCCAAATGGTAAATTCGATACATCGGTGTTGGATATTTTTAATGTGAGAAGGTGCCTATTGCTTTTTGTTTCGTTTTTCGTGCCTTTTCGTTTCTGAGGCAAGCCTGAGAGTGATCGTATCTGTTGGTTCAGCAATTTGCCAGATTGAATGAGGACGACCGTCGAATGTCAGGCAAGGTAGCAAGTAAGTATCGCCATCCCTTGGTTGTCTTGAAAAAGGTAGATGAATGATTGAAATGAAAAGATTTTGTATGGACCTTTCCTGTTATCCGACCGCCAGCGCTGCCTCCAGATAGCATACGCCCGCCAATAGTTATCTTTGTTATCTAGTCCTACCCGCCAGTGATTGGGGTGCGACAATGAGAGTAAAGCATGAATGTAACCAGGACCGTGTATTAAAACATTTAATTCGAACCCAAAATGAGGAACTAGTAGGTACCAAAATGAAATATATAACAAATTAACTAAAACTCACCAGTTGGCCAAAACGCTAGGTACCTACTACCTATGTCCTGCATTATTGCTTCGAATGGGTCCCGTTGCTGGAGGAGCGCTGGCGGTCAGATAATAGGTAAGGCCCAATTTGGATTTATTTACTTGATTTAAACCGTTTTTAACGTGATTTTCGTATTCTTAACGGTACTTTATTATGTAGCAGGTAAATTCATCAAATTCATCATTATTTGTTATTGTCAGTTCATCGGAATCACATCGTTGTCTTGCAGTCAGCAGCCTCCTTGTTTCTGGAGTGTACCTACTAAATAATACTGGAAAAAAAAAAAAAAATCCTGTCGCCTACCCACGATTGACTCATCAGAGCCGCCGCGGAGTACTTCACATCACCAAACACTCCTAACACGTACTGGCGAAAGGGCTCTGCAGACTGCCAAACATCAATGTGCGTATATGAGCTGCTGTGCAAAAATTGTTCAGCCTTCTATGTTGGAAAAGTGGAAACAGGGCTGAATTTAAGAGTCAACAACCACAGACATTCGGTGGTGGCATTGTATGGCAGCGGCTGTGTATGTTCCTCTCGTATGGCCATTTAATCCACACACTAAGTGTAGTGGATTTATATATATCTGACTAGGAGTCTTGCCGTGTTTCAGGAAGACGAGAGGATCGCGTGTCTTGCACGTGATCGGCCGTCGCTGCGCCCGAGAGTAAGTCGGTGCTAGGCCTTTCGTTTACGTGGGCGCTGCCACCTGTCGGGCGGGAAAGGTGATTAGCGGTCGCGTGACCGCTCCCCTTTTGATCACCGGCGCCTGCCCGTCTGTCCGTCGCTTCCGACTGTTCTATCTCGTTAAGAAGGCGGAATGATGGTATCCGCTCCATCTTGGAGATATTTCAGTATCTGTGTTCTGAGAAGAACAAGATTTTTTTCGGGGACTCGCTTCCGAATGATATTCAGAGGGTCCTCCGTGCGTTCTGAAAAGAACACGGTTAACGGGGACTCGCTTCCAACGGATGTTGGAGGGTCCTCCGGGCGGAGCAGCCAAACTTTCAGAGAAAGATGGGTCCAGCCTTGTCAGTTGATCAACTCGTGTGAGAGTTTTCTTGATGATCAACTGGCTAGCCCCAGCGGATGGCTGTCGAATGAATTCGAAAGCCCGTGCGACTAGACTCGACTCGTCCCAGCGGGCGTTCAGCACATTACTCCTCTGAACCGGGTGGCGAGTTTTATAGAAGGTAGATGGTAGTGAGTAATACAGGATGTATTAGGCTCGAGCTACCAGAAGTCTTGAAAAAGAAGGTAGAGTATCTCGTCTCCGGATCGTGTAGAAAGCTTTGCCTTCAATTGCAATAGCTGGTGAAGAGAAGAAACGTCAGATCGTGAGGTTGAGAATGGTATATCGGAACGGCCCTTCAAATGCTATATTTATATCCGTCCGGAAGTCGGATTCTGCATTTGATTGGCTGGATCGATTGATCTCTAGCGCTAGCGTGTGCGGAAGTAGAAATCGCTTCCGATTTTGTTGATTGCGCCCGGTGGGCGGAAGTTGAAACATCTTCTTCCGCCTTTCCTCCGTAGAGTGCGTCTGGCCTTGTTTGCCCTTGATCGGATTTGAGTCATTTGATTCAAGGCAATTTTTATGTGTTACGCTTGCCGGCTCGTCAAGCTTCGCTCGCGCAGTGAGCGTTTAGCTTTTCGTGTTTTAACTTTGGACGAGTTAATTTCTTTTTGTGATTATGAATTTCGCATAATCTTTTTGGCGAGTTCTTTTGTTTTGTTTAGACGTAGCCTGACGTCTTTTTTGTATAGTTCTAAAGTGTGAACTTCTTTTTGGTGGCCCTGAAAAGGGCCGGTGAAAAGGTGGTGAGGAGTTCACCACACTAAGGATATATATAATATTTATGTATATGCCATTCCAGATGATAACTGTCCCCTTAGGATTGAGATAAATAATTCCGTTCTGGCGTTAAAAATCAAGCTTTCCAAATGAAAGGATGAGTTGGTTGGCCAAAACTTTTCGAGTACCTAAATTAAACTGGCCAAATTTCAAAAAAATAACTAAAAAAGTCTACAAACTGCTAGAAATCTTTACATTTATAATTTAGGAGAATTTTAGTTTAAAAAAAGTTTTTCAACAACGAACTAAAGAATTAAAAAATGTATGCACCAAATTATGCTAAAAAATGTGCCTAAATTTAATTATTTGCTGAAAAATTGATACAAACTGTCAATAAAATCTAAAAATCCCAAATCATTTGAATTATAGCAGGTTATTATATAGAGCGAGTTTTTGCCATAAAATTGGTCGTAAACAATTCCTTTGCACTGTTGCACTGAAAGTGATCAAATTCCAAAACAATGTAACATAATATGTGACCGTGCAAGGGAAAAGGGACCTTAACTTGCTAGAGGTCAAATCTGAGTTTATACTTTTTTATTTTTCTCCACATTATGCTGAACAAAATATTTTTTTGGATTTTTTCTATAATTTTCCAAGCAAAATTTATGATTTTTCAAAGTTTGAAAAAAAACGGACCCAAAAATTGTAAATTTTCAGCAGATTTTCAGCAGTCTTGCAAAACTGCAGTTTTTTGCGATTATAACTACATTGAAAAATGTAGAAAATTCAAGTTTTGATGATTATTGGGGAAAGAGAGATAGCTTTGGGACCCAAAAAAAAAAAAAAAAAAAAAAAAACTCGTTTTCGTTGTTCCTGAAATAAAAAGGCTTAGCAAGTTAAGCTCCCTTTTCCCTTGCACGGTCACATATACCTACCTAATATGATAGTTAACGAAAATTCGCTCATACGATGATGCTGCATGTCTAGAACTTTTCTCTCGCCACCGCGCCGCACAAATTTTTGTTTGCTTTCCCGGACTTTTGCTATGTTCCATCAGTTATGATTTGCTCCCATTTTGTTAATTTTCTTTTTCCCCTGCCAAAGTTATAGCCCATAGAAAGAGCAAACAGATCAATGTACAGTGACCCGCGTGGTTTCATCCGAATCTTTGGGATGCTGTTCATGATTGAGATATAAAACATACTACTGTGACCTTGAAAGTTTTCAAAAATCTCAATTTTTCAATATTTAAGCCCTCAATTACCACCCTTTAGGGTTGATAAAAATGTAGGCCGATGTTACTGGCACATCCCCGGCCGATGTATGATTTTTGAACCAAATTTCATCTTTGGTCCAGTAGTTTAGGAGAAAAGCTCTGGACGGTGGACGGAGGAATTTTTTCTTTTGTAATTCGATTTTAGCGAATTTTCGTAGATAAAGAAGCTATTGCAATGGCTCGAAAAATTTGAAAATCAAAATTCGATCATACGATGAAGTTTTTTATTTAATGATGTCCCCTCTCTGCCTTTGAGAGAAGTTTTCATACATGCATAAGCACATAACTCGTGTACAAGGTTGTCACCCGATTCAACATAAAAAATTGAAATTCAGGCGTGGGGTTCTAAACACAGAGTAAGACATGCTGCAAAAATCACTCATTCAAAGGGACAAGGGGACATCACGTAACGCATTTATTGTATTTGACGCTAATACACCCAACTTCAAATTCATCATCGAATGTTGAAGAAAAGATTAGTTTTCAGCCATCACTTGGAATGCACAAAATCTAATATTGAGTAGCAGGGATGTCCGCAAGTAAATGATCAATTTTATTCAAATACAATCAATATATTCGTTTTCTAAAAAATACATCAGTAGTACAAGTTTTATCATTCTTCTATGAAGAAATAACCTATTTATGTCTATTATAATCTACATATTTATATATGTATATAATATACTGTTGCTATTTCAAAGGAGAAATAATTGCCGCCTTCTTTACAATGAGATTCTAACTGATTGGAGATCAAAGCAATAATTTTTAACAATCACCACATTTCTACATAAAACCCTAACCACAATAAAAAAATATTCAAACTATTCTCCAGTAATTGTTGCTCCCTTTAGCAATAGAAAATAAGCGGTTTGGAAAAAACTAAAGACTCGTTTATGGCTTTATTATGAAACACATGCTTTTTAATTATCGTCATGATAGCATGATATGTCATTCTTCAAACTTAAAATAGGTAGATTCCATAAGCCACTTTAATTTACATAAGAAATCTATTGATCTTATGAAGCTTTCCTTTTTTTAATAGCCATGTGCAAAATATTGAGGGGGATTTGAATTATTTTGAAACAAAGAAGATATTCCCGTAACACTTTTTTCTTTTTCAAAAATTACGTTACACACTAGATCCTAGGTGAAAAACTGAGATGAATCAACTAAGCGATTATTTAGTATAATCTATATTTATCACACAGGTATTGTTTACTTCTTATGAACAATGATTTACATGTACTAACAAAAGGTTATCAGATATATATTTATTACTTTAGGCACAATTTGAATCTTATAATACCCAAAAATCCCTATGTTGTAGCGAATGAACGTACTTATGTCATTATACATCTAATATCTAGAAAGGATATTCATTGCACTGCACGTATATGGTTGAAGTACTGCAAAACTAAATTATTTAATCTCTTTTGTGCTTTGAGTCATACTCATGAGTTTTATTGGTTGATTCCTCCATTCGCTGGAATAATTACTTTGTTTCATTCAATAAATCAAGATCAACCCGTTATTTATTCATCATTATGTTAGTGTCGTTCATTTTGGAGTTCTATGTTTGCCTATTCTCATTTTTTCTGATGGATACAATTGAAAAAGTGAAAAATACTGTAACAGTAGTACATGTATCGAAGACGTGTGATGCTGAACAACATTAAAAATCGCTTTATGGCGGGTCCTTCTGAACTTTACATCAAGACAAAGGCGTTTATTCAACTGTTTTTATTCTTTCTTTCTTCTCAATAGTAATTATTGTGTTTTAAAAATAATTTTTCATCGTGGTTGGTGATGGTAAACATAACGCTTGTCAAAAAACACTGTTCGGCTCAAATGCTGACTATGTAAATAGCCAATCTTCAAGTTTCCCCGTATTGCTAATGCTATCTTATTATTTAAAATTTACTCTTGATCCCTCATGCATATATCAGGTTATAAAATAAGTTATCGTAGTAGGGAACTTCCAATTTTGCTTATTTCAGTAAAACCATCAGTGTTTTCTTTCTCAAAGGTAATTAATTTTTAAATATTAAATTGATTCATTCACAATATATATATTTATATTTATTTTAGGACTATTTACAAAAAATGAATGAATATTCAATTTCTAATCAACAATAAGAAACAGCGTACTCATTCATTGGAACTTCTTTGGAAACGTTTGTTGTTTTGACTTTAACTACAATAAATTATTAAATAATTATTCACAATAACATCACACAAATAACAAATTGAGAATCAACACAATACATTTATAATATATACTATCAAAGCAATTTAAAGTGTTCAAATACCACACATAAGTGACACTATAGGACATATTTACAATTTTTCGCATGTTTACATAATTTGATCTATCTAAACTATTCTGTAAATTATACAGTTTCAACTATATTTGTACTCTTGTACAATATTCATAACAATTAATATCTCTTTTCTCAGTATTTACAATGATACAGGTTCGAAAGTAAATATCTATTTCGTGTTGAACATGAATAATACCTACGACAGAAAATATGGCCATGAGAACCCATTCTGGTTTCGAAAATAAGTATCACTTACATAAAGCGGGTTGTGAAATTCGCAATTGAATAATTACATTCAAATAAATCAGCATGATAATGAAGAGAGAGAAGAATATTGTTGAGACGTTAAATTTGTGTGATTGTCAGTACAAGAATTCACACCAGGTGAATGGATGAAGAAAACATAAATCATTCACACTATCAACTGTACTGCAACTAACTACTCTGTAAACATTATATTAAGAGATCGTCCTAGTATTTTTACTGGCGTGAAGCGTTATCGAAAAAAACACACATTATAATGCCGTAAACAAGTTAGTTCAGTCACTATAGCGAAATTCTTAAGAATAGGTTAGTTAGTTCGGGTTTTTGATGTTGTAATTTGGGGTAGAAACAGTGGATGTTAGACTAAGTATGCCCATAAGGTTGTGTGAGTACGTGCAGCCAAATGGTAGTGTTTGTCTGTTTGTCAGGCGAACAGATGGAAAATTTGATTTTAGCTGGTGGGAAGGGGTTACACAACACATGTAAAATACCTACACTACGAAAACTCTGTTGACCGTCCGTTTTTATTCAGGAAAGTTTTCAAGCGAGATAGAAAAGAAGTGTGCATAGTACCTACCTATCTTCATAGATTATCCCTTCAATGTGCTCATACATCCTCTTGCTAAATCAAAACAGTACATTCAGGAAAATAGGTAATACGCTCAGACATCTTGCCCAGGCAGTTGAAGCTTTTGATGGAAAAAAAAAAAAAAAAAAAAAAAAACTTCCTATACATTTATTTACGTTAGATAAGTACATACCTAACTATTTAAACGACTCATCTTTAAGAATTGTGGACGAATGTTCGGTTTTGGTCTACGATTTTTCTTTCTATTATTTTTCCCCATTTTGAATTTTAGCGAATTTTCGTAGAAAATGAAGCTATTGCAATGGTTCCAAAAAATTTAAAATGATAATTTTCTTAATTGAAATCCGTTTTGAGGCATTCTGAAACTAATTCTAGAGTTTAATGCTTTTTCATATACGAGTATATATATATATATATATATATATATATATATATATATATATATATATATATATATGTGTGTGTGTCATTTTGGACGATAATTGTCCTTAGGATTGAGATAAAAGCTTCGTTCTTGCGCTAGAAAATCAAGCTTTCCAAATGAAAACATGACTTCGTTGACCAGCACTTTTTGAGCACATTAAATTGGTCGAATTCCCAAAATTGAGCTCAAGAAATCACAAAAATGGCTAAAAACGGCTAAAAATAATTCATTTATTATTATTTTTGCAGAATATTGCTCAAATAAAGTTTACTAACTATAAAATAGAACATTCAAAAATTGATGTACAAAATTATGTAGAGAAATTTACTTAAATTTCATTAAAATTTGCTAAAAAATTGATAAAAACTGCGAAAAAGCTGAAAATCCGAAATCTCTTTTTGAATAGCAGATAATTTTTAGGATACGTTTGTTTTCATAAAATTAATAGTTAACAAATTCTTTGCACTCTAAAAGCTCAAATCTCAAAACAATGTAACATTATACAATACGATATATTACGAAAATTCGCTCATACGATCATGCTGCAGGACTGGACGTTTTTTTAACTTGAATATCAAAAACTGAATTGAGTTTTTATAGTTCCTAACTTATTTGCTGTTTTAATATCTAAACTTTAGAGCTGTGAATGAAACTGGGCAGGAAGTCCAAATATAAATTAACGTAAGGCCAAGCATTCCAGAATGTACATGAAGTTCTTTGAAGAAGTTATCACAAAAAATTTCAACTGAACTATGAGAACCTACAGATACAAGAAACGCGGTTTGAGGCGGAAAATGATCAGTCTGTTCTTCTTTGTGATAATCAGGAATGGTTTTCCTTTCAAAAGCATTTTTTCGGGCTCAAAATCGGTGTGAATTTAAATTAATCTGAATCATGTGCTGATGGTTCATTATTTATTTGTTTTGAGTAAAGTTTGCAGTGTTGGAAACATTTACTGGAGAATACAAATTTACTGTACCTACATTAGCAAACCGTTGCTTATACTTCAAAACCTCCGGTATTTTTTGGGGCACTTTGAATCGAACACAGAATTTCCAAATATTTATAGGTATAATATATGAGTATTTTTATTGATGCGTATATAGAGTGTGTATACGTGAGCACCAAGCTTTTGAATGACATGGTAAAAAAATCTCCATAATCAGAAAAAAAATTTCGAATAGGTGATTCACAAATTACCCTTATTAAACCTTGAAGAACCACCACCATCATCAAGAACCACAACGTTGATTTCTAAAGTTTGAACGCCGAAAACTTGAACGTTGGTTGTTTTATTGGACACAAAACCTCTAATTTCAATAATTGTTCACATCAAATGCTAATAACTGCAGAAATGAAAAAAGATAAATCCATCTTTTTTTTTTATATTCTAAACCTTGATTAAAACTAGCGGTGATGTCAGTATTTAAATCTTGAAAATGTTGACAAGCCATAACAATGTTTAATTTTCCCATTTTCAAGCTGCAAATCCATCAAAAATGCCCTACATCCCTACCTTCCTCCATTCCTCCTCATTATCACCTACCCTTCAAAAATATAATAGTACATACAGATAAAAATCTTTTGCAACGAACCCCATTTTTTATTTTTCAAGTTGGCTTGTCCAGAATTAATAATTAACACAGCAGTGACTGATACTTTACGATGAAACTACGCTTCGAATAAATACCTACTAATTAGTTGAAATCGATTTGCAACTTGATATTCATTTTCTGGTTTATCTGAACCAAACTAATGATTTACATAATTTTAAATAAATAAATAAAAAGTTCTTGGCTATTACTCCAACTGTTATTGATACACATTTCAAAACAATAAAAACTCAACTCCAACTTATATTCGGGTCTCGAATGGACCACTCGAAAATGTTTTCCTTTGAAACTAAACGAATGAATGAAAAATGATTAACCACCAAAAGTTATAAAAAGGGTAGCGTTGGTCTGGATTTTCGCGGATCCTTCTATTCCATTCTAATTCGATTAGTGAATACACTGTAAGATCTATAGTTTACGTATTGTAACTTTGATAGTCTAAATTTCGAGTGGGTAAAAAATTCAACTATATGATTAGAATGTTTTGGCATTTTCTTTTTTATTATGTGTTAAATGACATTGTGTAGATAGATGGCCATTATCTTGACATTTTTATTGTAATACATTATTTGTGATTAGGGTTGCATAGTTCTCAGCTGCATCACGACTCTTTGCAGCATATTTTCTGATTCTGTTCACGATTTCTATTTTTTGAGATGGAATCAACGATGATTCAGACAACCCACTTTACTTTTCCAGGTTTTCGCTGTCTGTCAATATCAGGACAGCTTGATGTCTCAAAGAAATCGGTTTCTAAGTGCTTAGGTCAGAGATTCATAGGTAGGTACTGGATATTGGATGAATTAGTTGCCAATTGTGAGTCAAATTTCATTAGCAAAGGATCAGATTCCGTTCTCAATACCACGCTTATCTCACATAAAATTTAATTTAAAAGAAGAAAAAAAAACCATATGAAGTTCACTTTATATGATACACCAGTATTTTGTTGGTAATTCTTGTTAACAAGCCTCTTGTTGGCTGTGTTCATGAAAGTCAATAAATGATAGGTACTTAATGTGTAGGTATAAGCCTAAAGTGCATCCAACCCTGTCGTTTTAATACTTACCTCCGTTTTATTACGGATTGAAACCAGTGAAATATCCACACAATCACATGTGATTCGGCATTAGAAAATAAGTAGATAGGAACCTAGGTAGGTTAAAAGTGTAATGCACTGATTTGAAGAATAAATTTCGAATAAAGAGTTTATACGGAGTTTCAATTGATATTTATGTAAAATAAATGGTCACTGATTATTTTTTTCAATTTTTTTCAGCTGTAGGCACTACAATTATTTCTATAAAAAGATCATTATGATGGCAACTAGCTTGGTGTTCGCAAATCGAAATTGCTTATACAGTTACTGTTGGTGCATTTATTTTGATCAGAACTTCCTCTTAGTTAGAAGTTTAAGTACAGGGGAATCAAAAGCAATAATTATAATTTCGTCTTGAAATTTCTTAGTTGACGTGCCGAAATCTGACATTTACAATTCAAATTTAAAATAGAACGACATTCGATAGATATCACTAATAAGAAATTATAAAATAATTAAAGGAATGTAACTTTATGCAAACGTGGAATGGTGAATCACAGAAATAATTCAATATACTTACTTCACTGTTAGTTTCACATGGTTGTATCCTTGACTAGAAAAGTAGTATATTACTATCACAAAACATTTCTAAATCATTGATGGGTCATCCTTTTCAACAAAAGGTAGCTTAAAATAAATAAATCAATGAGATACTAATAGGTACATATAACTATACTTCAACAACTTAAGCACAAGTTTTCAGTGACTAGAAAACGTTTTGATCCAGCAGGGATTTACGGTAAAGAATTCAGTAATGACTGTAGGAAGGAAGTTTTCACTCGAGACAATCACGCTAGTGCCTCCTCTCTTTTCCAAAGTATAAAACAAACACTTGAAAATATTCAGTCGCGAAGTGCCACCTAAATAAATGTACTATTCGGAACAAATCGTGATTAGACTCAAATAAAATAGACCATTGATTGTGCCGAAGTTGTATTTATACATGTACTCACTTATTTGAATCAGCTGTTAACACATCTTTGCGACGTATTTAAGCGTGGGTACCTACCTACCTGCTATTACAACAATACCATTAAAAAAAAAAAAAACCTTTTGTGTAGGTACTGACTCAAGCTCATTGCATGTAAAGGTCAAAGTGATTTAGTATATAATAAAGCCGCACAACACCGACTTTACGAGTGGAATTATCCAAAAATTTAGTGTAAAATGTTTTTATTTCACTCCACCACAATTTATCGAGGTATGCGGTTGAGACCTGATTAAAAAATTTCCAAAGTAGGTACCGTTGTTTTTGTAATAGTGTACCTAACATGTAAAGCGTAATAACGTTATAAAAGAAAAAGGTACCTAATAATAATGATCGATGAGTTTGACTTAACTTCAATTAAATGATTAAAAACCTCCTTATCAATAATAATAAACTATGTAATTACATTATATCATCAACCACAGAAAGCTGAGAGACGGATATGAATGAGATCGCATACAAAATTGAAAAAAATGTAGTTTTATTCAGACTAGAATAGCTTAGGGACTTGAGAATAAATTCTACATAAAATTTCGTCTTTGGAATGGATGAATTCCGAATATGAATAGGAATGTAAAAGGACATGATTGGAATGTTGAAATGTTAAGTGACTAGGCTTTTCATAAACTTAATAAATATTAGAACATATTACACAGTGGAGCAAAGCCAGCCAAGGAATTTCTTCAAAAGTACGAAAATCGTAGTAGGAATTTTTATACGATCTTCAATCAACTGGATTAAAAAAATAAACCAAATTACTCGGATTCATAAACACATTAAAATGAACTGAAGATATTATTTTCAAGTGCGTGTGCGGATTGTTTAGTCATGGCAAAAACCGTAGATTGAAAGTTTGTAGGGATTTTAAAACTACGACGCTCAAGCTACCCGCAATAGACCATCAATTTAAATTTCAATATAATTGAAACGCATATTAAGTCTTGAAAAAACCAAGCCTCCCGCCCAAACATCATGACTTAGATAGAATGATGGTATTGTGTATAAGGAATTACTATTGCCTATATGGTTCTTTTCAAAGCAAACAAAGAAATTATCAGTCAGTATCTTCACTTACCTACTCTAATGTTTTACTACCGAAATCAATGCTATCATAGATATCAACCTTAATCAATGTGTTCGACTTATGAATGCACTCGAGTCCGAGTGATACAATTAAATTTGAAAGACAACCTTCCTTCTTCACGAGGCCCGATAATTAAATACGGGCCCACATGATGATCAACTTACGTAATATGAATAAATTAGTATGGTGAATAAGCAGGTAGGTACCTACATGTTACACTAACTCTTGCATTTTTGTCGAAATATACAGTTGTGTTAAAACTTACAATAGAAACAGACCAGATGATAGGTCAGGGAATCCATGACTAGTCACGATCGAATTGGGTAAGCAATCAATACATTTCACAAATGGTAAGATTCGACTAGATTTTATCGTAAATAGGAAGTTTCAAAATAATACTTAATTTAAAAAAAATGTTAGGTACATATCGTGAAAATGTTTTACATCGGTCATAATTACTTAATACGTTGAACGTCTGAATTTTGAAAAAGAATACACTTTTTCGTAGCAAATTGGCCTGTAATAGACACATAAGGTTCTTAGTAACCATTACAAACAAATACCAACAACTCAAGCTATCAGACTGTTTATAAAATTTATAAAATGCCTTCAAAATGAACTCATAATCATCATACAATCTTCATAGGCCTTCGTCATGCATTTTAAAAACTTTCTCTTAGATTTGGGTATGCCTAAAAATAAGTAGTATATGGTGGATGTCATTGAGGACACTTTCATTGGTATTGGCAATGGTATTTAAAGCTTTATTCAATCTATTGTCTTCATGCAAAGGCACAGCTAGATCCCTTATACGATCTTACACAGTTCTTAAAAATCTATTAAGTATATTATTTCTAGCAGTACATTTAGTTTAATTACTTTGTACAGGTTTGTGTGCGATAGCTATAAGCCTTGTACGCTTTCTTGGAATTACCGTTTAAATCCTAAATAGAAATATTATTTATATCAACTATTTACAGCACTTTAACCTAACCGTCTGTACCCTAATATACAATTTAGCATATCTAAGGTCTCTATGCCAAAATGACTTGATCACTTCAAAGTTTATAGATCACATTTTGATCTTATTTCTGCACCCACTACTATACAGACACGAACTGCACTTAGGTTGTAGATTTTAATAATTGGGTAAGGGGAAGGATGTTCTTTTAATGCCGAAATGGACGGATCTGATGCACAATGATCAATAAGAACTGTGCAGATGGTATGAGAGACTAGACTAGAGCCAGCAATTGCACTTCCTTCACTGCACTTATAAGCTCATAGAAATACAAGATGTTGTATTGGGTATGAATTGTGTCACAAAAGATCCTGAGGTACTCCGTCGGATGGAGAGCCGCTGGCACCAGGTTTCGTCTCATTCTCATCTTTCCATTTGTCCATCGAGCGCCTTCTAGCGTTCATAAAAAAGTTACCAACTGTCGTCGGCTCCAGTCCCAGTTGACGAGCGATAGTCACTTGCATTTCTTTCGACGGCCGCTTGGTTTCCTAGAATTTTAAAACATACGTGTTTAAATTTGTACAACGTCACTTCATCTACTACTAGATACCAATATTTTTTACACGAAAAGAATCTTTAAAGATAACGTGTAACGGAAAGTTCATCGTTCAAAACTTTTTAATGCCATATTTCACTTGTTGAATCCCACACATGATTACAGTGAAAATGCGTGGATTCCCGAGGATGAATCGTAAAAGAGGACGACATTGAAAGAAATCCTTAGAAATCCTTTCGAAACGCTTTACGAATAAGACATTGATCAGCAGCCAAAGTGAGGATAGTGTAACTTTTGTTCATTGCGATTTAGCACGTCGTAATACAATATAACACTACTAAGTATGTAGCTATTTTAGTGACTTTTTCAGATAAGAGCCTTCATTAAAAAAAAAGTTAACCCGCTAAGACTTTTCGGTTTCAAGATACCAGGGAGATCTCAAAAATTCGTAGAGTAAAATAATATTTTTTAGGTCCGTAGGTCGCCAAAGATTAACAAATTTGACTCAAATATTACCCACCGAGCGATGATTATCGAGGGACTCGAAATCTAATTTCGGCCACTCCAAGATTTCAAAAATACGTCTTGAACACCTAGTTTATGGTCTTTTCCCTGCATTGCTGAATATAAATAAATTTTGTTTTATATCTGATACCCTTGCCGACTAGTGAAATTATTGTTTCCTACTCTTTAAAATATTTTATTAAAAAAAAAAAAAAAAAAAATAATAATAATAATAATAATAATAATAATAATAATAATTAAAAACATAAATAAAATAATATAAAATAAAAATTAAAAGTACAAGAGAATGAAGCTTTTAAGAAATGAGATGGTGTATAAGTACACATAACCAGCGACAGTCGGTATTTTACCGAATCACAATTTGAAATCAATAAGTAACAAATTTTTCTTCTTCTACTTTTCTCCCAGATGATAAAGGTTTTGATGGTCTACAAAACCCAAAGAGCCATGTTCTTGTTTTCGCAAATAAATACACAAATTGGTTCTATTCATGTTGTACATACGTTGGGTAACTACTGTGAAGCATCACAATGCATATTTAGCTCTCTCTCTCTTTCTCTCTCTCTCCAACCTCTCAAATAATGTGAAGATCTCTGACGTTGATAAGCCATTATTCTTTCTAATGATTGATTGACAGCTAAACTGGAAACTTAAAACCTATGCGGTTATCATTATGAAAGTTGAGAAGGGGTGACATGGCTCGAGGTATGAATGGTTCCACATGATCTAGGAGTTCAATTGAACATAAGACGTCATAAGGCCCACTTAACCAATTCACCTCCTCAACTAAAAAAGGTCTGCCTAGTAGGGTGGGCAGTATAGCTTCGTCACATATTGTAACATGGACGAATAGAATTAGTTGAAAAACAAAGTACTAGTCGAAATGATTTAGTGCAATATACAACAGTATCAACACACATGTGTATACATGCTAGAATGCAAAATAGGGCTATAATATTAACGTAATATACCCACGCAATAATTGAAAATTTCATCAAAATCGATCCGTTGTTATCGGAGTGTCATCTATTATTAGTTTTGCGTATGCGCGATTGTTACAGATTATTCGAACAATGCGATAAAATGTAAAGGGCTTCATCCTGGGTCCAACAGCCCCTCGAGTTTGAACGAAATCGGACCAGTAGTTGATAAGGAATCGGCGTTATGAGAAATTAACGTTTGCGCATTCGCACAGACTACCATTTATGCGACGGCAATGAAAGTTATAGGAGACCGTCTGGAAGCTAACCCGTACGATCCCTGAAAATTTCATCAAAACCACTCTATTAGACTCGGAGTTTTACATGTGTCAATCGATATGTTTTGCGCATGAGCAAAGGTTACCACTCCACCAATTGCAATATAATTTATAGAGCATTATTCTAGAAAATATGCCACACTCCTACCGAGTTTGAACGATCTCGGAGCAATAGATGAATAGAAATCGACGTTATGAGAAAAATTCACCTGCTATGTGTTACGAGAAAAATGCGCACAGACTACTGTTGATTCGACGGCAATGAAAATTGTAGGAGTCCGTCTAGCAGCTAACTCGCACAATCCCTGAAAATTTCATCGAAATCAAACTCGTAGTTTTGGGCGTATCAAGGATTTAACACAGACAAACAGACATCAGACAGACGGACGCGGAAACGAAATTGATCAGCAAGTGGAAATTTTGACTTTGGAGGACAAAACTTCACACAAAGCTTCCCTTCCTTCGGTAGTGAGGAAGCAATAAATCAGAATACCCAAGTACACATATGAAGCCCAAAGATTATTATTTGTAATGAGATGAGTTAAATTTACTGAACTAACACTCTTTAGGTGACTAACATAATACTTCCAAAAATAAAAAACGAGTCATGTAGCATGATCGTATGAGCCAATTTTCGTGATTTTTGTTTAATATGTACGTTAATTTGTTTTAAAATTTGAGCAATCTGTGTGCGAATAAATAGTTAATAAATTTTGAGAAAGCACCACTTTTCTAAATAATTTTCAACCTTACAATCAATTTTCAAAATTGTTACCATTTTTTATAGATTTTATTAATTCTTCAGTAGGTAAGTAGGTACATTTTGATGATATTTTTAAATACATATTTCAGCATAAGTTGTGCTTAAATTTTTGAATGCTCATGATACACTGTTCACTTATGAATATAATTCTAATTATAAATAACACTCCTGCGATATTACGATAATATGTCTAGGAAACTACCCAAATCGGATTAGATTTTCTAACTTAATGACTTTAGTGAGACGAAAACAACTAGTTTCGTCTTTTAAATCACCAACAATAAGATATTATCGGTCTTCCTCTAAAGAGCAAAAATTGCCACGCACTGTACTGAATAAACATCTGGTACTTTCATTTCGCTAATAGATCCAACTCCTAATATTTTCAATCACTAAATACATTAATATAGGATATCATTCTTGTTTCATTTAGAGGTCTAAATTATTCCAACATCAGACTGTTAGAGTGCAACTAGTTATCTTAATGGTTATCAAAAAGGACTTGTAACATAATTTATTGTCTGCAGTGTTATACGAACTTGCCTTGATACAGCCTCATACCGTTAAGAAACTATACCATTATCAAGACTGAGGTCTTTATACAGGTCGTCCTCCAATATTCACTTTGCATTTAGCTCGTACGATTCGTAAGGCCATATCGGAATATTAAAGATGATCGTGTAGTTCGAGGTCGTATCACAAAAATAATTATATTTTTAGAACCGGGCAACTATTCGTTGTTCATCATCATGTTTGAAAGAGAGTGGGGCAATTTGGGGTTTCAAATGACTTGAAATTAGAAAAATGGTTGCTCGATTATTTGTTCTTCAAAACGGAAATCGTTAAAGTTTGAGGTTTAATTTTGTAGATCGCTTAATATCGCTCAATAAAAAACTAAAACCATGACTTTACACGGTGGTTGAACCATACAATTTCGTTGTCTGATCTTGCCTAGACTTGCCTATTTCGGAGCTATTTAGAAGTGAAGCAGTTGGACCATCGAAATTATTATCAACTCTCAAAAAAATTTTGGGAGTCAAAAAAAGTTTTTGGAAATTTTGAAGGCATCAAAAGTTCGCATTTGATGCCTCTATTAACCCCAGGTTCCATCACGATCAAGGTGATTTATTATAAGCATGAAATTTTCCATAGAATTATTGATGAAATCAATTTCTTGTCTCATCAAAGCTTAGTGCATGATTTGGTCCTCTTTTGCTATAGACAACCGCTCTGGAGAGCTGGGGTTGGTTTCATTGAACGCAAAATTCAATTTTCTACAACTTTTTTGTTGGACGAAATTTTTTTTGAGCAGTGCTAAAGGGTTTTGAGCAAGTGCTAAAAATATGTTGAAAAACGTGTTTTTGCTGTTTTTTCGACAGAAAATGTATTTGGTGTGTATCTTCCTGGGTATTGGAGGATGAATTCAAAATAAGCGCGCTTAAAACATTGCTATGTTAAAAAAAAAAAAAAAAAAAAAAAAAAAAAAAAAAAAAAAAAAAAAAAAAAAAAAAAAAAACTGTTTTGTCCTACGCGAATATCCGTGCTGTTCTACAGCCCGCCTTATGTTTTCTACTAGGTACCTACCTACCTACGCTGAATTGAAAGAAACAAATTTCAATATATATCCTAATAATTCTATCCCCCCCTTCGCTCTCTACTGTGAGGAATTTTGAGGAAATTACTCATTCAAGTATTTCAAAATTTACAAAAACTTTATATGTATTTACCTCATATTTACCTATTTAACTCAGAATAAGCCGGTTGCAATATTAGACGTCAATTTGAAGGTTTGAGCAATAGGTACTGAATTACTGAAGACGAGAGTAAACATTTGATCGGAGACACCAAAATTAACGAAGGCAAAGGTACAAAATCTAACATTTGATCTGCTGATGTTCTCAGTTGATGCTTACACGATGTAGATGATCATTGGCTCAGAGCCAATCTAGTACGTACAGATAGCATTATATCGCAACCAGAATATATCAATCAGACTATAGCAACACCTACAGTAGCGTAAATAGCGGTAGAAGAAGCAATGTAGTGCGCCCATGAATATGTACTGTATGTATACACCCCCCTAGCCGGAAAGTGTGCCATTTCTCGCATATGGCCATTCCTAGGTCGAAAATATTTTTTAAACGAAATAATAATTAGGTAATTCGTTCTTTTACTCATTTCGAGGAAACAATACTTTCATTTGTTGGGAAGGGTGTAATATATTTATCTGAACAGAAGAGATGCTGTAGAGATTAAATATTACTGAAAATTACTGTACAGAGTGAATGTGGAATATTAATGATTGGTAACAGAACTATTATCTGCGAAAAAGTCTTTGTCATAATATTGACAGGGATTTCTCTAATATTAAGGAGCTTCTCTTTATCTTCATATAATAATATAGGATCTTTTTTGAGAGCTTTATTGAAGAACTATGATTTGGCGATTCTATATGAAAATCCATTAACATCACCAAATTATTCTTGCTAAGCTTTAGGTTTACTCTTGAATAAGAAAACACTATTTCTTACTTTAAAAATAGCCTGAAGAGTACGCCGCTGGAGGTCGGTGAAAACCAAACGTGGTTTCTTCGGGGCTGAGGTATGGTCTGTATGCATTGCCGTGTCTTCTTTCCGCTTGCACGCTGGAACAGAAAATAATCTAAATTAACAAATCTAATGACACAAAGGGAGATAATCACACACCAAGAAACAAATTGGCCTGACCTAAAGGATCAGTGGTTATATCAGATCGAAGAGAAACCCACATAACAAAAGCTGATCTTTAATTTCACGAGTACGTGATCCATATGCAATGGTAAGTAGAATAGCCCAAAAGTTGCATTCTATAGTCACGCAATAACTCCATTGAATACCTGTAAGCCCCGGGCAGCACCACTTGTTACTTGCTGTGGATGACGAAGGTATAGTTTACATACTATTTTAGGGATTCGCCGGTACAATACATTCTTGAATACCTCATATTGTGCTGATGTGTTGTATCATTAAATTCAATTTTCACCTACAAATTTTACGTAAGCCTAAGATATGTGTTATGATACCAACTACATGCGTAACGACGAATTCTTAACACTAAAACTGTTGAAAAGTTTAGGATTCAAATTCTGAATTCGTGAAGAAACATCTTATGAAAGTGATGAAAGTTGTCGGTACCTCTCATGTGTAAATGTACCTTTGTGTGGTAGGTAGGTACCTATAAAATCATAGAATCACCACAAATTACCAAAAATACTATTAAAGAATTCATTTTTCGAAATCTAAACGATTTGTAATCTCAAACTTTTGAAAGGGGTGTTAACAAAGCAACGTGTGTTGACACAAACAGTGTTAACTCCACCACGCGTGTAAAACATCAAGTGCAAGGCTTCTGCACTATTTTTCCGTTATGTACTCAATTTTCATAAGCGATACTTGAGTTTTCTCTTCTTAAATCATTACATTCGCTGTTTTACGGCATTTTAATGCATGTTCAGCATTTGGAGGGTAACTGAGAAAGTATTCTCGTTCTCAAGATGGTGTAATGTTTCGGAGGAAAATATCGAGTTATACTTATTTCTATTCAATGAAATTTGCCTGAAGTGCTACCAACGATTGGTTTAAAAGGTAGCCAAAATTACACTCACCCATGGTGTTTAGATTCAATGGTATTAATCGTTGAACATCTCTCAGTTTATGGATGAGATCATACATTTTCTAATCGTGACAAGTTTTGAAGAAAATGAGGAGCCTAACGGAACTCTTTTTCAATTGAGAAAGAGAATGGGAAAACATGAATTTTGAAAAAAGGCGACATGGTGTACTATTACACTCTGTCCACGTTAAGGACTAATGCTGTCAAGCTAAGGAGCTCGACCAACCAGCTAAGGACTAATGCATTTTTCAACCCCAAATTATGACCCTCTTCAATAAACGAAATTCCATCAGCTAAGTAAGATACAATGTCTGTTAATGAATTTGGATTCTTCATAAAATTTTTGTCAGAATGAGACCAAACAACACTAAATTCGGCTGTGTTTAAATGTTTTTAACATGCAGCCGGGTTTCCCCCCGTAATATAGACTTGGAAAAAATCAGTGTGTTAGTTGTTTATGCACTGTTGTGATTATACTTGTTCTTTTCAAAATTTTCCTCTGAATTTTATTTATATCGAAATAATGACCAGTTCCGTAATCCAACAAAGTTGGCTAATCGTAGAGGAGACAAACACAGTACCCGAGGAGTTAATTGAGGGGGTGAGAAGAACCTCAAACGGCACAGCGTTGCCGGACTAAAGGTGGATTCACACTCGCGGTAACGGGAACGTCAGATCACAGTCACGTCAGGTCGCGTCAAGATTGCTTCTGTGGAAACGTTACGGGGTGATTCCCACTCACGGGCTCGGTACAGTCAAGATCAAATCTCGGTCCAGTCACTTCCCGTCAGATCGCCCGGCGAGCGATCGAAACCTGACGTGACGTTGACCTTCCCGGACTGAACGGGAAATGTGAATCACAAACAGTCAAATCTCGTCTCCGCTGGGTGTCCTCCCGTCAGGATTCTCTCGACTAACAATCATCAAACTTATGATTTTTAGAAAGTTATTGCTTAGAAAAAGTTTATCAACTTTGAACTAAATACGTTAAAACTTTCTGCACGAATTTACGCTGCTAAATTTACTTAAATTTCATTAAGGTTTGCTAAAATTCCAGTAATACAGCATGCAGGAGCGTCGCTATAGGGTTGACTGTGGGGGGGGGGGGGGGGCTCACTGACATGGGAGAAGTTGGGAAAATTTGGGAGCTGGCAATAAAACCCATAATTTGAAGAGACGTATTTGGAAGACTAATTCTAATCAAATCCTGGTATTCATGGAATACTTGAAGTATTTTAATTTTTTGCATGAAACTGGCATTTTTCGTTCAAATTTCCCAAATTTCCACAGCGTTTCGCAATTATGTTATAACTCAAAAACGGATAGTGATAACAAATTTGGCTTGACGGCGTATTGCTCTATTTTCGGCTTACTCATCCAAACAAATTGTTCACACTATTCCGAATCCACTCTGTAGTTCAATGTAGTAGTTTGAAACATATGACAAATAATTTTAAGGTTACAATGACTGATGAGTGTTTTTACATAGGAAATATGGACAAGCATGAACTAAATGGAAAAATCTGCATACCCACTTCTAGTAAACTCAACCTTTTAAACTAATCGTGTAGAGATAAAAATTTCTATAAATGTATATTTTCTTATTGTTACTTCTCATTGCAATTATTGTTTCAATTCAAAAAATATAAATATATATCTGATTTACTAATCAGCAAATCGCTTTGTGCTTTTAAAAATATCTGGAAGATTTATCCTGGTCATTTACACATTCTTTAAGTTTCAAATAGTGACAATATTTATTGTAATCAAAATCGAATATTTTGGTATTACTGCAAACGATAGGTATGTTATCAAATTTTCATATAAAAAAACACTTGAAAAAGGTCATTTTGTTAGTGTTACGTGTATTTAGTGGGTACATATATTATATGCAATACATATTGCCTGTAGGTAAGAGGTATAATTTATAAGTGATACTATAGGTACATCCTATTGGAGTTAGGAAAAGTTTTGGTTCAGTTGAGAATTTCATGATACTTCCCCCCTTATTATTTTTGTCTAGCGACGCCGCTGACGGTATGATCGTATCAGTGAATTTTCCACTGATACGAGACTCCGATTCTCCGTTCGGGGTCTAGTTTCATCTTCTTCCTCGAGTAGCAAAGCTATTTTATACAAATTTTTTATCCTCTCGGACAACGCGTCATTGCGCGGGGAAGACTGACCTGACCTGACGTGATCTGACATGGCTGTGTGAATGGGTGGCCCGTTGACGTGACTCTGACCTGACTGTGATCTGACGTTCCCGTTACCGCGAGTGTGAATCCACCTTAAGGGTCGCCTCAGGTATTTGAACTGCCACGAAAGCTTGGGCAGAGTATAAGCAATACGCTCTACGAGGCGCAGAAAAAACAAGGAAACAAAATCGGTTTGACTCAGTGCTTAAAAAAAAAAAAAAAAAAAAAAAAAAAAATTGACTCAGTGCTAAAAATGTATTTAAATATATATACATATATTTACGTAGGTTAAGTCACCATCAGTAACAACCAATTTTTTTAGATTAAGTTATTTTTTGTTATACTGATGACGACCTAACCGTCGAAATCGATTCAACATAGTAACTATTTTTCTCTCATGGAAATGAACAATGTTCTTACCTAATTAACTTCTGTTAGGTATGTTGAGCAGGATAGGTTAAATTTTCATTTTCCGACGGATGGTAGCAATACATTATTCCCGTAAATTCTCATCCCATGAAAAAATTTCTCCTACCCTGTTGCATTAATACACACATTTAGGCATTGTACTTCCGTACTACATGATATTGTTTAATTTCCCTGAAATAGTCAGTATACGTGTTCCAAGGCACCGTTTGTTACGACAAAATATAAATTTGCTCACGATCGTAAAATGTATCAACCAGTCTTTGATTAAATTCATTACAATTTCAATCTGGCATCTAACTTCAGGTCTCTACGTCTGTGTGCCTTATTCAACAAGTCATTACCAATCGGAACTTAGCAGGTGTCTCGTTCTTTGACTATACCTATTGGTAGTTACCAAACCTAAATGCCACTATAACAACAACCCGTGGAGAATCCAGGTGTGACTATAAGATTTTGCAATGAGCTGTTATGTGCTAATCTACAGTTATACCTACTGAGCTAATTCTCCGAGCCATACCTACTGTTATACTATTAAATTGGAAAGATTCACATATACATTTATGATACCAAAAAACCATCAGGCATTTCAAAAGAGTTGGGTTCGGCTCCAACTCCATTTGAGAAAAAGATCAAGACGGATGTTTACTGACTCGAGATATTTCATAGGCTCCTAAAAGTGGTCGTGACTCCCACAACATTTGTTTACCAGAAATAAATAACCGTCAGGAGGTGGCGTGAGAGAGTTGGTGGAGGGTGGAGAAATAAGTTGTATTAGGTGTCGTTAGGGTACCTGAGGGGGGTCTCGCTCAGCTCGCGGAGCCATATTGGTAGCGTACTTATATATACATTATTGGAAAGGAAGGGATACCGAGTCTGCCCCCTCGCGACATTATGCTGTCACCATCTGGTAACATTATTGCACCCCCACCACCACTCCGTCCTAAGGTATTCTCCAATATTGTAAATAAAGAAATCGTTAAAGCAGCTTCTCTTCTTTTTTCTTATCTTGTGGTCTTTGAAGGAGCGGTTAAGAGAATTGCTGTAGTTATTGTATTTTTTTCAAGGGGGGAAGGATAACGTATAGAGGATGGTGATCCTTCAAAGGACTGCGAAAATTAAATTCTTGAGGTTACAGTCACGTCCATGAAGAAAAAAGTCAATGGGTGCCTACGTAATATGCAATGATATAGTCCACTATATGTGTGAATGTGTAGGAACATGAGAAAACATTGGAACTATTCGGCAAATCTGAAGACTGGTAGATCGCATGTACCTATATATTACTTTCATAAAGACCGAAAAAAGGTAGTAGTAAAATGAAAAAAAGTGTGTTGGAAGCTCTGGGAGTCCGACGAGTATGGTCTTCGAATGCCTACTCTGACCATATAAGATAGTAGCATATTCATAGTAACATTGGCAGTATAGCTTCTTCGTACTATGGTGGATCACATGGCAAATGGAGGAAAATAAGCAGGTTCCTGCTTTTACCTGAAAATGTTTGGCCGTTTTAGTGTTGGATCCGAATTTAATAAAATTCATGAATTAGGTAACCGATTTAAATAGGCTGACTAACCGATTGCTCTCGAGCCTAATGTATCGCATAAACAAATAGTCGATTGAATAATCTTGCAAGTTCATGGTTCTATCTATTTTGTCTGACACTTCTTGAATGTAATAATGAAAACTTTTCGTCTTTAATTAACAATTCATTTTCTATTCAGTAAAATAATTATTCTGAAAACATAATAAATTTGACCATTTGTTTACTGGTTGATCCGTCTTTTTCCTCGATTCTGTGCCCCAAAACGCAGTTTTCGCCAATAGCAAAATAACATTTCGCGAAAAAGCTGAATTGCGGTGTATTGAAGAATGATTTTTCAAATTTCATTTTCCTTCAGAAAAAACGGATATATATAACAGTATTGTCCTCATGATTCCGTAAGAGCTTGTTGTCAACAATGAATTCTTCTATCCCATGAAATACACCAAAGTAAGGGAATAATATAAAATACTGGATGGTGCTCATTCACGAGAACAGTAAAATCAGACGATTCAAGAAGAGTAAGAGAGATGCAATAAAATACAGGAAGGTGAGACTAATGAATGGATAAAAAAATGGATAAATTACTCGGGCGTTTCATTGTTATCCACAAAACATTCCGGATTAAAAAAAGAAAGAAAGAAAGAAAAAAGAGTAATAAAAGTGTTATTAATAATTCAAAGGCTGGTTTCATATTATGAAACTGACGTCAAGAAAAACATTCCACTTTTATTCGATAAGAAACGGTTTCTTTCGTTACTTAGTTCTTAGTAGTCTAGACGTTGAAATTGGTGCGAGGCTTCAAACTACTTCCCCAGCATATGCCTCTCTGAATAAAACGACGAAAATTAGAGTTATAAACGGTATTTTTATGTATCCAGAGCCCTTATAAAGTATTATAAAGTATAACGTACGGTATATTGTGTCTTGAATATTACTTAGATCCACAAAAAGAGTAATTTACGTGAGTTTCAATGAAAAATGTTGGAGTAGTTTGCTAGGGAAGACGAAAAACTTTAAAACCAAGTTATGTATCCTATTCTAATTGCATTTGATTGCAGCATATTTTATATTATTAAACGTATTTTTTATATCTTCCAGTGGGGAACGCACTCCACCCACTGTAAAAGGAGTACTCGACACACAGACACACACACAAACATACATACATACACCACAAATATATATATATATATATATATATATATATATATATATACCTAGTTGTGATTCGTAAAAAAGTTTTCAGTTTAGGCCCGGACAAACATTAATGAAATTCATCACTATGGCGTTGTTGAGCTGGTAAGTTGTTCCTATTTGACGGAAATATTGTTAGTAGGTTGGCATAAATCTAATTTTGTACCAAGATAACTTTCATCAGTTTCAATGAACAAAATTTGTAAAAACTAGTAGAAAAGGTGATTTCTTGCCGATTTTGCATTTTTACTGGAGCATGGGGTAAATTCGGAGTTAGAACACATTTTTCTTAACCAGTTTGGAGTGGAGCTTATTTGCGTATCATTAGCGGATTTAATTTCGTAGAAGTACAAATTTAGTTGAAACTCGTATTGATACAAAAAAGGTTATGTTTTCCATACTAATCCGTTTTAGAACAATCCAGAATGATTCCTGACGGCTTTCAACAGTTTACATACATACAGGTTTCATATATACAACATACATGTATATAGAAACGTTATTATTACGTATATATGTACCGCGTGTCCCCAAAAACGTTCTTCCCCTTCTAAAATCGTTAATGATGGGTCAAAAAAATAAATTTATTTTTCAATGTTAACGTATTTCGTAAGGATCTCAGAAATGACGAATTCGCGCATTGAGCACGTGCGCAAACGTGCGCAATTGACATCAACTTGGTTATTTTAAATGGAAATTCCCATTTATTAGTGCAGATTTGAATTCTACCTAAAATTTTATGAAGAAATGACCCATCACTCGAATTTTTAAGTGCGCGCGAACGGTGCTCAATTGCCACATTTAATACATGATTTTGAATATTTTTTCTTGCTGAACCTCGTAATGTTGTTCATTTATTGATATTTACAACACCAACTTGGGAAAACACCGAAAAATTGACCAGAATTGCACTTTTCTTACACATTTTCACAAAGCACAAAGCGCACTAAAATGTAGGTTTTTCGGTGTTTTCCTAAGTTGGTGTTGCAATTATCAAGAAATTAACATCATTACGAGGTTCAGCAGGAAAAAATATTGAAAATCATGTATTACATGTGGCAATTGAGTATCTTTAAAAACAGTATTTCACATTTATTGCACTTTTAAAACGGAATCGCGCCCGTTTACGCGCACTTGAAAATCGAGTGATGGGCCATTTCTTCATGAAATTTCACGTAGCCAATCTGGAAAAAAAGGTTATTATTTAAAATAAAACGAAGTTGAAATCAATTGCGCAGCAATTCTGTTATTCTTGAGATCCGTAAAAAAAAATAAAACATCAAGAGAGGTAGCTTGAAAACGAACGATTTCATCTACATTTCGTGCCTCGACATTGCAATGGGACGAAATAGGAACTCCAACATACATTTTAAGACCAACCCGAGCAAAAACCGTCAACATTTGATAGGTCTAGGCGCGAACAAACATAGCCGGAATAAATTCTTTTAAGTTTTCTTCTTCATATTTTTGGTGATTTCTCCAGGAATACAGCATCTTTCGGCAATTTTGATGGTACCATTGTGTTCTACGAGAACGAAATTTTGTCGCTAGAATACAGTCTGTTCTCGATCAAATTTTAATTTGGCAGCCAATAGAAGATCGAGAGCTCAGCCAAAAAACACGCATTAAAAGGGATCCCACCCCCCTCCCGCCGTCCAGCCCATGGTTCGGGTGTGAGTAGACAATTTTAAAATCGCTTATGCCCCTTTCGGAAAAACCCCAGAAGATCTCTCCGCTCATACACCCCACTCAGCCGTTTGGCCGTGCATACCTTAGAAATGGGTTGCTGCGGGCAGGGTTGGTGATGGCCCGGGGGGGGGGGGGGGGCACACTTCATCCTCCAAACCCATTCACTTCCGGGTTAAAAATGTTTTGCCATGGAACTTTTTATTGTTTGTTTTCGTCGTGCAGAATGTTTTTCTTGGACTAGACAACCTAATTTCATGAAAATCGCCTTCAATATCACGATTGGGTCAGATATTCGTGATCTTCATAGTTCGTAATGTGAAAGGGAATACGATTTACAGAAACCTTTGTCTCATACACTTTCAATCAAAGCATGGATAGGTTCTCTGTTTTAATTTAGAAAGAATGGGGTGCGCGCGCAAACTTGTTTATATTATTAACTTGCAGAGGGTTTTATCCCGAAATTTTCGACACTAACCGTGATTAGTTCAGCTAACGATGATTAGTTCTTATTGTACGATTTTTCAAAATTTCAAATAATTACTAAGTTAATGGGCATGATGGTCTCGCTCAGGTGGGAGGGTAATGTGACGCAGTAATTATTAGGAACTTTGTAGAAAAAGGAGAACCTATTGTAGGAGAGCAGGATTGGTGTCCAAACTCTCAGGATGGGAGCTATATTAAAAAATAACCACTTTTCTGCGCACATCAAATTCAATGAATTGAATCTTCGTTTCATGACAGTGTACGTGTATCTTCAAACATCATGAATCCTTTCATAAAGGCAACAAAACGTTTGGCAAGAAAAATGAAGGGATCTTGAATGCAAATGGTAAAGGATATGGTAAAGGATTGAAGAATAGTTTTCAAAATGCCTTTCAACTCTCGATTAATGAAACAGCTGAAATAAAACGATAAATATTCCTCGTCACGAAATCGAGTTTTCTGGTAACACAAATTGAAACCTATTACGATGCAAGAATATTTTGTTAATTTTTCATATTACCGTAGAAAAGGAGAAATTGAATAATTATATTTCAGCACGAACAGAGGGAATAGAGAACGTTTGTTATTCAAAAGTGTTGTTGGTCACCAGACTATTTTATTTAAGTAAGGAATTCGCCGGTGAAATTTACATCTCTTAATATCCCTGGTGTGACACATTCTAACATTGTAAAAGCCGCAAGAAGTTCAGAAATAATCAAAATTTTGATCAAATTTCTTCTTCAAATCGTTAACATGAGTATATAACGAATCGAACTCTGGAAGAGTGAAATTAGTAATGAAAACAAAACTTGAAAGAAAAAAATAAGGGAAATATTACCTAGGCTTCTAATTTAAACTATGGCTAAGAATTTCGGACAGTTTGCTACGTTTTAACAAAAATATTAATATTTTAATAATACAGGCGATGATTCGAAACGTCAAGAATCACTTAAACGGAAAGTTGATATTGCGTAATGAAGTGGCTTAAAATTTGGCGGTAACGTTTAAAAGCTCTTGGAGATCTGTAATCAAGACTCTTTTGCATAAGGAGCAAGTTATTCGTAGTAGCTTAAAGTTTCTTTGCCATCAGTTATTCATGGTATGAGCTTTTTCAATCAGATAACTTTCCAATAAAGAGTTTGGATTTAGATTATGATTGATTCTCTGAATACCTGTATCTCAGCTGAGCTGTGCGCTCTTGGCTAGGCTTTCCACCTGGTGTCCCAAGTGCTTACATCCACGCCCCGGTCAAGGCCGGTGGGCTCGGTATTGTCTCTCTTTCTGCCAGCATCCCATATTTACGCTGCCTGCGCCTGCTTGCCCTTAGGGGCTCGAGCTGGGAGGTCGCCCGCACTGCTGCTGACCTGGACTTTGTTCAGCAGCAGTTGTTGTGGTGCGATCGAGCAACAACACCAACTGCTCCTAAACCCAGCTGATCTGCTGAGTTCGCTGCTGCACTGCATGAGTCAGTAGATGGTAAAGAACTCCGACAGTGCTCTGAATCCTCCGTTTCTACCCAGTGGGTGGAATGGGCTTCAGAGGGCATTGGGGCCCGCGACTATCGCCATTTTCACGCCGTCTGGGTGGCTACCCTAGCCACCTTGGTGAGGTGTTCGAGGAGTAGTCGTGGGACAGTTGACACCCTTTGCCGTGCCTCTCGGGGTAAAAATGAGAATCTGTATCATGTGGTGCAGCAGTGTCCTCGTACTCATGGTGGCCGCCAAGCGGTCACGATGCGGTTGCCAAGCAGATAGCAGGTGCTTTGTCATCCAGCGGTTGGGATGTCGAAAGGGAGAGACTATACCACATGCCGAGTGACCAGGGCAAGAAGCCAGATATCGTTGCGATCAAGCCCGATGGGTCTGCCATAATCCTGGATGCCCAGGTTGTCAGTGGCAGCGTGGACATGGAGCAGACCTGGCGGGCTAAGAAAAGTAAATATGATAGGAATGATCTGCGCCAAGTGATATCTGAGCTAAAAGGAGTGGCACCTAATAACATCAAGGTCATTGCCGCGACCGTGTCATGGTGCAGGGTGTGGTGCGGGAAAAGCGCCACGGAGTTACTCGAGTTGGGCATCTCGGCAGGAGTACTCCGTGGTATCACCACCCGCGTCCAGAGGGGTTCTTACTTGAACTAGTGGTCATTTTATAGGGGCACATCCTTTCATCCCATTCTTCCTCCTCGTCCTACAACTTCCCTTGTCCCTAGAGCTGGTTGGGTAAACCTGGGCGTCCTCCCCACTTTTTTATTTTATTTGTTTTATTAACAAACAGATTTTTCATTCTTAAGCCCCCCCCCCCCCCCCCCCCCGTCATCCTCTCGATCAAGTATAAGAAGGGGAAGAAGTCAATTTCAAGAAGGGGAAGAAGTCAAAAATTTAATGATAATGGAGTCTTTGCTGTCTAACGCCAGACATTGGATAACAAAGTGGCACTTTTGCCACACCGAATCCAACAGAAACTCTTGAAAAATTTCAGTCCGCTTGGATTTCGTCTGCCATAGATCTCGTCTATCATTTTTACGATTTTTTTCCCCCTCGACATAGCCGAGTATCGATAATTACAGCGGTCTTTGGGGAAACCTATAGGTTTGTCTTAGGTGTGCTTATATCTATTCTCTTTGGAGGCTGCACGAGTTCCTTTGATTTGTGAACTTGGTTGGGCTTCCCATTTCTGGTCTTAAGTGGCAACGTTCACGCCTGTTAAATCAGGTAGGTTTGGCAATCACTCTCTGTATGCGACCGTCTCAGCACTGCATTCTCTGCTGCTGTTAGCCCTTGGGGGTTCCAGCTGAGAAGACGCCAGCGTAATCGTTGAAGTTATTTTCGAACAGAAGATAGTATGGTGCGAGACTGAGCAACATCGGAAATGGCATTCCGAAATCGTGCCCAACCAACTATTTCATTATAATAGGTAGGCATGCATTCATCTGATCACTAAAGAAATGTTTCTATTCCACAAAGATTGAATGAGATCTTGGGTATTACCAAGCGGAATACGAAGGATTTCAACACTATACACTGGGCAACTCATGAGTTGCTCACACTGCACTCTGAGCAAGGCATTTGCAAGCCCTTATTACATGTGCTACTTTAACAAGCATGAACAGGTACATAGTCGAGTTTTGCTCTATGTCTCATACAAGCTCCATATTCTCCCAGATTCAATAAACTACACTAAAAACAATGAATGCTGCAAACCCATAATCCTAAAGATTGGCCAATATAACTTTCTATTATAAGTTGCTCTCAAGTATGAAAGATTTTCCACACTTCTAGCCAAAGTTAATATTTAGGTACCCCGCCCAGGCTCACGTTCTACAAATCTTTTTCGGATCCCATTTTCTTCCACAAATTATATGTATAACCGGCCATTCTGCAGACTGCAGGCTCGTACTTCTAACCATGAATGAATATCAAAACATCGACAAGTCCATCCAATACCCAGCAGCTCTTCACACCACATTGTTGAAATTCATAGTGCAAATCTTACGGTATTACTTAGTAACGATGCTTGGATCGGATTTCATTTCTTTTTTTACACAAACATATATTATTTCTTGTAATCACTTTTCCTTGTGTATTTCTAGTTGTTTTGTACTTTTTTCCTGATTGGGTTTGCCCGCATTATTGAAAAATAAATAAATTCAGTTTGAGGGGGTTCCAAAAGCAATTTTTCAGACTGATAACATATCCTCCTTAGCTTTTCGGTATTTTCGAGTATGGAGAAAACCTCTAATATTCGCGATTGCTAATAATATTAAGCTTGCCTGAATGTGTGCTTTCGTCATTGTCGGAAAGCTGTTATCCAATAATCGGATCATACACCTGGAAAAAAGCGTCTAACCAATAACAACTGCCTGCCTTTTTATAACAATATTTATCCTTATCTCCGTAGAGAAAATTATGATAGATAGTGGATCACCCCATGACCCACTCCAGTAGAATTATTTGGAGAACCCCTTCCGGTTTCAAGGAACCCATTTCTGGTAACAAGGTAAGCCAAGATTTCCTAAATAATGTGATTATTCTCATGAGAAAAATATATTCAGATGCTCAAATTTTATATTGTGATCATAAAAGTTTATAACCTCAATAGTTGTGGATAACCCTGTTTATAGCATAACCCCCCCCCCCATCCAAAACGTTGCGAAATAACAAATACACACTTAGTTTGCACAAAAATTAGTTTTGAAAGCTCTCTCTCTCTCTCTCTTTTTTTTTCTTTTGAAGAAATGGGTTTAAGGGTTTCCTCAGAGATTTCGAACGCGGTGTTTCTTTCTAATCATTGCTCCTCACACTCGGGTGACCGACCTAGATAAAGAAAACTTGAAGAAGTCCTTCACTGCTGATGGACGTCCTGGAAAAAAAAAAAAAAATAGTAGGCGGGAACCTGTAAAAAAAAAGGGGGGGGGGGGTAGGTGAGTCATTTATGAGGAGATTTAAACCCCTCTCCCCTCAGTCATCCCTTAGTGGTGAATCCACCCCCCAATTCTCATCCTGCTAACCCACCCACCGCAACCTTTACGCACGCGGAAACAGTCATACAACCGATCGATAGGCCACCTGTTGCTTTCATTTAAAGGGATGGAAAAATAAAAAGAGAGAACAGGTTGCCGCTTTCGACGGAGCCCCCCTCTCCTCCACTTACTATCCCATCTTCAAATTATCATCGCCACAACCGTGGTGAAAACTGTGCACCGGAATGCTGGCAATTCAGTTCATCCAAGCGCCACATCCTCACAACTTTATAAATCCGCAATATCTCACGCGCGAGGCTATCAAGCATCACAGGCATTTATGAAACGAGCAACAAAGAATATAGTGCAATTTGACGAGTGTATCGAGCCCGGGATTAGCGAATATTCAAAGCCAATTAAACTTTTGCAATAGCTGTAATAGTTTTGGAAATGAAATTCGAAAATGTTTACCATAGAAATCGTAGACAACTCACTCTATAATTGCGTTGGCGCATGTTCTGTGGGTTTAGCTGTTCTGATCACAACTCGATTCATAACCAATCGCTTCGAGAACCTTGTCCAACTATTGCATTAATTTTTGTTTATTATGACGGCTACACTTTCACTTTCACAACCGGAGAAATAGAATAGACAACTTTCGCGTGATGGAATTTCTTATCTTTGATTTAAGGAGAGAATTCTGTGCCCTTGAAAACCCCCGACTACATATTTTCAGCTCAACACTCGAAATGGTTGTAATAATGAAGCCGGTAGGTAGAAAATTAATTGACTCATAAATGTGGACGGCGCTGAGGTCCCCCCCCCCCCCCCCTCACTAGGCGGACGTGGAGGGGAGGTCGTTCTTCTATGACGTCACTCAGTTTTCTTAACTGCGCTGTTTCGGCCACTTCCATAAATCAAACACCAATCGTACTGCACCTTTTTAGAGAGCTTTCATCAAAATCATTAAGCAGATGGAATTAGATAAAATAGTTGAAAATGCTCGTCGAGCCAGCTTTGATTTCGTGGTTTCTAGTCCCATTTACTACCGGGGTCTATCAGAAATCGACGAGCGCTCAGCAAGGACCTTTAAAGATTTTTCGATCTTTTTTAATATGACGTTATTAGGAACTACAAGAGTAGCGAAAGCTCTGTAGCATTAGTTGAAACATTCGCAATGAAATTAATGAACAATCTCTTTGAGCCCATCCTCTGACTCCCCTTCAATTTTGAGCGATTTTTTCAACACAGCGTGACATACCTATTCATCCGACAGCCATGAAATTATTAGGCGACCGTCTAGAGAATGATCTCCACGATACCATGAAAATGTAGTCAAAATCACTGAATACACACCACTGAAAATACCGAATTAGTGTTGCAGTGACTCTGTAATACTATATTTGTATATAGTTTTTCTGGGACAAGAATTGACCACATGCTTGTTCGTAGTTGTGGAATGTGTCCTAAATTACTTTATTTGAACCATACTTATTGTGCTGTAAGTAAATGTACAAGTGAGTTGCCACCTCAATCTCTGTATCATTTATAGAATATAATAGATTAATTTACTGGTATAAAAGCAAACAAGGTAATAAATTGACAAAAATCTTATAGATAAAAATACAAAAAATGATCGATAATTAGACACACAGGACACGAATTGAGATTTAGCTCCAGGTTTAAATTAAGTACGTGTATCCCTCGGATAAGCCACATTTATCCGGGGGATTGCATTCTTCTCTCCCGCATGAAACCGATGTTGGTAGTTTATTTATTTCCTGTTAGTCAATCCAGCATTTAATTCTATCTACTGCCCGGAACACCAGATACAAATTTAACTGACGTTAGTAAGCTTATCCCAAATTGTATAACCTCAAAAAGAAGATCAAATTACTTTATATAGTTTTTTAGGAGTAGACTGCACGTTACATATTTTGCTATGATTTATTATAAAGATTCATTTCCTTTTTAGCGAATTTTCGTAGGAAACGAAGGTCAAACAAATTTTTGAAAAATTTCTGCATTGAAATCTGAGACGAATCCTCCTAGAGTTCAGCACTTCTACACACACACTTTTTTTTTTTTTTTTTTTTTTTTTTTTTTTTTTTTTTTTTTTTTTTTTTACAAACCTCCCGTCAAAGGCGGAGGGGGCACACCATTAAATTGTAAAATAAACAAATAAAATAAAAAAAGTGGGGAGGACGCCCAGGTTTACCCGACGCCGACTCTAGGGATAAGGGAAGTTGCAGGACGAGGAGGAAGAATGGGATGAAAGGAAGTGCCCCTATAAAATGACCACCAGTTCAAGTAAGAACCCCTCAGGACACGGGTGGTGATACCACGGAGTACTCCTGCCGAGAACACACACACACACACACACACACACACACAGACACACACAAAGATATATATATATATATATATATATATATATATATATATATATATATATATATATATATATACATATATATATATATATATATATATATATATATATATATATATATATATATGTGTGTGTGTGTGTGTGTGTCTGTCATTCCAGACGACAACACACCTTAGGATTAAGATAAAAATCCCGTTATTGCTCCAAAAAATCAAGCTTTCCAAATGAAAGGATGAGTTTGTTGGCCAGCACTTTTTGAGCTCATTAAATTGGCCAAATTTCAAAAAATATGCTCAAAAAATCACTAAAAATTGCTGAAAACGGCTAAAATCGTTAAATTTACAATTTTTAGCAGACTTTTAGAAAAAAACTATACCTATACATCGAAGATTAAATAGGACATTAAAGAAAATTATGCTGAAAGATGTAACTAAATTTCATCAACATTTGCTGAAAAATTTATACAAATTGCCAAAAAAACTAAAAATCCAAAACTTTTTTGAATCGCCGAATTTTATTTAGTAAGAGGTTTTGTCGCCATTAAATTGGGTTTTAACAATTTATTTGTACTCAAGTTTTTCAAATTTCAATACAGTTTAACATATTAACGTAATACGATAGGTGGTCATTTAATAAAATTCGCTCATACGATCAAGCTGCATGACTGGAACTTTTCAATATATCCACCTTTCCCACCATTACGCATTTCTTCGCGTGGTATCCTTGCAGACCTCGAACAGAGACCGAGTTATTGGAGGAGAGGGTTTACCCAAAATTAACCCGACTTTCGATTAGTTGTAACTCCCTTATTCTAGAGGATAATTCAAAGTTCTTGGGTTCAAATCGCTTTGTATTCGTATGCGCTACGATTTTATTGCGTATGAAAATGTTTGTAGAACGCACGGTTTTAGAATAATTGGAGGAAAACTTGAAAATGTGCAATTTCACCCATTTCTATGAGGCCACGATTTTGTATCTAAACACTTTATTATAGTTTAAAAGGTAGCTGCCAATCCGAACTGAATGATGGCCACTGATCGCTGTAGTGTTTCCCAATAAGTGGCAATGTGCTGGATTTCCTTTCGTGGCTGCAGACTGCTCCCCCTCCCCACACACACACACACACACACACAGGTTCTAAATTTTCTCTCAGTGTACCGCACCCTGAGGATGATGACCCTTACTGTGGCTAGTCGGAGTTTCGTGTCACCAATCGCTATGATTTCTTGTAGAAAAATGTGTGACGGTTATTCCAGCCGAAAATCGGGGACTTAGGTACGACAATCTATCATCTAACGAAACCGAAACGCAACATTTCATGATTCTAATCAATGTACAAATAATTGATACGGGTTGATAAAATACAGATTTGTAGCATCAGAGAGAATGAGAATTGAATGACTACCGGGGAATATGAACAACAAGTAACTATGCTCGTCATGTACTATGATAAGTGGTTGCTCAAAATGAATATTGTCCTGGCGAGTAGAAATTGTGATTTTGAAGGCCTCCTTCTACCCCCCCCCCCCCCCCCACCCACCCCAATTCAGCCCATGTGCGGGCTCACGTTGGCTCAATGAAGGAACAATATACGGACAACATGCGTTAGGAATTATGAAACACTACATCTAAAACGTGAGATTTCTATTAGTGTTCTAACCATGGGGAAATAAGCGTCCAAATATGAGAATCAAAGATTATTTTGAGGGTCGTTCATCTTTGCATGGATGGGTTTTGAAATTCTAAACAGATGTTCGAAACATCAGGACACAGCGACCTCAAACTTTCAAATGTAGTATTAGCTCCTTGTGATAGATTGTTGGACATTAATGCGGTGTGAGACGCATAAATAGAGATACTGTAGTTGTGATTTGAAGAGTTGAATCACTTCGTTAGTGAACCATCACATTTTTGAAAATATAGATTAACGAAACATAACATGAATGCGTTTATAAAAATATCTCCTTTGTTAAACGTTATAGCTTCCTAGCATGTATAACATAATTGAACTCACAAAAATTACTACTTTTAATCTTGGACCTGTGATATTCGTATGGGCTCTCTCGACTATTTAACTGGGACTCTACCGACACATAGAATTCAAATGAAATGAAAACCATAGTAGTTCCCCACGATCATTTAATTTTTGCCCAAGCGCCATGTGGATGTCTTCAATCCGGAAACAATGAAATTTATAAAATAATATCCAGACCCCAAACCGCACAATGTCTGAGAATTTAATCAAAATTGTATGACGTTAAAAAGTTCTGCAAATTCATTGAAGAATTTGAAGTTTATGGATATACCTAAGCTCATTTTAATCCAGAAGCAATGAAATTCATAGATGCCCATCAGAGACCCCGGCCCGCTTATTCCACGGAAAGCTCATAGAAATCGGATGAAAACTGTTGAAGTTATGTTAGTTATAACAATGTCGTGTTTTTACGCGCAGATAAGTTATCATTGATCAGCTAGTAATGAAGTAAATAGGAGGCCATCTGGGGCTTTAAACTCACAATCCTTGTTTAGTAACACACTAACTTACAAGACAGACACGAAACTAACACTATTCAGGACGATCTGAAACGTAAAATGCGTCTAAAACTTCGGTTTTCTATTAAGATAAATAATAATAAATAAAAATAAAAAAAGAAAAATTCAGCTCCCAAAATTAATCGCAATTGTTCCGATGCCTTTGTAATACAATCAGAAGGAAAATGAATGTGTTCACCTCACACGTTTGACATGCATGTCACCCCATGCATGGATAGGCACCGTTAGTGTCGACTGAAAGGAGATTTTCAAAATTATTGTGTATTACAACTCTCTAATTGATGTCGTTAATCGTTAATTACCCACAAAATGAATTCCGAGTCAAGCCAGATTTGAAAACTCTTGAATTATTTCTCTATCAAATCGAAGCACAAATCTCGGATCGGTAATGTCTTTGGTCGTAAACTGAGAGGGAAATAGATTTTCAAGATTTTTTTGGCACCGTTAGCTGAATCAATTATTTTGCGTAACCCGCTTCATTTATGAGTCAACAAGTTGGAAAATGATGTATGAAGATACCTACAATATAAATTAAATCATAAATCTAACCGTAAAATGTTAATAGAACAAGTAGACGATGTTGGTATACAAGCATCTGATCTTTAACAAATTATTACGATAGAGAGTAAATTACTCATGGACCTCCGCGATAACCGCATTTCTAATGACATAAGACATCCAAGAGACATTGGCAATAAACACCTCCTAAAGATGCTAGTTGAGGAGATTTCACACATAAACACAAGATCGTTGAGGCACCGATTAGAGTTTTGCGACCATTCCAGCTGCCATAAAAGATTGGGTATCGGAGTCCGAGGGAATTTATGCCGCGATATTGGGAGCGTGCCAGAGGAAGGACACTTCTCCCACCAAGGCGACCAGCGGCGTGAAGGAGTGAGAGAAAGCTTTCGATGGAACCTATCGAGTTTTGAATCGAAAGTTCGATGTATCGATATTAACACCAAACATCATTCTAGTTTCCCACAGTGAGGGTCTTAGTGTTTTGTGTGGGAACCTGAGGACCTATTTGAAATGGGTGAAAGTACTAACTGGAACCAATGAATGCCACATTTGGAATGTGGATATTCCCAGTGCATAGTTGACCTCAAACAAATATTGAAGAATAAAAATGAGGCCGAAGAAAGTACATGCGAAGAGGAAGTGCCCTGATTTGACACCAACTCTTTGGGCTCATTCGCGACCAAACGCACATTTCAAATATCTCCCGCCACAAGCCCCCGCCGATAGAATAATTTGTTCATGCCTTTACTAGAGCGTTGAAATTTTTATTCTTGCTGAGCCGAATTCAGTTTACTATGTCCTTTAATGAGCCTTTGCAACGATAAAAAAATTAATCAATCAAATTAAAAAAATAAATAAAATGATTAATAAAAATAATAACAACTGCAGCTGCTACTGGGGCAGTATAGCTCCTCACTTTTTAAAACATGGACGAATTCCTAACAAAGAAATAGTTCGCTCGGTGTGTTTAAATGAGGAGGCTAGAGCGAACAAGGTCCTACGTGAGAGGAAGACAGTGTTGGAGGGTGGTTAGCAGGAACCTGCTTCTTCATTCTCGACCAATAAAAAAAAAAAAAAAAAAAAAAAAAAAAAAAAAAAAAAAAAAAAAAGATTTCGGCGAAATGAATCCACATTAAATTCCACAAAAAACAATTACCTCAAGACACCTTCCAATAATATATGGATCTGAAAAACTTGGTTGTATATTTATAGATGAAATTACCAACCTTTCCATTTGAATAACTTTAACACTTTTTTTTTTCTTTGAGGAAATCTTTAGAAGAATAATTTTTTTGGTAAGCGAATAAATGTTTTGTTTTAGATCAAGGTTAGGAAAAATTCACGGATTTTTTAAAAATGATTTGACCCGTCTTGGATGGAGGCCATGCGGTTGGAACGCTTCAGTTTTAGGATATCTCAGGATCATAGGCGGAAATTATATTTTTACAGCCATCCAATCATGTGACAAAGTAGAAAAAAGATCTTGTAGAACCAATATAGAAAGCCCTCCGTTTAACGTGTGCAGTACAAACTTAAGTTTCTATGTCTAAAACTGAAAAAGTCTCACTTCTTTGGGTTATCATGCTTCATAATGTATGCATAACTGTGTTTTGTTTATTGGTTGCTTTATATTTGGAATAATGAAGCATCTTGCTTTATTCGTGATTTTCTTAATTCACTCAACGAGAACAATACTCCGGTATCCATCTTTTCATACACAATACTTCCTCACCGAATATTGGCCGTATAGTAAAAAAGTCGAAAAGCCGCATACAGAAAAATACCTATCTGTTATAAAAGAAAAAAGCACTGGAAAATTCCAGTTTACTGTCTATTGTGATGAGCAGGGGTTGTTGTCCAAACCCATTCGGAAGCAGGAAAATCCATTACTGAACAGATAACAGAGTTAGATAGACAGCAGACAATAAAACGGGGAACCTGAGAACAAATTTTGAGATGTGCAGATGTGCCTACTGAATCGCTCAAGTTTCTTATGACCTCAAGATTTACGATTCATCCCGAATCAAAAATGTTGGGATGAGAACTGTACATGATTTCGGCAAACACAGGTTTACGATTTAAAGTCAAAACAGGATTGATGTAACGCACTTTTCTCGTACAGAATCATCTTCTATCATTATCGAACGTGGACATCTGTACATATGAATCAGGAAATGAAGATTGCTTTGTTGAATAGCGACAAAATGAATGGAAAAAAAGATTGTTACGCTTGTTTTTATGTAACAAAGAGACCTGTTTATTCTACCTGTCACGTTTCCAATTAAGTTATTAGGCTGAAGCATCTCCCCAATGGAATAATGTCTATAAAAGAACCACTGATTTGGCAGTTGAAATTGAAGGGAAGTTATAGAACTACATACAATTCATATTGAACAAATTATAGTGCCAAAATGTAAAGAACGTCAAAACTCATCCAGGGGTTACAAAATGGATTTTAAAAATTAAAAAGCTTTGAGCTTGGTCCGTTAACGATAAAATCAATGTTCAGGATAAAAATGCGGTTTATAAACTCATGTTCCAATAGCCGTGCGTATTGAGGTCAAATGAGAAAGCAATTCCGAGAAAGAATAAACAAGCAGGGGATTTAAGAGTCATTTATGGTAAATTATCATGGGGTATCCGACCGTAGCTATTATTTTGACTTGAGACATTGTTAGTAGTCTGTCGAATCCCTTCGATTTTTCTCAAAGGTTTGTTGAATGTACCTACTTGGAAAATTCAAAAATATCAAAACTGATTGGTCTAGTGGTTCGTTGGGAGGAGCAGGGAGAGGGACATTCACTTTATAACTCCATTTCCTTGATCCGATCAGCTACAATCGCACTTTCACTTTGTTTGCACTTGATGGGGTGAATCTCCCTGCCTTTCCTTTTTCTCGAACAATACGATCCAAATTTCTTTCCCTGTGACTATGTAAAAAGCTTTTTCCCTTTTGATGAATGTTCAGATTTCGCTTCTCACTAATGATCACCTAACAGCCGAAATCGATCTAAATTGTAACTCTTTATTTCGTAGAAATACATAGACAACATTTTCATTAAATTTATTTTTGTTTGTTGAAATGGTTGTCCATTGGGTCCGAAATCACAACTGGCTGGGACTGCGTTCTCGGCATCACTTTCGATCGACCCTAAAGGACCCCAATCAACTGAAAGGCTAACATGTTTAACATCGAAATTTCGAAAACTTTCGAAATAATATGAATGTTTTTCTGTTTATTATACATATATGCACCCCACTTCAATGAATCGAACGAGCCCGACTGAATAGCTGCACGTTGATCTGTTCGCGCTACCTAAGGGCTCGAACTTTGACAGGAAAAATAATGTCAACATGATGGTGAATGAAAATAGATGAGAAAATAGTGAAAATCGCCTACGATCCACGACGATTGTATAAGCTGATATAATTCCAATGGAATTCTCGCACTTCACGAAATCGAGTTAATAATAAATTAAAACCTATGTCACCTACAAGGTGGACTAGAGGACTGTAGCCAAGTGTTTCATTTTATCTCATTAATTGTCACACTATCTCATTAATATCAGTAATTATTTTGCTTCCGAGTTCACCTAGGTCGAGCAAGCATTTGAATTTCGGGAGGCGAAAAAATTAGTCAAGAATCAGAATTTCCATTTGCATTTCATGTTCAGGTTAGGTTTTGTATTAGGGATTGTAGGGGTTGGGGCGTAGTTGGTTCCAATGAATTTCAAGGAACAAATAGAATGCGCATGTGCAATTGTTAAGTAGGCAGAAATTAAATCAGTTTCGCATGCGGTTTCGTTTGATATTTTGTTTACTTTGTTTTATTTAAGGTTATTTCAATTATGTGGTCATACTAGGAACTCCAGCTATCTCATAACACAACCCGATCCCAAATCAACGAGTTGGACTTCTAAGGGGGAATATATATATATATATATATATATATATAATTGAGCAACCCCACATCAAGTTTACCTAATCCGTGTGTTTTACAATATGATAAGTAAAAATGTAAAAAGTAATTGAATTAAATTGATTTACGAAAGGTTAACAGTACAATTTTGGAATAACAAGCAATTTAGGTAATAGCCAGTAGGTTGAATTAGTCGGTCGTTGTATGTCCGTAAGCGTTATGTGGGCGAGCCTGTGTTGTCTTGGGCTATGCTATGGTTGTTACCAGTTAGTACTTGTAATCAAAACTGCGAGTTACCTGTTATGAATTTAACCAATGAATCAATGTGAATGTCACTCAGTTTTTGTTCAATTAGTTCGAGTGGAAGAGCCCCCGCTGAAGCACTCTTTCATCTCTTTTAGAGGTGGTGTCCACATACGGAATGTTCTTACTTTTTTAGCTAGGAGGCACTTATCTCAGTATCTTTGAAACCAAGGATTAGGTTCAACTGGTCTTCTGAGAACAACCTGAAGGAAAACTTAGATGAGATCGTGAGACAGCTACTATAGTTTATATTTATATACATCCTGCTTCATTGTGGGAAAAACAGTGACAGTCTGTTTCCATTTATCAGTTTGGTGAGAACTGCTAATCTAACGAGTCGACTTCAAATATCAAGGGGACTAATTTTTTGGTGTATTTTGTCATTGTTATTTCCGAAAAGGCAAAAATTTTTCGTCATTATATTCGTAAACTGTTCGTAAATGTCTTCTGTAAAATAAAGTCCGTATTTAATTTTGGGTAGGATGTACTCTTTTACGAAATTTATGGTATCTTAAGTTATTTTTATTTAAGTAATTTTCAAATATTTTTTCGACTTTGACAGGGTCTTTCATCGGGAGTTTCGTTAAGTTGATTACGAAAATTGGAATAGCTACGATGCCTATGGCGTTAGAGTGGATCGTGCTGCTAGGGTTGGATTGGGAATCATTGCATTCGTCGTCAGAGTCAAAATTTACGATTATGGAAGCGGGAGTGTCTACGTCCTTGTCTGTCATTCGGAGGAGGGATTTTGGAGTTAAGGCTTCGAAAAATACAAATGGGCTCGTTTTCGTTGTTGTTCAGTAGTTCAACACGAGTCAACGTTGGAATTCAACGTTCCTTTCTTGTAAACAATGTCGAAGTCGTAAGCTGATAATTTTGTGCGCCATTTGAATAGTTTAGAGCCGGGTTCTTTTATAGAATATAACCATTGCAAGGGTCTGTGGTCGGTGTGAATTTTAAATTTTCTACCGTAGAGGTACGGTCGAAAGTATTGTACGCCCCAGACGACTGCGAGGAGCTCTCTCTCTATTGTGGAGAGGCGTTTCTCGGAATCGCAGAGAGTCCTTGACGCATAAGCTATCGGCTTATCGTGTCCGTCAGAGCACTGCTCCAACCGCAATGCCGCTTGCGTCCAAGTGAAATAATTTCGAGAAGTACAGGATGGGTTCGTTAGTCAGTAAATTTTTGCAGGTTTCGAATGATTCCGCGTATTCGGGGTCTTTCGTATCAATTTTGCTTCCTTTCTTTAAGCATTTTGTCAGGGTTTGGTAATTTTCGCGAAATCTTTAATGAATTTTCTGTAATACCCTAGTAATCCTAAAAATGATTTGATTTCTTTCGTGGTGGTTGGAATGGGATAATTTTGAATGGCTTTGATCTTGTCGGGGTTCGGTTTTACGCCGTTTGGGGTGATTATGTGACCTAAGTATGCAATTTCTTTGCGTAGGAACTCAATCAAGTTGTACCTTGAGGTTTGCTTTGAGCAATCTCTTGAATACTTCCTCAAGACGGGTGATGTGTTCCTGCAAAGAAGTACTGTACACGATGATATCGTCGAGGTAAACACAACAGTACTCATTCGATACCACGAAAACACTATCCATCAGTCGTTGGATCTTGGCGAGTTTTTGAGGCCAAATGGTAAACGATTGAATTCAAGGTGGTAAGTAGGTGTACTGAAGGCTGTCTTTGCAATACTTTCGTCATTTGAATTTGGTGAAATCCGGATTTAAGATCAATCACACTGAAATACTGGCATCTGCCTAATTTATCTAACAATTCCGAAATCTGAGGTAGCGGGTATCGGTCTTCGATTGTTTTTTCGTTGAGTTTTCGATAATCGATCACGATTCGAAATTTAGGTTTGCCACTAGCGTCAGCTTTTTTGGGGACGATCCAAATTGGGGCGTTCCAGGGGCTTTCGCTATGTTGGACAATTCCTTGTTCTAACATATCCTCGATTTGCCGGTCTACTTCTTGTCTGTAGATTTCTGGGAATCGATAATTACGGGCATGAACGGGTATTTCATCTGTGGTTCGGATTACATGTTTAATATTGTGGGTGAAAGATAAGGGTTCATTATCCTGATGGAAAACATCGGAATATTTATTAACTAAATCTGTGATCATTACCTTTTCTTCTTCATTCATGTGATTTAGGCGTAATTTAGATATGTCAAAAGTGAATTTAGAATTTTCATCGAAAATGTTGTTTAGCGATTCTACAGGGATTTCATCTAAAGTTTCTACTTCTATGGGGGAAATTTGGGAGAATTTGCCGGAAGTTGGTTTTGGATTTAAAATTCGCACGTTGGTTTTATAGTCTTCGACGTGAACCAAGCACTCGGGGATTTCCATCTCTCCTATTTTTAAGTAGGGGAGGACAGCATCTCCTTGTTCGAGGTTTTTGACTCTGATCTTGATTTGCTGGATGGATCTAGCATCTATCATGTGGGTTTCCGCATGTTCAGTGCCTAGATATTTCAGCGGGATATTTAGGTACGGGGTGAGCAAGTAGTCCTCGACTAAATCGATTTTTGCTCCTACGGCTTTCAGGTTGTCTATCCCTATCAAGAGGTCGAGTCGTGGAATTTAAATATGTTGAATTTTAAATTTAGATTTTTCTGTCTGAAAGCGTCTCCGCAGGGCACTAGAGTAGTATGGCTGCCTCGCGAAGAACCGTGGGCGGTTTCTGACGAAAAATGGCTCTAATTTGCGTTTATTTGGGACCCTTTGATCAAGATAGGAGAATTTGATCAAGCTGACGCAGCGATGCGGGCAGCAGCTCGCAGAAAGATCGCGACTTCCACGAATCCCCCTCCCCACCATGACCATCCAGCTTCTATCGAGGGGAAAAAACCGCGAGGCCCACAAAGAACCTGCCAAGCCCTTAGATGGGCCTACGGCCCGTTTCTCGCGACATTGCATTGACCGGCACTGAAACTGCGCGGTAGAAATCAAAATGTGGAGGGGGCAGACAGCTTTTATAAATAAAGGGGAATTCGCAGAACGATCAAGTAGGTAGAACAGAGAACGGGGAGAGGGGAGGGGGGGATCTCATCTAGAGAAATGGCCTAATCACAGCAATCTTGTTTGACGGGACAGAACCTCATTCTCCCAACGTCGCTTAGCCCATTTAATACGCTCCGCCGCCGGGCCTCGCGCTCGCATCAATCAATTTTTGCGAGTTTTTTCTTTTTTTTCGCTTCCCACACCCGCCCAGTGGTATGTTGTAAGTCACGTAAGCACTCACCTCTCGCGCTCGACTTCAACATCGAAATTGATGCGGCAGTCTTTTATTTTTACCGTTACTGAAAACATGTAATTAAAATAGTCTCAAACAAAATGACGAGAAGAATGTTTTGGCCCATGCCGTTCAACTTGAATAATAATTAATACAGAGTTTTCTGAGAAATGTTTTCTTCCGTCACGTAGGCAGGATTATGTTGATCATGCTGGCCTTACAGCGGTCACCGAAGAGGACTTTACCCTATAATTTTTGGATTCATCATTCGTAATTCCCACATTCCTCTGTTCACGTCTTCACGACCCACGCAGAGAGTATACCTTTTATTTCCCTCTTACAAGTACTCGGAAGAGTACTACCAAACAAGTCAACCTAATCAAAACAGTGACAGTAGAATTCAGTTGAACCGAACTTAGATGTAAACACGAGTTTCCATTAAGATAAACAGTTCCAGAGCTTCCTTTGGGTCTCATTTAGTAAAATCGTTAATGCTTCTGTGGTACAACTTTTGCGAAATTTATCAAGGGCTAACGGAGGTACTGTTTTCATTAAATATTGTGTAATTTAACTGAGTTTGAGATGGGAACGGGCGTATTTTCCTTCTGAGGATGTGGAATGGATGAACAACTCAAGATAACTAATCCCCGATATACCTACGAATGTAACCGGATAGAAAGAGGTTTAAAAGAAATTGTAGATAAGCTCGGGGCACCAGCATGAAATAGTTTCGATAGTCCCAAAAAACTGAAACCCACTAAAAATATCGAGTTTAGTCGTGAATCTACAACTTCACCTGTTGATATACAGGCTCTTACTGCTGATCAGAAGACATAGCCTATTCTAAGTTTTCAAAACGAACAGAGGTTTGTACCTTCTAGTGGGTCAGCTAACCAGGCTTCTCGCGAAGTTTGAAAAAAGTAGATTAAACTTTCTACCCCAACAAATATTCTAAGTATACTATAAGTATAGTCCGGAAACATGTGGAGGATAAGAATACCATGTGTAGCGAAGAAATGAAAAACCAAAAAGAAAAACTAACAGACAGACCGCTTCTTTTTGTACGGATGATGGATTGAACTTTGAACAGGGTTAGTCCATTCGGTTCTGCGGTGTTCGACGTCGTCGTCCATATCGCCGCCGTATCGTATCTGATCGGCAACAAAGATTTTACAGCATATTCCGATTGTTTGAGGAGTCAACCTACCAAATTTTAAGTTGACAGCTCCGAAATGGTGTCACGTTCAATGTTTGCTTTCTGTGGGTGGAGCTTCGTATTGCAGAGGGCACTCGATGTACTTGTGGAGTGTTGTCAGTGGAATGGAATGGGACTAATGTTGAGAAATGCTTTTGAATATCCTTCACCATAATGAAGAGGTATTGAAAGATTCAGAGTTGGCTTTCGTTCGTCATATTGACACAATTTGCATGAGAGCCCACATGGCGTTAGGATTTGTCTGGAGAGTATCTAGGGACTTGGAAGGATACACGTATTTCGCTTGTTATATTTATCCTTCATGCGCTCGATACTTGAATTGGCTAGTGATATTTGGTCTCCCTATTACCGCGAACATGTTAAGACCATCGAATGAGTTCAGCGAACGTTCCTCCGAACGATATATTGCAAATTCAAGCTCGATTCTGTTTCTGGCTAAAGACTACGTCATACCTTACAGTATGATCATGAAGTATTTGTCGTTAAAGAGAGGGACGAAAAACTTCAGATTTAATTTTTCGCGTTCTTAATTTTCGCGTTCCCTTGAATACCAGCAATGAAAATTTGTTTATCGACCCTTAGTGTGGAACGAATTGCAGTCTCCAGTCTCCTATAACCAGAATTATGATGGACGCCAACCGTCTCGAGTTCTATTGACATATTTAGCAGACATTTTAGTGCTTTTGTTCGTCCAGTGCGTGCTCCCATTGAGTAATTTGACTGAGAATACATATGTTTATTATGTAAGGTGGATTTATTTTATAGTTTTTGTTTTTATTTTTATTGTGCTAAAAATACATTGAGGTGTAAAATAATAATGTATTTGGGCCTTACCCGTTAAATTAATAAATCAGTCTTTGGCAGAAAAGACTTACTCTGAATGGTGAGGAGAGGAATGGCCAGAGCGGTATTGAAGCATTGTCTTAAACTAGACTGGTCCCAGGCGCTAAGTATTTCCAACATAATGATTTACAGTGGAAACGTGATGGGAAAATATGTCTGAATTCGTCCAGTTTAACCATCACTCCGTTAGGAATTTTTTTTTCTTTTCAATTCGAGCCCGAGTGATGATTTGGGGAAAGACAGTGGAGAAACTCTCTTTGTTCCGAACAAGATGATAGAACCAAGAAACGTTATTTCCAGGATTGTTGGTGGACTAGTTTAACGAGAAGAAATAAGAGAGTTCTCAGTTTTTTCGACCATAATGGTTTAAACTTGAAACGTGATTTTGGATCAAAATAGATCTTAATGATTTCGAATTGCAATTCAAATCGTTTAAAAGCGTTTTCAGATTTATGAAAATTTATTTTCAAAATATTTTGGTCATTCCAGACCACAACACTGGCTGAATGAATAAGGTATAACGCATACGAATTGATATGTACCATGTTTGTACATGTAACATATATTCCGGTCATTCTTATAGCTTACTTTCACGTTAACTTTCTTGTTCCCTCACTACCGGATGTACCTGCTGCCGAACTGCAGGACTAAAATTGAACAATAGTAGCTTAAAAAATTAATATATTAGTTGAAGACTGAACTGCGACATTGGCATTACTTCAATAAGCCCCAATGGTACTAATTTTGTTCGATTTTGGAAGATTTAATTTCAATGAAACAAATGGGACCATTAAAGTTTCTGTGCGAACAACAGTTTGCGTCTTACGAAGGGCTGAAAAAACATCAACACTGTTGTAAATATGTAGCAAACAAAGTTTTTTGGATAAGAATACATATCTGCGAAAGGTTCAAATATCAAGATCAATAATGACTCTGTGTAATCCTTCACAGTATTTTTAAGTTATAGATAACTGGTGCCTGATTGTAGTTTATATTGTACTACGTGACTTTGGCGTATCAATGTATTCGGCGCAACTTTAGGATTTACTAAGGGGGGGGGATTTACTTTAGGGTTTACTTTAGTTTACTTGGTCTGTTGGAACGGTCAGCTAAATTCATTCTGCAGCAGAAAAGGAGGCTTTGTTTACGCTGTGGCCTTAATGAATCCAATTTATTTGGTTTTCATTTCGAGATCATCTTTACAGTCATCAGAAAAACCTGCTATTGCATTCATTTGTGAAATTTAAATAATGCTTTCACGTAGTTTACATTTAATATAGTCGTAGAATTCAGTCGTAAAATTTAAAGTTGAATGATAAATAATAATTCTGTCTGGTAGTTCAACGCTGGTAGGTTCCGTTTCCCTTTCTTTGTTGCACAAGAACAGATTTAGTTTGAGTTTCTTCCACGTCCGAAACTGCGTGCCCTTCATTATCGTGGTTTATCATTGTTTGGGAATCATCCACACTCCTCATTTTGTAAACAGTTAACTTATCAAAAGAACCCCGCCCGACCTTTTCATGTGGCACTTTCCGTTGCTACAATGGACAATGGTTCCCGAGTTCATTCATTCTCACAAATTCATATCTGGGAGTGTAGTTTTAGAGATGTTTGAAAATTGGAATCCCAAGACAGGGAAGGAATACAATTTGAAATTAGCTAATGCATGGTACGGTTAAAACGTGGTGAATGAGTTTGGCATACTAGTTCGATTATGCTGCCAAATACAACTAGTATAGAAACAACTATAACCAGTGTCCTATCAGCGTATAATTACTGTTAACACGTTATTGGGCAGTAGGTTAAGCCAGCTAAATGCTTCGAAACAAACTTTTATTTACAAATCCTGTTTATTTTTAGGCTATTCCAGTTTCTTTATCATTATATGTCCCCGCGAAGGGTATTTAGCAACAATTGATGAATAATTTGGCAAAAACCTCAATTGTTAAGTTTTTTGGAAAATTTACCAATTTCCGACTGTGTAACTTAGTATTAATTACACGTACAGGACTGAAGTTTGTATCTAATAGTAGAAAAATATATCATCTACTTCCAACAAGAAAGAATCCTTAGAAAGCAAGCATCTCTAATTATGGTAGGTTTAAGAGCGGGCTGCCAAAACAGCGCCATGTCCTTCGGCGTGAAAAGCTTTAACTAGCCAAGTTTGGCCAAGAGGAGCGAGTGACAAGAAAATCCAGTAGAGGTAGCTGGGTGATGAGCAACCCTGAAGGTATAAGGTATATACCTGGTGATTGGGGTGGGTCTTCAAAGCCTCTTACCGAAAATGACTGGGCCTAGGTGAGGCGAACGCCCTCGGAGCCCAACTGAGAACCCGACTCGGCCGTCATTCTACACCCTTGCCGGGCATATATTGACGTTTTTCACCGATTTGTCGTCACACAAAAATGAGTTTGACATCGGGCTTCCATATTTTATCCACGCTGAATAAAATGGCAACACTTTCCAACATCGTTGACACACACCTAACTAAGCTCATGAGAAAACCTTCTTTCTGAAAAAAGGGGTAGAAAAAACGTTGGTAGGTATTAAAAAAATTTCATATCTTGTATGAGTAAACTGAGGTTTTTTTAACTAATAAAAGCTGGTCTAAAAATGTTAATTTTATATATGTAACGGTTCTAGAGAATTAAATGATCTTTTCAACGATACCTTCAGACGATACCTTCAATGTTAAAATTACAATGTACTTTTGATTTGTATTTATTAGATACAAATTTATAGATAGATTTGATATTTTCTATGAGATACCTACCTTTTTCTCACATGCTCTTTCCCATCACGGTATGGTAGAAAAATGAACCTTATTCAATTATTAGTGTACCTATTTGAATTTTCTGTGGAAAATCGCTCAAATACCGATCACTCAAATACTGATTTTTGTTAAACTGAACCAGGTGTGCTGCACACCCTTATCGGATTAGCTCGTCGTCACTAATGGACTAATGACATGTTTATTACATAGATGCCTTTTGGGGTCTGTTTACTTAGGTAAGTACTTGAGTTAGAGTTTTTCTAACAGCTTATTTTTCATGACCATAGTGAGATTTCTCGTATAAGTCAATCTTGGGTTGCAATCCCCATTGTTCAGAATACGGGCAGACAAATAAATCGTAGGTAGGTACCTGTACCTACCTATGAACTGTCAAAAGCGCTTTGGTCTCAACAAATACGGTCAACAATCCGCGACTGACCGCGTGGATACCTGCAGAGGGCTGGGTCATCGGATTAGCTCAACTCGTACTAATTAATGACAACACGGACTAACGAAATATTTATTACATAGAAGCCAACAAGAAAACAAAAATCCGTCCAGAGTGCATTTCGAATTAGGTATGCCGATTGCAGGATGTAATAAATATGAATCCCGGAAAATATTTCCCAAAAACTGCGAACAAAATATAGTAAATATTATTTCTGTTCTAGAACCAAAAATTTCAACCATGTATCATGTTTTCTCCTCGATTGCAATCATGTTCACAATATCAATTATTGAGAATGATCACCTGTGTGTAAACAATTATTTATATAACCATGCTCATAACTCAGTTTGTTGGACACGCACTTCGCAGTAGTTAACATAATATTGTTGGATAAATCGAGAGCTTTCGAACGAATGGTCAACGAATTTTGTGGGATGAAAAACGACGAAGTACCATTTCTCTAGCAACGACTCGGTTGTAGGCGGAAATCACTGTAACACTATATGTTTCGTGCGCGGAAAAAAATTGACTCGCAAAATTTGCTAGGACCCCAGGGCTAAAACATGATACATGTTAAAATTCGCAAGAATGTGAATCTGACGATCTGTGGAACATTGAGAAATTCTCTATTACGGGGCAATTACACACATCGAGTTGTTTTCAAGTACGACTGCTAACTCGAATTGTTTAAACACCCCTCAAAATTCGTTGTTTTAGGTTTCAAAGTGTTTAGAATGCGAAAATCCAGTTGAAACCAATTCTGTATTAGATAGCCCTTTTACGTAGGTAAATCGGAGCCTTGCGCATTCAAACCTTGTAATGGTAGTCTAGATGCCTTGAAAATATCTATATATATTTCAGCACGGTAGCTCGATTAGAAAAAAAATTATAATAAAGTAAGGACAGGTTCCGTAAAAAAAATGGATGTTATTTTGTCAAAGGGATGGTAGGTACATTGATGGCACATTGTTTCATCAAATAAACGCAAACTGTTTCATCAAAAGCCCTAGTAAACAAATCTCAGATTTTGGGAGAAACGGGACCCGATTCCCAGTTCGCAGGCGGGAAGAGTGGTCTAAGTTAGTGGCATCTAGCGTAAAACCCCTGAACTTCCTCGACGCCCGCCTCGCTTCGGAAGTTTGAAAAGCCATCGAATCGCAAATTCAGTTTCCCGATCACAGAACTTCATGAAAAATCAACCGATTTTGTCGTTTGAACACTTAAATTGAAGCGTGAAATCTAAGGAAGACATCCGTCAGGGCATATTTGCCATAAATCATCTTCCAATAAAGCAATCATCACTCGAATAGAGTAACCCTCTTAGCTGTGACTTTGTTGATGAATTGCAGCTTCTAGTGACATTTTTCTCAAAAAACGCCTCGACGGATTGCTAAAGATTGATTTCACTTGAAGATTAAAAAAAAAATCATGGAAATCGGTGCATGATTCGAGGATTTATGACGTCGGGAAAATAACGTTGATTCCTTATGGGAGCAGAAAACATGGCCGACACCACAGCCTGCTCTTAAATGCATTTATTTCTAATGCTCTACTCCATATATATTATGTGGTGTGGAGAAGCTCTTTGAGAAAGTACGGCTTTACTGTGGGAAAGTCGTCATTGCTGCATAAGCAGTAAGACCAGGACACAATAAGACAAACTCACCAGTCCAGAGACATCTATATGGCTGTAATATTTGACGTTAAGAATGCCTTCAATTCTTCCAGATTGGGTAATATACCTACTACATGCCCAGAGGGTTGATTTTTGCAAACCGCCGTATTTATACACCGGGTCATACAGCTCTACTTTCATATCGATGGTTGCTGTTTGACACTCAAGATGGCGTAAAAAAGAAGATGGTCATCTCAGGAGGAGCAATTTGGTTATCGTGGGATCTCATGGATCGAAATGCCAGAGGGAGTCTTCCCGGTAGGTAAGCAGATGACCTGGTGCAGTTATATCTGCCCGTAATTAGAGTTTCTAGTACAAACCATATCAAGCAATGAGGCTTATAATGGAATGGATGGAGTCTAAATCACTGTCTTTGACGGTACAGAAGGCAGAGATTGAACTCCTGACAGCCAAAAGTATACATAGAATGATTACCTACCATAAATGTGGGTGAACGGCCCATCATAACTTCTCAGGCAGTAAAATATCTCGAAGTGCTGCTAGAAATTAAGCTCTCCTCTTGGAAGCATATATGTAAAGCTACTGATTAGGCAGCCACCGTTGTTTGACCTTCAAGTCGATTGATGGCAAACATTGGGGGACCTTTCCCTGCCAAAAGAAGACTCTTTATGAGAACTGCTGAAGAAATAATGCTCTACATATGAAGCAGAGACGAGGCACTGAGATCCCAGACGTATAGAGCAAGGATGGAATCGATACAGAGGAAAAGAGCGCTCAGAATGAGTCGGGCATACAGAACCGTTTCTGTCCCAGCAGCACAGTTAGTAGCAGGAGTTATCCCAATTAATCTGAGCGCCAGGAGACGGCGTAAGATTTATCTGCGTAAAAGTGAAGGCTCTACACAGAACATGAAGAAAGTAGAGAGGGAACTGACCCTAAGGACATGGCAACCTAGATGGAGGAGTGAATACAGAGGGCGATACACAGCATGCCTCATAGTAGATTTGAAAACATAGACAGAGAAAAAACAAGGTGAAATACAATATTATATGACTCAGTTTCTGATAGAATATGGATAGCTACTTCCGATCCTTTCCCAAAAAGATGGGGAGCTTGTGTACGTAGAGCAGATGATACAGCCGAACACGTGTTATTTGATTGTATAAAATGGGCGCACCTCCGAAGCGGGCTGGAGTTTTTTTCCCTATGGAGGCTAGGGTTTCCCCCAGTTTTAAATTCGATCAGTGGTGAGTTTCCCCACTTCCTATCAAAAAAGGAAGAAAAAGAAAAAATCTTCATATATGCAGACTTATGTCTGTTTTTATGTTTCTGAAAAAATGAATATGGCGATTATTGAATATGAAAAAATTACTTTGTCCATTTTCCCTATTTTTGACGATCAACAAAAAATAAAAATATAAATAAATAAATAATTATAATAAAAAATAAAATAAAGGAATTTGATACGTTGACAAAAGGTTATGTAAGGCCCTTTAGATTTGATGGGTGATGGTGAGTTGTTTATAATTATTTTTGCAAACCCCCGAAATTCGTCCGATTAGTCACAAATTTTATTAGTAGATGCAGGTTTGGTGCTAAGTGGCCTAATATATTAATTTTATCTCATTATTACCATGAGTATGTAACTAATAACAACGCATGCTACAACATGAAAATTGTTGAGTAGCCAACAACAATAATCTGTGTTGACTACGAACTGACGAAATAAGATAAAACTATTTGTAGAGACTTCCAGTGATTTTATCATGTATTTTAATAGTTACAGGACAGCAAGATTGTTATGGTTATGTTAACAATGAAATGAATTATTTCTGTCTCTTGCTAGCTTATGAAAGGGTATTACTTTATCTAGAATACATACTGTGATTTTGGTCCTTATAAAATCGACTATCCCAGCAGGATATGCTTATTCTGGTAGTAAAAGCATCTCAGTATTGCACAGTTTAATCGAATCTCATTGGTCAGAGGATATTGTATAGCAAGCACTGAAGAGGCAAAGGCATGTGAATGCCTTAATTACGGGTCGCCGAATCGCATGATCGAATATTCAAGAGGCATTCGCTGCTAATGCGATGACAACCAGAATTCACCGTGTTTCCAGGGACAGTGCGTAGTTAGGTACACACACACACACACACACACACACACACACACACACACACACACACACACACACACACACACACACACACACACACACACACACACACACACACACACACACACACACACACACACACACACACACATATATATATATATATATATATATATATATATATATGTTGTTTCATTCCAGACGATAACTCTCCTTAGGCTTTAGATTAAAATCCCGTTCTTGCGCAAAAAAATCAAGCATTCTAAATGAAAGGATGAGTTCTCTGGCCAACACTTTTTGGGCACATCAAGTCGGTCAATTTTCAGTCCGATTCGGATGATTGGGTGGGGGGGGGGGGGGTGTATAGAGGATTCGGGCCTCTTATGGGCCTCCATTGTAGTCTCTTATGGGCCAATGAAAGAAAAACATACACATGCGTGAACTTGAATTTGCATAAACACCTCGATATTTGTAACTGTATAACATCTAGAATTCGATCAGAATCGGTGGGCAGTTGAGAACAATCCAATGTGGATTCTCGTTAATTTCATTACAATTATTTTTACGAATGTAATAAGTATTACTACTGCGCACACAATGTCACAATATTAGACACAAAACGCCGAAAATGCTCGGCCTAATCTGATGAAATATTCAGAGATTGCTCAGGAAACTTGAAAGTTCCCAGTGTGAGCGAATTTTTGTAAATTATCGTACTAGGTATATTGCTAAATGAATTTGAAATTTTGTGGACTTTGAGTTAAAAGAAATTGTTGGCTACCGACTTTATGGGAAAAAAAAAACCAGTTCGAATTAAGGTTCAGTGATTCAAAACAGATTTAGGATTTTTAGATTTTTTGCAGTTTTGTATTTTTTTTACGCTAATGAAATTTAAGTACATTTTTCAGCATGAATTTGTGTTTAAAAATTTTAATGTCCTATTTCATTTTTGCTAACCTTTTTTTACTCAAATTTCGCTTAAAAATATAATTTATCAATTTTTAGCCATTTTTACCCAGTTTTAGTGATTTTTTGAGCACTGTTTTTTAATATGACCAATTTAATGAAGTCAAAGAATCATGGCAAACGAACTCATCCTTTCGTTTGGAAAGCTTGATTTTCTGGCGCAAGAACGGAAATTTCATCTCGATCCTAAGTAGTGTAATCATCTGGAATGACACATATATACATAGATAGGTACATACATACATATATAGATGTATATATATATATATATATATATATATATATATATATGAAAAAGCTTTAAACTCTAGGATTCGTTTCAGAATGTCTCAGAACGGAATTCATTGAAGCAAATTTTCGAAAATTTTTATTTTCAAATTTTTGGAGCCATTGCAATAGCAATATTTTCTACGTAAATTTGCTAGAAAAGTCTCTACAACTTCCATCACCGCCGGACAATTCATCGTGGGGTGTGTGCATGCACAAATGTAAAACCCGATGCCAAAGTTAACGCTGGTAGGTACATTTCCTTCAATTTTACTACAATGCACGACAGCCATATACAAGCCCTTCCCAGGACCACACATTTTTATGCTGAACTTCCTTTTTGAGTATTAGTATAACACAGAGAAAAATTAATTATTTCTTGCTATGAACCAATGTAGGTATTCCAATACCCATTTATAGGTAGGTACCATGAAAAATCAAAACAACTAAATTAAAACAAAATCAATAAAGTTTAAAAAATATCTCAGAAAAATTTCCAGTCATGCAGCATGACCGTATATGCGAATTTTCGTAAATTATCGTATTATATAATGTTACATTGTTTTGAAAAATCAGGACTTAGAGTGCTAAGAGATTGTTAACTACCTATCTTAGAGCAGAAAACTCGTTTTAAATAATATTCTGCAATTCAAAAAAGTTTTTAGATTTTTAGCTTTTTTTGCAGTTCTCGTCTATTTTTCGGCAAATATTAATGACATTTATGTACATTTTTCAGCATAAACTAGTGCATAAATTTTTTAATGTTCCAGTTTATTGTTGATAAACTTGGTTTGACGAAAGTTTTGCTAAACAATGTAAATTTGACGAATTTTCCGCGCTTTTAGCCTTTTTTAGTGATTTTTTTAAAGGAAATTTTTTGAAATTTGATCAATTTAACGTGCTCACAAAATGTTGACCGACGAACTCATCCTTTTGTTGGGAAAGCTTGATTTTTTGGTACAAGAACAGAATTTTTATCTCAATACTAAGGAGAATTATCATCTGGAAGGACATATGTATACAAATGGAAAAGCGTTCAACTCTAAGATTTGTTTCAGAATGTCTCGAAACAGATTTCAATTAAGTAAGTTTTTGAAAATTTTCATTTTAAATATTTTGGAGCCATTGCAATAGCTTCATTTTCTACGAAAAATGAGCTAAAATACGATGGCATAATTAATGTTGGCTGCACCAGCACAGATAAGCCGCCCAGCAGCCTAACAGCGCCACGGCTGGTCCCAGCCCCACCCAACATAGAAGAAAATAGAAACAAATCTGCTCTATTCACATTGAGATCAGCTGTCAACTATATAGAAAAAATCATTAGGATTCATACTCTTGAAACGGGGATGGGGCTCTGTAAACTTATAGAGGAGTGTCTCAGAATGTTATACGTGATTCCCCAGCAGAAACATCCATGTACCAGATCGGGGACACTACAAAGCTTGGAGTCCAAATTTAGAGCCCTATATGCCCGTTTGACGAGCATGATTCCCAGTTGGTTGTGTCTATTTAGCCCGTATTAAGTTTCAATATGAATTACCGCTGGACAAATTTTATAGTTAATTACTTCCAATAATTAGGTACGTCGCATTTTGCCGTCTACTAATACGTTATATAATGTAATATAATAATACGTTATGTTTTGAAAGTTTGTAATACCAAGAATTAGAAATAGAAACGGGTGACCGTTGTGGACTTAGGAAGAAGATATTACTAAGCTTTCAGCTCCCATTGTATTTTATGTCTGCATCAATAGAGAACATATGGTAGAAATATATATAATAGAAATATATGTAAACTATTTGAATTAAGGGTTTGGAAAACGATTAATATTTACAACGGGTAGTAAATATTTTGGGAATATTTATCCAGTAACACAATATTCAGTTTTGCAGTTAATTACAAACTTTGCTCCATATATGATTATAAAAAAACATGAGTAACTCACACTATTTCATAATACCTACTCTAATATCATGTTTTTGAGACAGGAATAAGAGTTGCACTAAAGCTGCTGGATTAATCAGTCAATTAACTTATATTAGGCTGGGCACTCATTCGATTGAGGTGATATTTCACAGAGCACATATCGGTGACCACGGCAGGAAGGTTCCGTCCACAAAACATGCAATGGTACCCCATATGGAAGTACATCAAGAAATCACAGTGTCGTACGATGGGCTATTGCATCATGCTTTCATATTTCCAAAGTGCCGCATCATCAGAAAAGACAGCCCATCAAACAGACAAGGGGCATCAAATCAGCGAATACAGCCTTACAATGAAATCAATAATTAAGGGAACTAATCACGGATAGGCGAAAGCGTAGGATTGAGAGTTGTGGTTGTGGAAGTAGTAAATTTCGTTCTATATTTCAATAGAACTGAACAACAACTCCGATGAAATGGAAGCCACAAAGTCATCATGAATAGAATTTCATTTCACCTATATCAGTTGGTCAAACAAAGGTAGGATCAGTCAATTTATTTTATCACAGTATTCCACTACTAGCAGTTCAATGGTTGCCAACGGTATTATTAATCGCATTTCCAACATAAGTGAGAGTTTTTGAATCCTAATTATCGAGAGAAAAAAAAAAAAAAAAAAAAATTTATGAACCCCAGAAAAATTAGCTGCTGACGGCCAGCCTGGAAAGATATTCCAACATTGGGCTACAGCGACAGGAAAGAAAGAGAAAAACACAAGCCTCAATCTATCAGGCGATTTATTTGGCGAACTTCAGATGAATACCAATTGGGAGGTTCGAGTGAAGTGAGTGAAGTAGGAATTCTAGTTCGAGTGAAGTAGGAATTCTCGGGATCAATTTCTGGCTTATTATTTTACTCGTGAGTAAAATAGTTTTTCTTTATCCTGAATATAGTGTGTACGACAAAGGTCTTGTGTTAAGAATATAGGTGCACATAATTTACTGAACGAGTAAAGGGTTCATGTGCAGTATCGACTGTACAGAAATGTAGTCCGTAGGTACCTTCTACTCGTGCAAAGAAGGGCAATGAACACAGCTTTGAAGCGGACATTAATTATTCGGCATGTCCATCGATTGTAAGGAAGGGAATAGGTGTTGGGTGGCGAGGAGCGGGGTTAGCAGGACAGGATCGATAAGTTAAGGGGTGTAAACAGTTGACGTACCAAACAATCGCTGGCTGAGTTTTGAAGATGTAAATGAAGATTTGACTCGGACTCACACAAGTTCAAGACATTATCGAACATCGAAGAGCTAAGCAAACACCATCACCCGTCGTGTGGGTATTCTGACGGAATTTTAGTGATTGGAAAAGTACCTACCGAGGCGAGAAAGCCTACTTGTAGGAATCTTATTCCTTCCATGAGAATACAAGCAACTTGACGAACCACCACAAGATAAAATAATAAATATTAAAATTATAAACTGGCAAATATTGGGCGCCGTAAAAACTCTGGATTGGAAAAAATGGAAACAAAAAAAAAAAATTATCTGTGAGGTTTCGCAATACTTGCCTAACATCTATCAAATTCACATGGGAGCTATTGTGGTTTTTCTGTTTAAAACTATGATACTAATGAAATTACGAGGGCTTCCTAAGATTCCTTTAAAGGGTTTTAGAATAAAAAAGGGACTATACCCCCTTATATACATGATATATGTCATATTGAATAGTTATCTATGTCATTCAGTAAGATGAACTCTCTTTTGCTATCCCATCCCCCAGAATGAGGGAAGGAACTTTGATCAATCGGTCCGAAAAGCATTTTCTATAACTCCGTATACACCTTTGATTGGAGCTACTCCTAAAACATTTTTATAAGCCAAAATGCCTGAGGTCTATCTCGTACACTGTTACTGACGAAGCGGCTAAGAATCTTCTAAAACGAAAATATTGTAGTTACTGTTATTGTTTGCTATTGATGATGAGCTACCGTCATCGATACATTGTAACTCTATATTTAGGGGAAATAGGCAATTTTCATTAACTTCCGTTTTCTACATTAAAATGGATTTTCACAACCTCGTCGCGAGTGATTTAGTTCGTATCCTGGAACAGCATATGCAAGCAGTATACCCATCATACATCATACACGTATAGTTTACCTCTCCCCTACATATTATTAACTGCTCAAGCTATAAGACGTATACACAGTACCTATATACATTGTTGCGCACACACTGACTGGATTTCCACGCTCGTACCTCCTCTAATACTTCTAAGAGCCATGACGTGAATGACGTATGCTTATAAATACACTATATGATGGTGGACTACGAGCGTCAGTTTCAGAGTGTAAGTGTAGCCCTATCGTTTAAATTCATATTATTATCGGCACCTGACGGAATCAAGTTTTGTCATTGCCCGCTAATGACTCATGAAGATGTCCTTTAGGTAGGTTGATGAAGTTATAGACAGGGATGGTTTGAGATAATATTTATGATTCGGATCACCTTTCTCTGGCACATTACACACTTTGAGTAAGTTAGCTAACTGAAACCTCCACGGTATTACTCAACCACCATGTTGAAATAGCTTCACAATCAAATACCTAATCGATAGATTTTTGTAATAACTGCCATAATTTCATAACGCCTCTAGGGCACGTCAACATGCAAAATTTTGTAGCTGAAATACAATTTTCTGCGATCTATATTTACTGAAAATGTATTTGATGAGATTGTAAGGTGTTTCTACAGAGGAAATTTAATGAGTGACGATGCTCCAAAATTTGAACCATTTTCCACCATTTTGCTGCAATAGTTGAAGGGAATCAATTGCACCTTAAATCACACTCCAATTCCATGTCACACTCCTTCATCACTGACTTACATTACAAATACACTTTGTCAGATGTTATAAGGTAATATTGTAGGTATTTTATAATAGTTTTCGGTTTGCGTGATTATTTTTGTATACATAACGATTAGTGCCTCTTATCTCATTAGTATTATCTTCTAGTTGTCTGACTTTTGCTCTATCTTTTGTAAATGACATTGTAATGACAAATATTTAGTTTTAATTATTTACATTATTATTATTATCATTTGCTCAAGCCGTATCATAACCGGAAAGGTCACTATCGGCATAGTACGAGATGTCATAATGGGCACTGCTTGGGGCACGATTCTGAGGGAAGTCATTTTGACACTTCTTCACTAGACGGACTGCCATCATGGACTCAACTGGTTGATCAGAGGAAAAAAGAAGATTGTATCTAAACAACAGTAATGAATGTTTATATTTGTAGATTGTTTAATGTTTTCAATTTGTTACCAGCACATTTTTATACTCTACAGTTCTTTTTCACACAGGAAAAGAGTTTTCGTTTGAAATGTTCCTGTTCTATATGGCTATTGATTTTATTAAAATTACGACATGATCGACTATCATCACAGAACACAACATACACATCCACTCAGATGGATATGCTCAACACAAATGCTAAATAATGAATTAATAGCTAAATAATAAAAGAAAAAAAAAAGCACTGTACACGACGTTGCTCAAACATCAGTAGTTTCAGAAATAAAACTCCCCTGAGAATTTAAAACGTTATGATATATGTAAATAGTAGATAGATGTTATTCCTAGTCGCCATTCGAATCTTTATTAAGTTGGTAATTTTAGAAACGTAATCAGGGATGCCTTAAATTCACAAGACAAGGAAGATGAGGTTCGTAATTGAAGATACAAAACAGCTCATGTGTACTCGCTATTTTATTGAGTATGAAGTGGTGTCGAAATGGGGATCTGCAGTGATAGTGTAGAAACTGAAAGATAGAAATAATCATTCTCAGAACAGATCTTGGAAGAAACTGAACGGCGCTATTTTCATTCTTCCGGGCACGGAATTGAAATCTCTACACCGTTTCTACAAATCACAGTCAAGCAGTGAGGCACTTCTTCAGATCGTAAGATCCGTTGAATAAATTTACATCCTCGCGACTATAAACCTACTAGTGAAAGGAAATTGCTGTTTATGTAAATAGCGTGCCAATTCATTTACGGTCATTCGAAATTTAATAAAAAATGCGGATATACATTCGATGGGACCGGAGGAAAAACTGTGAATGTCAGTAAAAAGTAATTTTGAGAAAAAAAAAAAAAAAAAAACAAGTTTCCTATGACGAATTTCCTATATTTACAATCCCAATCAAGTTTTTTTTTTAAATTTTTATTTTATATAGGTATTCATTATTTTTTTTTTAATTTTTTACTCCAACAGGTTCTATAATCAAATAGAATAATTTTTTTGGACAGGTTCAAGGTAACAAATACTTCAAATTAAGCAAACCCGGGAAAAACTAGTATTTTGCACATTAATCGGACAAATCATGGGAAATTCTCATTAAAGTGGTTTATAAAATGTATGACTTCATATTCATATAATATATTATATAAATCACAGAACCTGCGGGTCGATAAAAATAATGTATAAAACAGAATCCCACCTCCGGAGCGCTCAGACTTTCATAATCCCTCCCCTTACCATAAAAATTTCAATCCGTTTTTGGGGTGATTCTCATCGTTTTTCCCCCGTACGGTTTTGCAGGCTGTTAATACCTACTTCTTCTTAGCTAAGATGGTGCAGAAATCTCCCTTTGGTCAACAACCAACAACAAAAAATTGTCATTCTTCATTTTCCCCCCTGACTCTTCATATACCATGCTAATCCTCTGATTATCTAAATCCTCTGATTCAGCACAGCATATCTATCAAGTATGACGATTCCTGAGTGACACGTTGCCTTACTACTGTGCAACACGTGGTTACCCAACAATAGCGTCGGTTGAAATCAATAATCGTCAATAAATCGTCCTTAATGGGTAACTGCTCAACCAAATCATCCAATACATGGGCTAAATACTGTACTCAGTGCTAAATTCGTAACATCCGGGAATAAAGGTCCATTCTCCATTTGAAGGAATGAATATCTACCAAATCGGAATGGCACCTCAGCTTCATTTTAGCCATCGTCATAGATAACACTGGATTGTATTCATAACAGCATACGAGCAGTGACAGTACAAACCAGATCAGTTGGATTAGGCATTTATTAATTTGTGATGTGTATGGTTCCCTATTTGTGCATATGCAAAAGCTACCATTAATTCTAGGCCATTGTAATCTTTTGTGGTCCAAAACAGGTCTGTCTCTATCAAACTTCAGACTTTGAGCGGAATGGAATGGAAATTGTAGATTAGCGAGTTATCCACTATCTCATTTCTATGATACAAAATTCGGAGTTTAGCAAATGATTGATGACTTAGGAGATTATTAGTTCAGAGGACATATTTCCTTTGGAAAATACATAAATAAATTAATTGAATCAATTAATAGGTAATAATAAAAATGGTCAAATATGAAAAGTGCTCTTAAGTCACTTAGCAATGGCACAGAATACTAAAATGCCACCTTTTTTCCTAATATTGACTAGGAGAGTTATGCTGTAAGTTAGAAATATTGGCCCACCTTAACAATGTCGAAGTCGCAACGAAGTTTCAAGCAACAAATTTGTACTTATTAGACAGGTAAGTAATTGGAAAACGTCGTTTTAAATAAAACTTTGATAAATATTCCTGCACAGATGGGGTTTTTTCAATGCTAAACTATCTTCACGGTCGCTTTTGAGTGATCCACTTCTTATGCCCACTTCGGTGCAACAAACAGTTTGATACAACACCGCTGAAGTAAATGCTACATAGTTGGATGATCTGATTTGACAAATATACAATGCAGTAGTATCACAGATCAATGTAGTACCATCACAAGATGTGTAGTATATCCCCAATGAAAAAGTGGATATATTGGTTGATGGAAAGAAAGAGAGATGAAACAAAGATGGTGGGTTGAATTGTCTACTTACGAAAAGGTGCATTCAAGTGAAGGTGAATACTTACTGCCTCGTTGAGGGATCTGCGCAGCTAGAATAGAAAAAAAAGTCTGTCAGATAAAATTGTTTGAAATAATTCAAGAAACATTAAAAAAAAACATCAATTAATATAGGAAAATACAATATTTTGTAATGTACAATCATATAATGAAACAACATTGAATACTATGAAGTTCTACAAACTGTTTTCAAGTGACTAATGTAAATAGTAACGCCATTTATTTAATATATATATAAGTTTATGTTTCATTGGCTGACAATGTTAGGTAAAACGTCGGTACAGAGCGGGGTTTCCGGGGTCGCGAAAGGGCGTCATTCTTGATGCAAAAAGGAGTGGGGTTCATGCAGGTGGCATGCGGCGTGGTCACATGCAATTTTGAGCGGTTCTCTGTTTTCTTTTCGAAAGAGGTATTTGATGAGTGACTCACAAACAACTAGCAGAAGCCTGTTTCCTCCGTTTTGTGGTTACATTGCGCACAGTTGAGTCTGCAATGGAAACAAGAGACCTAAATTCAGAACAGACACCCTCCTACATGTATATCTACACAAAGATCTTCCACTTCTTCTTGTAATCTACAGGGAGAAGTCACATAATATATTTTCCAGTATACTGAAAAGTTTCAGAATTTTCTACTTTCAGAGTACAAAATGCACGTTCGGTATCCATCGGGGGAAAAAAAACAATTCAAGGATCATTGTCATAGGTACATATCTCCAGTTCTTTTGGGTTTCTCCTCGAAAAGCTACAAGCAGCAAAGGCCGTTAATCAAGTGGTCATTGTAATTGTCATGATTGCATTTCCTGGGTGTTGAAAGTTTTGTGATACTGTTCAATCGATTATAATCGCGAAAGCTTGGTGAAAAAATAAATTAATGAATTTAGCGCATCAAATTAAAAAAATTAGTGTACACCCATTTAGATTTCGTGATACCAGTCGAAAGACGTTAAAACGAATTTGCCTTCATTATTAGAAAACAATAACAACTTGATTCAACTAAAGAACCTCCAATATCTATTGAAGAGAAGGAATATATCTACTCAACTCCTAGAAGCGTGCTTCAGTGGGAATAAAACTCAAGAGAACTTAGAAAAAAGGAACATATCAGGCTGGAAAATTTTACTTTTTGAATAAAATACAGATCGAATCGGAGAACGGTGTTTATTTTATAAATCGGAGGGTAATGCCGGTGTTATGTATTTGCTTTCCGACCCAATCGTTCAGTGCAGGGTGCTAAGTCCTGACACCAAGAAGAATCTATTGCAACAGTTAAGCACAAACATGAGTTGAAAGTACCTACGAAAAAAAAAAATAAATAAAATAAATAAATAAAAATAATAATAAAAAAACCGATAGCCAAAATACAACTAAAGTGGCAATACATGCGTTATTGATTAAGTGAGTTCCAGCTGGCTTACAAGTGGTGGTTGTATGAAGTAAAAATTAGAGTTAGGTACGCAATATGATACCGAGGATGAAGTGTATGATTTGTAGGCTTTGTAATTTCGCACGCTAGTGAAATAGGAAATGAGCACCAACCTAGAGAAATGAGTACAATCCTGAATAAATGTAAGGAAAAAAAGCATCCCGTTCTCTCTGATTCCCAAGTCCTTTTCCACACATTACTAATACTGGAATAATAGAATATTGAAATTTTGGATACTAATACCAAATGAAGTCAATGACAGGTAAAACTTTGTATGATTGCATCATTGTCACTGAATTCGTTTCAATGTTACCCGATAATCATTTACCAATAAATCTCCAATAAACTGAATAGATTGATGTATCTAATAGACACAAGATTCAAAAAAAAAAAAAAAAAAAAAAAAAAAAAAAAAAAAAGACACGACTTCCCGAATACCATGTCTATCTGCGATCGTAATATAATTTATTGGAGAGTTATACTTATTCTTAAGATTTTATTCCAAGCGGGAGTTTGTGAAAACCTTCTTATTCCTATTGAAAACGATGAAGTTTGTCTTCTAGAGTCAAAATGTGTTTTATGGTTCGTTAATAAACGTCATGAGTCACATTTCTCTTCGTCTATACGTTTGTAAGTCAGTGTATTTGCAAAACCTTATTGAAACATATTTTAACCCAACAATTTTCATTCAATTTTTATGACAATTTGAAGTAATGAAGGGCATGGTTAGATGATTTTATATGAACTTCATTGCATTTGAGCAAATGGTAACCACTGTTGTGCCTGAATGAATACTACGAGTATATAATAAAACTACATAATGCGAAGGTAAAGCTCAATCGCAGGTTGCGAACAAATATGAATGATTTGAGAAAAAATTGTTACAAAGTTCCAGTCATGCAACATGATCTTCTGAGTTAATTTTTGTAAATAATCGTGTTATTTTTTATTACATTGAATGGAAAATTGAGCATTTTGATTGCAAAGAAATTGTAATCTACAAATTGTATGGAAAACAACGCGTTTCAAATAATATTCTGCAATCCATAAAAGATTTTGGATTTTTAGCTTTTTTTGTGCAGTTTTTATTGATTTTTCAGCAAATACTAATGAACTTCAAGTACCATAAACCTGTGCGTAAATTTTTTAATGTTCTGGTTCATCGTTAATAAACTTCTTTCTACTAAAATTCTGCTAAAAAATATATATTTAATGATTTTTCAGAATACCGCAAACCGGCTTCAATGAACAAAAATCTCAAAACTTTCGATTTAAACATGTTTTTGACCCATTTTAATCTTCCACAAAAATTTGTTAACATGTGATCAAATGCCAAAGCATTAATTGTTTTTTGTGATAGAGGATACCAATTCAGGATGGAGCTCCTTTCCTCGCGACTCACTGAGAGGTAGACGGGCAAACTCCTACTCTAGCAATCAAAAACACTTGCATCCCATTTGGAACATTGATATCTAAAGTCCCTCAGTGACTTAAAATGGCCCTGCGTATACAAGCAGCCAAAATCATAATCTTTAGACCACCTCCTGTGCAAACGCAAGATCCCTGCCACATAACAGGCATAGTTCGAGAAGTTTGTATTCGAATTCAATGAAGTTACCGACAATTCGCACCCATCCTAGAATAAGGGTACAACTCAAAAATTGTCATTTTCGGCAAATCGCATTCAAAGTTTTCCTTCCACACCAATGGCTACCCGCTCTTTTGAACACGATGAACATAATTTATCTTTGCGAAAATTGTTTCCTACATTATTGCTCTAACACCCCATGGTGAGTAAATCGTTTTTTGCCAGTAGGAAGGGAGTGGGGGGAACAGTTTTGTTGATTTTTTAAATGAATTTTTGAGTTGTTCAAACTCAAACACTGAAATCTCACCAGTCAGGATCCAAAATGTTCAGAAAAGAAAGACACAAGTTAAAATGCCGACATTGTCCACACAAAAAGGAAACAACTCAAAACGATACACAGACTGTGTGAACTCAACTGAGTTGTGTCTTTCTTCCTAGGACGTGAATTGGTTACTCCCCCCATAGAAGAAAGACACACGCACTCTCTAGCGGAATTAGAGTGCCCTACACATATCTCCAACATCTACATACAAACTAGACCGTTTCTACTTCTCATAACCACTACTAACTCCAAAATCGCAATTTTTGAGTTGTACCCTTATTCTCGTAAGACGGGTGCGAATTGTTTTAGTTTAACATTTTACTGATAATTCCACTATTAAAGTTTATTGTACTTGTTGGGTGTATGCATACTAGATACTTGCGACATACATAACTTCCTCCAGTTTCACTTAACTTTAATGACATTAGAAAAATAAAGAATGGGGATGTTCTCCACAAATTCCATCGCATACGAAAATTAGCTTTCGGTTATATGGGCAAACATAAAACATTAGGTACTCTCTTAATTTTCCATCCATTCTATCTTAAATTTAGATGCTTGTAGGGAAAAACGGATCAACTAGTCTAACCTGTATTTCATGCACTCACATGAATTGCAGCCTCTGTGTGCACTCGAATTTGGAATCCTGGGATTAAGTGAAACAATTCAATAATAACTGTTCGGGGTTAATTTTCATCCAATCCTACTTGGTTGTTGAATATTTAAGAGTTGACCAGGGACTATGATTGTCCATCACAAGATTTTCTATTGTATATACACACAACTGTTCTTACGTTTGAATGATCTATAGAATCACGCAACCAAGGAACTGATGTGCTATGGGTAATAGGCAGTCATTTCTCACTGTTATACAAATGATATCCGGTGGACACTATTCACATACTATCTCAATATTATTAACATTCTGACTAAAAAGACTCAAAGAGAAAATGGGTTAACTAATTTGAAATGTTGCACCTCAATATCATTTGAAACGGCCTTCATCTTGAGCGTGTAAAAACACAAAAACAAATGATTACATACAATACTAGGTTATGATAATAGAGTTAGAAACGTAGATTGTCGTAGAAAATCCAAACTCATATTATAGACGGACGTGCCGTCATTTGGATTAGCCACGTACAGCACGTTATTTGCGGGTTCCATAATGCTCTCGATTTCTTGGCTTACATGACATACGAACATCAGCGGGACCGTTTCTTCATCGGAAAGAGATTCAAATGAATAGTACTTCAAACAAATATACGAAAAGGTCCAGTCACGAGGCATGATCGTATGAGCGAATTTTCGTAAAACAATGTAGGTATTACATTCAAGCCTCAATGTTTTGAAATTTGAGCAAATCGAGTGCAAATGTAAGTATTGTAAATTACTAAATTTATGGTAGTACAAATCGTTCCATACAATATTCTGCTGTTCAAAAAAGATTTTGGATTTTCAGCTTTTTTGAAATTTTTATCGATTTTTCAGAAAATATTAATGAAATTTAGGCACATCTTTCAGCATAATTTTGTGCATGAAGTTGATAATGTTCTTCTGTAGACTAATATCCTGCTAAAAATGTAAATTTGACAATTTTCAGCCGTATATAGCAATTTTTAGTGATTTTTTAAGCACATTTTTGGAAATTTGACCAATTTTACCAGCTCAAAACTGCGGGCCAACGAACTCATCTTTTCATTTGGAAAGCTTGATTTTTTAGCGCAATAACAGAATTTTTATCTCAATCCTGAGGGGAGTTATCGTCTGGAATGACACAAACACACACACACACACACCAAGGCCAATTATCCCACACACACACCAAGGCCAATCACCCCAATTTTGGTAAGAAATTTTTTCACGAGATGGCAGCACCATAAGGGCTAAAGCAGATTCTGATTTTCTCCAAAGCATTTCAACCGATTTTGATGCGGTAAACGGGAATGGAATCGGTATTTTTATCCAAATGGTGCTACATTTCAATTTTGAGTACTAAATTTGAATTTAATTCCAGAATTTTTTCTAAATTGTGAGATTATAGCGTAAATTAACTCATCGGGGACCATCTACTACTTAACCCGCACATTCCCCGAAAATTTCGTCAGAACTGGATAAAACAAATTTAATTTGTTGGTTTAGGTATCAAGAAGTGTGAAACTACAAAACGAAGAAAAATATGCTGTAAATTTTACACAAAAATTTTTATTTCTATAGTAGATAGATAGTTTGACTTGGCTCAGGAGTAGGAATGACTACGGTGAACGGCGGGAGCAAAGAGTAGTGGTGTCGCTATGGTAACATAATATATGGTAACCAAGATAGCCGAATCACGTTGTCTGACGGTTTTTTGAAACGTTTGTCTGACCTTTCGGTTATTCCAGCAACGGATGACTCGGGGCGGAGTTGGTGAGGAGGAAAGCAGTGGGTTCCGCGTGCATCACTCATGATACATCATAAGCTTAGTTTATACGCGAATCAATTTCGCTTGATATAAACGTGCATTCGTGCGTGTGGGGAGGAAACGCTTTCTCGCTTCCGGGCGAGATTTGTGCAGTCTAAATATCCGCTGTAAATTATTACGAAAATATTTACTATTTATACATATAAGATAGCCATTCTGATCATCTCTGTGGTATGCACAGTCAGGCATCACACGAGCATTGACAGTTATAGGTATTGGCTAGTCGAATAAGACCGTACCGTATTAGCACGGTTCAACCTACTCTTGTGCATAAGGCCGAAGCCATTATGTGATTTACTGTAGTGAAGATGTTTTAGTTTTCTTTGAACTCTTACGGTGAAATTCAAGGGTTCCATAATTTATTTTTTATTTGTTTATTTTATTTATTACGACAATTATTCATGTGTGTGGAATATGAGTATGATGTACTTTGTGAGCGTATAAATTGTATCAATCTTGGCAATTTTCCATCGATTCTACCAGTTTTATGGCAAAAAGATCTTTAGATAATATAGGTACTGCTATACAAATCAATTTTTGTATTTTTACCGTTTTCGTAGGTTATCTGAGCCATTTTGAAAAATTTAGTACGAAACTACTTAAATTTCATTAATATGTAAAACGGCAACAAAACTAAAACTCCGTATTTATTTTTGAATAGGGAAATATTATTTAGAATAACTTTTTGCCATAAAATTGATATTTAACAATTTACTTGCACTCAAATTGCACAAATGTCAAGACAATTTAATATAGATATAATACGATAATTTGCGCATAGATCTTGCTGCATCTGTGGAACTTTCATTTCAGCATAATTCTTTGCAACAATTTTGGAATGTTTTGCCTATATATCTAGGAAAAAGCAACTCCAGGAACCATTGCAGAATGCCTCAAATTGGATTTCCATAGAAACGTTTTGGGGAAATGTTATTTTTACAGTCATTGCAATAGCTTTTCTTCATGCGAGAGTTCCCTAAATGACGCTTCCAAGGGTACATTACCTAGATCAGAATCTAAGGATCTTGACAGAGATGTAGGCATCCACCAGCTGAACATTAATGTTATAAAAATAAGACATATATCTTCATTTCACTAGTCCATCTATACGATTATAACAAAAGTTTGTCATTCGATTTGATGAAGAGAGAATTCCAAAATTATAATTCCTAAAAAATAATGTTCCAATGTGAGACAGAAAATTAGGGGAGAGAGAGAGAGAGAGAGAGATCCCCCCTCTCCTAATTTCTTTGACGTAACTGCACCGACGCTTTCCTCCCTTTGTAATCATCCGGTTTGAATTCTTAAAAAACCGTTGTGCTCAATAGGAACTAATGATTTACGCTACAATCTCACAATTTGGAAAATATTGTTGGAATTTTAGGATTAAAAAAAAAAAAAAAAAAAAAAAAAAAAAAAATGAAGTTTTGATTTACAAATTGAAATCAAAGTGAAGCGCCATTTGGGCCAAACTAATACATTCATCCCCGTTTACCGCATCAAAATCGGTTGAACTGGCAAGGAGAAATACTAAATTTCGTTTGAGTTCATTTTGAAGAACAACGTGGCTGCCGATTTCGGAACTAATCCCAGGATGATTGGACTTAAACTCTAGGGTTAGTTTCAGAATACCTCAAAACGGATTTCAAAGAAGAAAGTGTTCAAAATTGTTTACCTTAAATTTCTATAGCCATTGCAGTCGCTTCTTTTTCTACGAAAGTTCGCTAATTGACGATAAAATATTGACAGCTGCTGCTCTTTATGCAAGGAATAGGCCTAATATAATTAGCTACTCGCGGAAAAATCGTGGCGTCTTTTGCTGGTGCCCACCATACTGAAAAAAGGGAATGTCCATTATTCTTTTTTTCCAGATAGTTTGAGACATCATTGTGTTATATTAGGTTCCATGAATTTTAGCAAAACTGGAATTTTTTACTGTAAGTAGTTATTCCCGAACGATTTGTAATAGTTTGGGATGGATTTCATACAATTGCCTTCATTGTTTACGTTTCAAGTTACTTAGATTTCTATAATAAAAATAAATCCGTCCGTCCGAAGCTTTTTGTTCAAACTATTAGTCCAAAGGTTCACAAAATCGGGCCCCAAAATCAAATGTTCGAAAACCGTTTGTAAACTCAAAAACTTTCAAAATAAAAGGGTATTGAGTTTTTTCTATTTGACCTTTATAGATTTCATTGTTATGGACCGAATAGGGCTACACAAAATAGCGTATGACCAACCGTTTGTGCCCAAGGTGTTGGAAAAAAAGAAAGTAACAACGGCTGCGAATCACAAAGCGATTTTTAGGCGCAGGGATAAGTTGAACCTCAGCTGATTCGGATCCTACGTCAGTTTCTTGTTAAAACTGTTCTTGCTGATTAATAGTTCTGACTACTCCAGCTAAAATGGAAACATGATTGTAAATTGTAGCGGAATCATTAGCGAAAAAAGCTAATAGATGGAAAAATGCTAACAAAAAAAAGCGGAATCATCAAGATCATTAACGGAATCTAACGAAAAATACGGAATGTTTATTTAAACACTGGCATTATAAGAGTTTGTGCAATAATTTTCAGAGTTTTCACGGAGAGAGCATCCAGAATCCCACTCTGATTTCAGGTGAGAGGTTGATCAACTTTCACAACGAAAAATGGCTCGGGACTTTTTCCGCAATGTTCAATTTCATTCAACCAGTTTTGACGAGCTCAGATGTGTCTCTGGTCACATTCGAGATGATTGACCCCTCAAGGCATCTCATCGGTTGTTAGGGATCAACAGTCAAACAACCATCATCCCCACCCTATCATCTTTCCATCCTTAACGTGCTTCCCATGAACAAATCCACCATCCCAGTTTCTTCTAGGAAATTGTCGAATGAAACATGCCAATTTCACATGTATCCTCCTCATTTTCGACATTTTTATTCTTCTAAGTTGAAACCTCTACACATGGGGATGTTGTTGTGGCCAAAAAACTCTCCAAGGGGGATTGACTCTCCTATTTTCCCATGTGGTCTTCCCCTATATCTTCCACGTTTCAACATGAGTAACCCCCTATCTACCCTCTGTAATTTCGATGCACATGGTCAACACATCATTACCTTCTTCATGTCAAAGTGATTCTGCCAAAAGATGCCCTGAGGCTTCTAGAGAGATGGAAGCTCATTATTATGTCGCGGGTATCCTCAGCTTTCTGTGCGATAGAAAGCAGTCCTACCGGCTCTCAAGCCAAAAGAATCACTAGAGCACCTTGTTGTGACCGCAAGAATGTTTAGTAGAAACTCTGCGATATAAATTTTAGGAACAAAATTACAAACACTTTCAAAAATCAAAATTTCAATTTTTCAAAAATCTGAATTTTAACAAATAGAAATCAAGAATCTCCAATAGTCAACATGGGTGTAGTTCCGTATGTGTCCCCACTTTCAAACCAATGTAAATCTGTCATTATCCTATCAAAAAATGAATTTTATGACTGTTTCGGGAACCTCAGAATCACGTCTTGTTCATGTTTTCATGATAGATTAACTTTCTCCTTTGCGTACATGAGAAATATTAAATTGAAAAAAGTGGGGACACATACGGAACTTTTTGACTCGGCGTATGTGTCCCCACGCTATATTCAAACCCATCTTGCGAATAAATACATTGGAAGGATGTATATAGTTAAGTGATCTGGATCTCAAAAATACATAACATCAAGAAGTCAATCCCTTTGTGAAAATTCAGATTAGTTGTACATATAGGCCAGAATAATGTGTATAGTTTGGTGGTCTAGATGCTCGCAAGCTCGCATCTCAAATATACATAATATCAAGAAGTCAATCCCTTGGTAAAAATTCTGGACCAGACCCTGCCTATAACTAAGAGCCCAGTTCAGGTGGTTTAGTCGCCACTGGTCCCCAGTTCTGGTAAGCACGACTCTCCGGTGGGGGCCCCTAGTCTGTTGGAAGGTATAAGATACATGTTTATTCAAGAATCTGTATCATCCTACACAACATAAACATCAACTTTGTTTAGTCAGAGATCAACAACAAAAGGGTTTTTGGGTTCATTGCTCAACTTGCTGACTCAACTTTGTGTGGGGACACAAATATGAAACTTTTTGATTAGTCAAATAGTACCGCATGTGTACCCACTTTTTTCAAATCCTAATTTCTCACGTACGCGAAGGAGAAAGATTGGGATAGCGATGTATGACAATGCATGTATTTATTGCGAAACATGTGATACCTATAAACCTAGCGTAGTTGCACTATGCAGCAATCCTTTTGCTGATAGGGACAGTGTTTACCTGTGCACACTACTGTTTTATAGCTCTGCTCAAAGAAACCCATACAACATCTTCATATAATACCGCCTCTAACACTGGTTTAAAGATATCCAAATCTTGTTATTAAAGTGGATTGGATTCATGTATATCTCCATAAGTTTCATTCTAGGATAAGGTAATAGAGTGCTAGGTAAAAATATTTAAGCTAATCCAAATTAACGTAATCCTTCAATAATTCCTCTCGTGTTAATCATAAGTAGTACATCAATAACCAACATTAGTAAACATGATCACCCGAAGCCTCCAATAATAAAATTAGAATGTATCTCAAATTTGATTAATAGATATTGATTTAGATGAAATTTAATTGAATTACCTAGATATCATCTAATTACCATCTCTCCACATCTAAAATAGTATACGATAACCAAGTTATTTTCTGTATCAAACTTCTGATATTGACCCCAGGACTAAACAAAAAGAACATTTCAAACGTGATTCAACGGATTCAGTAGTGTATTCAATACACATTGACACTAAGTGTAATAGTAGCCTTCAATATTCCGAACTATGAAAAATAACTAACGATGGAGAGGTTCTAGACGGGGAGGTCTAATAACGTCACAAGGTTCACGTACATTGAAATATCACTAAGGATCGTAGGAGAGTGCGAGTGGTTTCCTAATTCTTTAGATTACATTTCCGTTTAAAAAAATAAAACGTCTGCCACACTGGGTGGGCAGTACAGCTTCCTCTCTTCACTTATTGAAACATGGACAAATAGATTACTGAAGAATCATCCTGAGGCAATTTACTAGTGCGAGTCTAAATTTGAATGATATCGGACTGATAGATCTTTTGAGAAATCGGTGTTTCAAGTAATGCATGATGTCGCATGTGCACACCCTAACATCAATCCAACGGCATTGAATATCTAAGGTATATAGGGGACCAACCAAGAGCTAATAGGTTTGTTCTGTAACAACCAATTTCAGATGTGAACATACGAAATGATTACTGCAACCACTCGCAATGAAATTCATTGAACAGAATCCCGAGACTTTTACCCAGGTAACTTCCAAATTTGAACGAAAAAGGACCGATGATAGATCGTGAGGAATCAACGTTTCAGGAAATTCACTTTTGAGCAAGCGTAAACGATAATGTTCATCTGTCAGCGATGGAAATGATTGGGGATTGTCCAGGGATGAACCCGCACAATGTCAGAAAACTTCATCAAAACCGGTCTTTTAGTCATCGGAGTTTCACCTGAGTCAACAAATTTTAGTTTTGCACATGTGCAACAGTTGATGCACATGTTAATTACTTTCTTGCATATGCCTAAATAAGTACCCCCACGTTTGAACGAAATCAGACCCAAGAGATCATACGGAATCGACGTTACAGTGAACTAACTTTTACGCAAGTGCACACACCACTATTCAGCTGACGGCAAGAAAATTTTTAAAGAACCGCCTAGGTACTAAGCCGCACATCAAAATGTCATCAAAAATCTGACTAAAACTAGTACAGTTGTGGGTTTGATAGAGAATTCAGACAGACGAACACCGAACCCAAACTAGTAACTCTGAAACGCAAAAAGCAAGTTGAAATTTTGATTTGGAGTGCAAAAATATTTTCGACTTTTTGTACGAACACTTCCTTCGGTAGGGAGGAAAAAAAAATATGGACTAACCCATGGACATCCACGTCTGTTTTAAATATTCACTTTATAATCCCTGCTAACAGATGGGGATAATCGATAACTAATCTAACTAGCCTACTCGTCAATAATTTTACCAGGACATATTGTTTTTATACGTTAGGTTTTTGAACACACTATGTGTTTACTTCAAGTGGAGATTAGCAAAATGAATATGTAACGTATTTATTTGTAAAATTTCAAGGCTCTCTAGGTTATATGTGGTTCCCAAAGAATTAGTAAAATCAAAATGTAGCAATGTCAGATCCAGTTTCACCTTCGAATCTCATCTCCATAAAGTTATCATACTGAAGGATAGATTTCCATGGAGTCATTATATTGTCTCAATACATTATATGTAAGTAAAATAAGATTTGTTGGGGTCTTGAGGTTCAGTCATAAAGTGTACCACTATTTTTCTAGGCCAACGTTTCGGTATATTTTTATACTATCCTCAGGGCTACAAAGAATTGCACCAGAGAGTCAGACAATTATAGGCAAGAATAACAAGGAATAAATTGTACATATGTACCTAATTATTATAGAAGTATCTAGCTATGTATATTAATGGACCAACATAATTTTAATCTATTTTCTCAATAAGTATTATACGAGTATATATACATATATGTAGGGGACTATATGTTGACTATGTAGTTGAAATGATAAAGTTATCATACCTTAGATAGGGGGTGGGTTAAACCTCAATTACATCTAGGTGCTGGATACATCTTGAACTTGACTTTCAAACTTATTGTAGATCAATTGCCGAAAACTTTTATTAAAACTGAATTAAGTATAATGAAGATTTGAATTGTAATGAAGAGAAACTCGTGTGTAAATCAATATCAGATAACGAATGTGTAACGGTCAACTGTTGGTTTGTGCTATGGTGGGTGGTGGTGGACGCAGAACCTTCTGTGTTCAGGCATTTGATTTTACATTCAACAATATTATGAATGATAGTTATAATTTCTTAAAAGTAGAACAATTATGGGGTGAAAAAAAGAAAAAATATATATTATTAGAAAGGTTTAACTTGTTCCTTAAAGTCTAGTTGTAGGTACATTGGCAAGGGGGCGTGACTATATTGTTGAAAAACAGGAATTGTGTAGGTAGGTACCTACCTACTTCTCTTTTGTATTTTTCCCCCTTGTATCACAAAATTGTAACTTCAGTCTATTATATTGCTGATAACGATAGTACTTATGTGCTTACTATCATTGGGTAGGTACTTATAGCACCAGTGGGCTACTGCTAGGTACATAATTGTTATATGTTCCTATTTCTCATAATCCAATTCAAGTTAAATCTTATTATCTATCACAATGCCAATGCCAATGTACCTACAACTAGACTTCTTTCTTAGCAATTCTTTGTAGCCCTGAGGATGGTATAAAAATATACCGAAACGTTGGCCTAGAAAAATAGTGGTACACTTTATGACTGAACCTCAAGACCCCAACAAATCTTATTTTGAACAAAGCAGTCAAGAAACCAAACCTTATCATTATATGTAAGCTCACTGATTACTAAAAATAACAAACTTGTATTATATAATTACAAAAATATTTCACATAGGATACGGGTACTACTAATGATTGTTTTTCAAGGTAACGCGGCGCTTACTCTTCTGATGTTAATGGATGTATTTGTTAATGACTGAACAGTTTTGAACTCAATTAAACGCTTCAAGAGCCCTGAAGCGAGAGCTGAAATGACATCCCACAGACGTTTAAATGGATTCCATAGCGCCAGGCGAAAGACAAACTTTCTTTCAAAACACCCTCAAATAACGCGGGTATTGCTAATCTGTTTACGGATTTTTTCTCTGGGTATATACGCGAGAGTAATAGCAACAACTTGAATATGAAAATACCACAGAAATTGATTAGGAGTCATGGATCAAGTGCTACTCGAACAAAACAAAACCTAAAGCTAAGTTAAGAAAATAATTGTCACCTAAAAACCATCTCAATAAAGGTTCAGCTAGAAATGATACGAGTATTGTAATGAATTTAGGGGAAATAGTTACTAACCGCGTAAAAACGGAAACAGTTCGTTGAGCGTTTGTGGTGTTTGAATAAGGACCTACAAATTTTTCAATCGAGTGAAGATTTTCGGGCGATATGTTTAACAAAGTGGACCTTCAGTAAGCGGAATACCAGAGGTAGAGTTATACCTTTGCTTGGGTTATGTGTAGAATATTTACCAAAGACAAACGTACAAAGAAACAAAATCATGCAAAAACCGGTGAAATGCAGAAAACATGTAGAGCTTTGATTAGAGAGCGAAAAATCATTCAACTTTCCGCAACAACAGAAAGCAACTCTACCTTTGGTTGCGAGGAAGAAAAATTTCCCATTGTTAGGCAGGTTCCTTCTATCACATTAATTTGTTGCGAATCGTACTGGAACCATTACCACTTTAGAAAAAACATTGTATTTAACGTATATTGAATCCAGAAAGAATGTACTTTGTATATATAGGTACCATGTACGATGGTATACATGTATGTACTTTGTATTCATAACATACATGTGTTGTATTCAACAACGGCAATGGTAAGGGCTAAACATGGTTATTCATCCGATTAGCATTTGAGCGAATCTTTGGTAGTTAGTTGTAGTTCTAGATGCTGAGCATGGGACATATAATCTCCTCTATGCTATTCGCAACATGTACATATACTATGTTCATCTCCTCACCCGCCATCAGATCTACATCAACAAATCGATGTAATAGCCCGTCCATCCATTAACGAAATTCGTCTATTGAGGTGGCGAATGAGGAATTTGTGACGACACCAATTAGTCTACAAATCAGATAGGGTCCAGCCAACTAATTATCCTTGCAATAATCAGGACGCCGTTATATTTTCTTCGCTGTAATCGTAGTTTCAGTGGCTAATGAGGTCAAGGAACTCGATAACCAAACTAGCTGCGGATTTCTAAATCTAAACAACAACGAGAGCGATGTGCATGTGCCACGAAGTTTGTGACCCCCTCCTTATCCTCCTGGCTAATTCAAAAGTATAGGTCAAGGTCGAATTCGGCTTTCCTTATATAACTGCAAAATCGTCAAGAAATTTTCCAGAAACTGCTGCGCTCCAGTAGACAATCGAACAATGACCTTATAATACATTTCGGATCATGGGAACCGAATAAAGAACGCGCTTCGGAGACAATAGGAAAATTTGAGACCCACAACACTAAAACTCCAAGTTTTGATGTTTACGAAGTCTGGTTACTTATGTTTTGCCCTGTCAGTTAAGCCGCCGGTGTGTACGTCCGCAAAGTTTCTAATTGATACGACATGTATAGAAATCTAATGACATTTTTAGAGATTATTGACGAATGAAACCATCGAATGGTCGTGTTCATGTTTTTTCATTTTACATTGGCACACGAACGCGAAATGCGTTACTTTCAAGGAGAGACACTGTTTAGGGGGGGAAGAAATTTTCTTATGGTTCTCGCTTACAACCAAATCGTTGCTACGGAACTGTATCTTTGCCATTTTTTATTTCACAAAAATCAATTTGTAGAATTTTTTTTTTACTCACTACCGAAGGTAAGGAAGCTTTGTGTTCTTGCAAGAAGTCGAAAAAAAATAATCCTCCAAAATCAAAATGTACATGTTTTTCACGTTTCAGAGCTTGATGATCTATTCTGTGTCTGTCTGTCTGAGGGTGTTTCTTTACTAGTGCCTCCAGGTCACGTTCAACACTATTTATCAAGTTTTGGTCCGATTTAGATTAAATTTTCAGGGATTGTGCGGAATAGCTTCTAGATGAACCCTTATAACTTTCATTGCCGTCGGATCGATAGTAACGCCTGCGAATGCGAAAACATGGATTTCTTAAAACATCGATTTCCCATAATCTATTGGTCCTAATTCATTTAAACTCAGGGGCTAGATGGGTATGTGTTACAGGATCACGCCCTAATAATGTTATCGCAATTGGTTGAGCTATGCGAAAAACTAAGTTTGGGTGACATAGGCAAAACTCCGAAACTAATTGACCGATTCTGGGGAAATATTAAAAGATTGAGTCGGTTTGCTCTTAGATGGTCCCCTATAAATTTCATTTCATCATTCGATTTCGGATCGATATACTTGCAAGCGCAAACGTGAATTTCTAATAACATCGATATCTCACGATCTATTGGTCCGATTTAGTTCCCATCGGGAAGTACTTAGGTATAATGGGGAACATTCATCTGTTGGAATTTCACACTTTTGACCTCAGATACGGAAACGGGTGTTCTTTACTAGTGCCCCCCCCCCCCCCCCCCACCCCACCATTTTCAACATGAGATCTTCGTTCTTTCGCCAAAAAATCAAGCATTTCAAAAGAAAGGAAGAGTTCGTTGGACAAACCTGTTTGAGCACATTAAATTGGTCAAAAAATGACAAATGGTGTTTTTATTTTTATTTTTTATTTTTTATTTTTTTTTTTTTAGCAGAATAGGGTAAAGGCACCAGTCATTGGCCGACCCCCAGTCATTGGCCACCCAGTTTTATAAGCTAGTTTTTTACAACACAGATGTCTCTTGGATCGTTTTAAATGTTTTTTGCCATCGAAGTGTGTAGTCTAGAAGGCAGTGGGATGTTGAACGTTATAGTGAAACCTCATAGAAACCTCCCAAACTCATTTAATGTGGTGAAAGTGCAAGACGAAAGATGATCACCCCTGTTTCTTGTGAAAACGGTAAGCATACCTCAACTCATTCTTAAGGGTTTGATGTGGTGCTTTTCAAATTAGGTGAACTTTTTTTTGTGTTTGCATGATCGCTAGTTGATTATTGATCAATTGCTGCCACCAGGACATAAAATTCTCATAAATTGTAGAAAATATAAGGCCGGCCAATAACTGGATGACAAAAAGAGTGATTCCTCCAGTCATTGGCCGGGTGGCTAATAACTGAAATGATGCAAAATTTTCCTACCCCAATCATTGGCCAGATGGCCAAAACTGCCAACAGCGCTTATTTAAATGGTTCATATAGGTCCCATTCAAGTTTTATTATACGAAAATGTGTTTTCCGATCGTAATGAACGAAAGTGTAGAGAAAATTGTAAGATACCACGGCTCCCTGAATGGTGACTACCCCTCGTATCGCCGCATATTATCAAGCGCCTTCTTAGCTCGGGAGATAGCGCATTCGATGCACATGCACTATCTCTATCATGCACGATGTGGGACTGCACTATCTTTTTTTCTTGCTATCGCATATTTTAACACTTGCGCCTGTACCGGGGTAGGCCATATAGGTTCAGTGGCGGTCAATGTCATGTTGGATTTGTTAACCATTGGGAAAATATGATTAGGGACGTCTAGAGATGGTTAGGGATGGGTGGGATTGACATAATTTGTCTAGGGCTATAACCAATACTAGGATTTTGAGTATTTCTATACTGCATTAGGTGAATGTTTATATTTTGTCCCGTTTTCTAAAATTTTTGCATAATTTGTTTCACTATCCTCACTCCCATTTCTGCTAATGACCTTGTGCATAAAGGGGGATACTAATGGTCAAACTTATTCCATTTTTGCTAAACATTTTTTGAATATTGCACTGCTAAATGGGTTGTTATCCATTATTAATTCATCAGGGTCTCCAGAAAGGACAATCCGACTTTCTTGACAAAGCTGAAATGATGAAATATAGTCATGAAACCAATGAAATCATAACAAACCTGAAATTATGATATTAGTCATTGATATAAACCGACATGCCAGACCAAAAAACTAATTTTATAGCCTTAGTTTTTTCTATTTTTTTTTAGCGAATAGCACCAGTCAAAAAGTGCGTTCGTTATCCATAAAGTTTGACGTTTTGTTCTTCTTTTCAGTTTTTCTTTAGAGCTAGATGTTCAATTTTTCGCTTCAGTAGTCACCTGTAACCTATGCACCAAGTGATTTGGAAGTTGGGGCTCCATAGAGCTAGGCCAACATCATCAGGTGTCTTTGAGCCATCAGTGAATATAAGGGTGTGTCCAACTTATCGCTGGGTTGCCTCAGTGTAGCGACATCTGAGGATGATGGGGGGAGGGGGGGGGGTATTGCTCTTGACCCTGACTTTGATATGAAGTCCAACACGCATCCCAGACAAGGTACAGGGAGGAACAGGGGGCACCTCATATGAAACCAGTGTATGTCTCTATGCTATCCCACCTTGTGAGCTCCTGAATACGAATACCCAATGGGCGAGTTCGTGTTTGAAGCCTGGAATACGCCTCATCTAGGGAGGGTATGGAGACCACTTCATACAGGGGGTGTCCTGGGAAATAGCGCAAGCGTTCTGCATAACGAAGTGCTAGCAGATTTCGCCGAATTATGAGTGGCTGACTGTGCGCAAGCACCTGACGGGAGGCTGTCGGGGTAGTACGGAAGGCCCCAGTAGCCAAACGAAGACCCTTGTTCAATGTAGGTTCCAGCTTATGCAGCAAGGACTTTCTTGCTGAGCCATAAACTGCAGACCCATAATCAATTCGGGATCGCACCACTGCATGGAAAATCCTCAAGAGAACATCGTGCTAGGTACCCCAACTATAGTTGGAAAGGGCCTTGAGCCACTGTACACCCCGCATGGCAGCTTGGCGCAAGTACTCAATATGCTGGGTCCACCGCAGCTGGCGGCCAACTATGAGACCAATGTTACCTATTCTAATGTTTCGAGAACCAATGTTACCTATTCAGGTCGGAAAAAACTGCCAAAGTACCTACCTAGTAAATATAAAGTATATTTCGTTAATTATAAAAATGTTAAAACGTTAATGAATGAAACCTTTTTCAAATAAATGTGAGAGATTAATTTGATTTCTCATAGTTACAGCCACAAATCATCAGTTCTTATGGAAAGTTTACCGACAAAGTGGATCAGAAAACACTGAATTTAGGGTGGCCAATGACTGGTGACAAGGTGGCCAATATTAGGAACTCCCGGCCAATGACTGGTGGAAAACAGATTTTTCAAAACTCATTGAAAAAAATACTTGGTAGATCTTTTATTTGTTTAAAATTGCTACTGTATTACATTGTTTGGATGTTTAGCTTCCTAAAACCTTAGGAAAGAAACAAATACCTTCAAAAATAAAGCGGGTAAGGTGATAAACATTGCTAAGTGGCCAATGACTGGTGCCCTTACCCTATTACTCAAATAAAGTTTATCAACTATCTACAAAATCACTAAATCGATCAAAAAAATCTAGAAAATCGATAAAAATGTAAAAAATTGTAGAAATCCAATATCTTTGTTTAAATAATAGAATGTTATTTAGAACAAATTTTTCAGCAATAAAATTGATAGTTAACAATTTTTTGCAGACAATATGACGAATTTGAGCAATAAAATTAATAGTTAACATTTATTTTGCAGACAGAAAATTTCAACTTCAGCGTTGCTAAGTGATGGGAGGCCGAAAATCATAATGTGAATATCGTAAACGTTAGCGTCTAAGACGTCCAGAATAATTAAAATTGATTTAGCAATGCAAAATAGCCAATTTTTACCGAGTTGTGTCACAACAATCACATGTGAACTCTGACATGTCTTGAATAGTGGTGGCAGGAAATCATTAAATGGATGGTAATACAAAACATATGTACAGTGACTAACTCCTGTAACCCATTGCCATCCATTTTTTAAAAAAAAAATTTTTTTTTTTTTTAATATTTTTTTTATTCAACACATTTCAAAACGTGAACAAAGAAATTGAGGAGGTTAAAAAATTGTTTTTCTTTGTCGATTACAAAGAATCATTATTGTGAAATGTAGGTATTGAAAAAAAGCTAACCACGTAGAATTATACCGATAATTCACCTGCAAACTCCAATTCACCTCCAAACTCTCTATAATAAAAATAAAAACCAAAAATTATAGAAAAGCTTTGAAAATTCGCTCATATGGTCATGCTGCATGACTGGAACTTTATCTACTATTATCATTTGAAACATCCCAAGAATGATCAACGAAAATTAATTATGGTTTGAAAAAATTGACGGGCAGTAGTAAAGTTTTTGCCGAGTGAAAAACTTTACTACTGCCCCCACTTCCAAACAGCATTAACCACGGGATAATACAATACAGGTCTGTCTGATGAAGCAGATATACACTTTGATCGAAAGTTGGGGGATTGAGAGTTGATAACTTAAGTATGGCTGGACTTCTTCCCGTCCAATCTCAAGAGAGTCTGGGGAATTACCCTCAACTCCCCAATGTGATATATTCCTCTAACTAACCTATATTTTACCAAACGTGCTAATTTAGGACTTTTTATTTATTTTTGAGATGAGAAAAAATAATTTTTTTATTTATGTGTTTAATTGGATTCATTATGATATGAACGGTGTGTATAATTCGGTGGTCTAGATATGCTCGCGAGCTCGCATCTCAAAAATTAAAAAAATATCCAAAATCAATCCTTTTAGTAAAAACAGATTAGTTGGACAAATTGATCCGAACAGAGCTGAGTGCAACAGTCATTACCCAACTAATTGCTTGACGGTTTTTTCCCCAAATATTGTTTAAAGTTAAGCCCTGGGGGCAGTAGTAAAGTTTTTGCTTAGTGAAAAACTTTACTACTGCCCCCCCCTCCCCCCCATTTTTCAAAATCATAATTAATTAATGTTAACCATACGTGGGATGTTTCAAATGATAACGGTGAGAAAGAGGGAGTTTGAAGAGTCCAAATAGTATTTTCAAAATGAAAAAGCGATATTTTGAATGGGTGAAATCTCGCGTTGAAAATGGTGAAAGGGGGGGGGGGGGGGCACTAGTAAATAACACCCTGGAAAACCACAGGAAGCAATTTTCAGCTGAAAAGGCCGTTTAGTTTGGGCAATGAACGGGTTGGAAGATGACGCAGTAGTGCAACAAGAGAGCTGAAAGTCTCTCTCTCCCCCCCCCCCCCCCCCCAGCGGGAGAGGGAGGCCGCAACGTCATCGTGCAAATGAAATTCAAGAGCCGGTTTACAGCCGGTTTACCCTTCATATGGCACATTTTCGGAAAGCTATAGTTCAGAACCTTCTATTGAGCAATAGAAAATAGCCACGAAAATTGTCATTCGTATTTTTTTTTTTACTTCGCTCGCAATGGTTGTTGTAATCATAGTACAAGTACATACCCGAACCAGAAATTGGTTGTTTCGAAGAAAACTCCGAGACTAGTAGACCAATTTTGATCATTAGTCTAATTATTATGCAAGTTAACTTTTAGTTGATCCCCAATGTATACCTTAGATGGCGAATGCCGTTGGATTGATGGTAGGTATATAGGGTATGCGGTACGATACATGAATTATATCTCTTTTCACATATTAGTTATGTCTACATGGAAAGTACTGTTCTGTTTTGCTTTCAATTGTTGTCACTCGTAATTTATTTTTTTAATTAATTCTACACGCTCATGCTATTGTACCACTCAATTCGGCAGACGTTTTTATTCTTTTATAAAATTAAATTATTTTTCTAAAATCCCATACCTAGAAAAAATGGTTGCAAAGATGAGTGGATAAGAACATCCAATCCTGACGCACTCCTATCGCAAAATTTACCATAAGCAAATGTAATATTGGGAAACATTGGTTTCAAACATGATGCTAGCGACATTTAGGAACATTTTCTTCATTTAAATCGGTTTGAACATCCATGAAATGCCAACTCATTCATTTTTATCCGTTAGGGCATGTCACCTCACAATACATCTGTCCTGGGAACGAGAAATAGTAAATTCTGAAATTGTAGCATTTTAATATCAGTAGCCAATGAATTAGGGCAATCGTGATATTCGTGAAACACGTAGACCTCCTACAGTTTTCCATTTATTTTGAAGTATATTATGTTGATACACGAGATTGTCTTTCAAGTAAGTAGTCAAGTCAATTTTAACCGCTTCACATAAACGATGAATCCTTGTAACATGAATAACTATTACAATTCATATCCGGCTCTTCTAAAATTTAGAGGGTATAGTTCGGAATGACTCGATTCCACAACTTCCATTTTCATACAATTTTGATAACAGTTTCAGTGATTTACCCAAGAAGAATCTTAATGAAATTAATTGTTCACATAAATAGCCTCTCCTTGTGCGCAAACATGAAACCATTCAACGTATATTTTTTGCTACCCAATTATTCGGAGGACATTTCGGGCGTAAAATGAAAATAGCTCTCAATCAATTGCATAATAGTCGGATCAATAATAATATTGCTTGCGCTTGAAGTCCTTAAAACAAGCGAAACCTACCGTTGTTGATAGAGGGTTTTAGGGATTGACAATGTGAAAATTTTCAATTTCCGAACCCAAAGAGGGAGGACTGAATTTTGAACATTTACCTCAACCTTTCCACTCACACTCGGTGTAGGCAGAATTTAACGGTCTTCTATGTTGCCAAGTATAACACTGGGTAGTATGGGATTAAATGAAAAAGTTTGACCTATTTTATAGGTACTGTTGGGGTTCCTGTACTCTCATAATAATATAATCATCTACAGGATCATGCATGGCCTGCTGCGTTGAACCTATTTGACTGTCTTTTCAAGGAAGTTTCCTAGTTTTGACTATTGCTTAATTAGCGTCAAGTGTGTCAAAAGGGAAACTGCAATCGGAACGACTCCAAGAGCAGCCACGTTAACCCTCACTCACTAGATGAAAGGTGGCATCATGATCTTCATTGGCAGATCCGATGGGAAATAATAATGATAATAACAATTATATGCCGCAAAGCAAGGCATCGTCGTACCCTGCGGTAAGGGGTATAGCAATGACTACTCGGTAACCCCACCCAACTAACCATTATTCAGACCTCCTAGGAAGTTGGGGTAATGAGAGAGCCAAAAGGTCACACAGACCAGTGACCAAACCCTGCCATTTCTCATGCTAGATGGAATTAATTGGCTCTATGCTGCGTGTATAATAGATCTGATCCTAAACGCGTGTCAACATCTCAATGAAGTTATCCAATGGCTATCCTCTCAACAGCAAAGTAGACTCATCGCTATGCACTCCCACATGGCATGGCACCCTAATAAAAGTTATGGTTGTGAACGAAAATTGTGGCTCGGTGCACCGTGTGGCGATCAACAGAACTCGAGTCTCGAATCGTGTTAAGCTTATTTAGGATGCCACCACAGATGAAATCATTCCCAAAACAACTGGCATTGTCTAACAGTCAGTATCAATGGCTACAGTTCTGCTGCAAACACAGTAACTGGTAGTAGGCGTGTAGTGAGGTTACTTGGGGTCTCATAGAGTGTGGCCTACACCATCATGTGGGGGAAAAAAACAACGTTCGAATCAAGAATCGTGTTTTTTGTTTGTGCCCTTTGTTAGTTTCATATGAGTGTAAAGCTAACCTGTCTGTGTCCTCTCAAGTCCTCAACTTTCATTTGATTTTGATGGAATTTACGGTGATTGACTGGGTTAGTTAGTTATGTACTGAATAACTACCCACTCATTTCTGGAGCTAGCCTCTGCACTTTTGCAAACATGAAATTTTCGCACATGCATAGCTCAGCTGCAATAATCATTGGATCTGGATTAAATGGAATGGTCTTCTGATATGGATTTCAGTGCACTTGAAGAAAAGGTATTCGCATCGCCCGAGGGATGAGACTAAAATCCTTGCAACTGCTATTCCTCGCCAAATCTTCGCTAGATTTTGAATACATTTTCGGATAAAGGAGTGCCCACAAATTTGCACAGGACTATCTTGCACGCATATTATTATATCGATGATTCTGCAGCAAATTTATTTTAAAATCCGTTTATTGCTATGTAAATGAAGAGCAATTTCATTGTTCAAAACAAGTTTATGATTAAGACATACAGTAGCGCAACCGGAGTTAATTGACCATGATAATCAGAATTGACCTGAGATAATCAGATAGCGGAAATGACGTATAAATTTTGTAGTATGAGACGAATAGGTCGTCAATATCGAACAACTTGAGTTTAGTAGAGGCGTGTAAAGGAAGCAAAAGGCCAGCAAACGAAGCTGGACACTAGACAATCGTGATCCGCATAGAAATGATTCAGGAGCCGATCGGACTCAACTAAATTGTCTTAGATGCAAGTCATCAGGATTTATAAACACCGAGGGAGATCGAAATCGTTCGCTTCGGCACCTTTGATCTCAAAACTTCAATACTTCAAATATTGTCAACAATAATCACAACACGATCAAACATTCTGTAATTTTACTTTCCTATCTACCAAGATAGCAGAAGCTTAGTTATCCCTTTTGGGGAATGAAATATTATAAAACCTCATCCAAAATGATAATTTCTACACGCACAGTACATTTTAGACGTGGAGTTCTGAACAATTTCGGTAATTTTCATGTCTACACTGAATCCGATAATCGTTGAAACGGGGAAAAACATACAAAAACACATAGACCAAGAAATACAGATTTCGACAACATTTTCAGGGGTTGTACAGACTAGACCCAAGATGGTCCCATATGCAATTATTTTCCCATATTAAAATGTGTAGCTTCTGCACGCGTTTACATTTAAAATCCTCTGATTACACCTAGAAGATGATACTATTAACTAATGAATCGATTTCTTCAAATCGTGTATTGAAGACTCCTAATGTTGTAGGTCTTATCACTTATTACCCATGTACATTTCGAAGCGAAGATGTATTCCTTTGGTATTAAGTCATTGATGTTAGTCGCAGTTTGTAGACCATTAGGTAAAGTTAATCAATGAGTAATTATTTGAAAAATAAAGAGTAATGAAGGTTAATTTATAACTTTTGTGAATAATTCGTCCTCGATCACATTCCCCTCCGGTCGATAGACTGCATACATATCACGGCAGAAAATAAATAAAAACCACCATGTATGATTATAAATCAGGAAAGCGATACTTGTATACTGCCTTCAGATTTAGCCTTAGATTTATAGTTGAACACAAAATATAGTTCTGTGAATACTAATCAGATAAGATTTCAAAAGATTTGGTATTTGCGTTTTATACACTTTTTAATGAAAGATTTCTGATTTGGGTTTAAATTGAAATCAAGAAAGTAAAAGCTGTTCTGGCTGTTCGAATAACTTATCTGAGACCCTTCTGGTTTACAAGAAAGCAAAATATCTTCAAGAAACGATAAAATGTATGAATTCTTTCCACTCGGAAAAGAAACATATTTGATTAAATAAGAATACCAAGAGTTCCCAGACACATATCCCATTAACAGCCACTTACTTAATTACTTAGCAAGTACTTAACAATATATGTCAAGGTGATGATGGTCCTCAAAATATGTAAACCTATTCGAGGGTGACACTTGGAATATGTCCAGTGCCGCAAACAAATATAGTTTTGAAATCTTGAAATATAATTTTAATGATGCGAGAATTTTACATAGTTACGTCGTTTAGTGCACGATTTAATAGTCAAGACACAGTGTTGTACGGTATTGAAAGCGAATTTACATAATCTGTATTTTGTGTACACTTTAGTCAATGTAAAACGAGACAGGTACCTTATCTTACCCGACATAATTTATTTACTATCATCTCCGCTTGTTCAATAACGCTTGCTTCAGGATCAAAAAGTTTTTTAACATAGCAATTTGGAATTTAAGAATGCATCGAGCATACTTGCAAAATCTGGAGTAAAAATCCACTAGCCATTCAACACCAGCTTAAGTGATCTATTTACAACTTGAGTATACTTGTATTATTAGTATATACTTTTTAATGGTCATTAATAAAACGTTGATTCAAAAGGTTCCATGTTAGCCAACCTTTATTTCAGGCTTACACTTAGGGTATTTCATATTATATAGAGAGCAAAACTGTGGTAATAGTTTCAATACTTCCGTTTGAGAAATTATGTAACTAATTCTGGATACATCAGGATACGTTTTATTCATACATACGCACAATTTACTAATCATGACCCCCCGATGTGCATGATGTACATTACTTACGAGCTCATCCTTTCTTTTGGAATTCTTGATTTTTTGGCGCAAGAACGGAATTATTATCTCAAGAAGAGTTACCGTCTGGAATCACACACACAAAAACACACACATACACACACACACACACACACACACACACACGCACGCACGCGCACACACACACACACACACACACCTTTTTTTTTTTTTTTTTTTTTTTTTTTTTTTTTTTTTTTTAGAAACCTCCCCTCAAAGACGGAGGGGGCACGCCATTAAATTGGAAAATAACAAATAAAATAAAATAAAATAAAAAAAGTGGGGAGGACGCCCAGGTTTACCCGACGCCGGCTCTAGGGATAAGGGAAGTTGCAGGACGAGGAGGAAGAATGGGATGAAAGGAAGTGCCCCTATAGAATGACCACCAGTTCAAGTAAGAACCCCTCAGGACGCGGGTGGTGATACCACGGAGTACTCCTGCAGAGATGCCCAACTCGAGTAACTCCGTGGCGCTTTTCCCGCACCACACCCCGCGCCATGACACGGTCGCGGCAATGACCTTGATGTTACTAGGTGCCACTCCTTTTAGCTCAGATATCGCTTGGCGCAGATTATTTCTATCATATTTACTTTTCTTAGCCCGCCAGGTCTGCTCCATGTCCACGCTGCCACTGACAACCTGGACATCCAGGATTATGGCAGACCCGTCGGGCTTGATCGCAACGATATCTGGCTTCTTGCCCCGGTCACTCGGCATGTGATATTGTCTCTCCCTTTCGACATCCCAAACGCTGGATGACAAAGCACCTGCTATCTGCATGGCAACCGCATTGTGACGTAGAATGTGGCCACCGTGAATACGAGGACACTGTTGCACCACATGATAGAGATTCTCATTTTTATCCTTTCCTGCGACTAATCCTCGAACACCTCACCGAGGTGGCTAGTGTAGCCACCAGGACGGTATGAAAATGGCAATAGCCGCGGGCACCAATGCCCACTGAAGCCCATTCTACCCACTGGGAAGAAATGGCGGATTCAGAGCACTGTCGGAGTTCTTTACCATCTACTGACTCATGCAAAGCAGCAGCAAACTCATTTTCAGGATATGTTTGTCAAAATTTGAACAATAAAAATCTATGCAACTCTGAAAATCGATTTATTTATTATTCTTTGGTTTCCACATGATGCCGGGATGCCGGACCCCCCCCCCCCCCTCACCATGGCCACCACCCCTCCCCTCTCCTTAAGGGGAATTCGCAATCAACCGCACTCACAATTGAAGGTAATAAAAGTTGTTGATGTTGTTATAAAATCTGAAATCTACAAGTTCATAGTGACCAGTAAATTGGGCTAATAACGAGTTGACAAGAAATTAGATCATCATCAAGTTCTTAAAGTTGAAGCATTTTCATAAGAAACACCCTAAATCAGAAACGATACTCCTCTTGGAACAATACAAAATAGAGCATACCTACGGGAATCTACTCGTAATACAAGGCTTCACACCGATTTCCTAACGTTTGCTATTGGTGTTTTTCTGTGTGAAACCAAGTAGGTACATATGAGGCTGTCTTAAACTCTATTTTAGTGATTCTAAATCCAATGAATGTTTGATGACGATTTGGGGGTGGGGGGGGGGGGGATGACACTTACACACAGAATCATGCGTGTACCTATTTTCATCAAATATGGAGCATTATTCTGTTAAAAAATTATGAATGTAACGATTTTTAGCCATTTTTAAAAATTTTTAGTGTTTTTTTTTCAGCACATTTTTTGAAAGTTGACCAATTTAATGTGCTCAAATAGTGCTGGCCCACGAACTCATCCTTTCGTTTCGAATGCTTGATTTTTTGGCGCAAGAACGGAATTTTATCTCAATCCTAAGGAGAGTTATCGTCCGGAATGACACACACACACACACACACACACACACACACACACACACACACACACACACACACACACATACACACACGCACACGCACGCGTGCACACACACACACACACAAACTAAACACGCACACAAGAGTTAAAATCCAGGAATTGTTTTAGAATGCCTCAAAACGGATTTCCATGGAGAGAATTTTGGGAAATTTTCATTTAAAACATTTTTTGATCCATTTCACAATAGCTTCTTTTCCTAAGAAAATTCGCTAGCAGAACTATAATGATGATAATGATGGATCTGATGTCAATTGTAGCAGGCGTCCACCTCTAAGAGGATTCTAAACATTTGAAATACTGGGAATTAAACCATTCTATGGGGATTCTGCTGAAGCCGTCATCAAGCTAATCTGTTTACCGAGCGGAAACCAGGAGATACAAATGATATTTAGCGACTGGACCTCTCAGCGCCATCACGCTAAAGGATGTTGCCTGATTTCTATATAGGATTCATCTCGGTTGGCAATGTTATCATTCGGGAATTCCACAAGCCAACTTTTTTGTTTGGCAAAACTCTAATTAACCAAAATGCTGAACCGTGACTAAGAATTTAATTCGATGCCAAAGAAATATATCTGATATTGGGATGGTATATGTTTTCCACATCTTACGACACAAATCGACAGTGTAATCAAATCCAAATTGAATTTATTCTTTCTATTTTTAGCAATTCACCTAATATTGAAAATCTCAATTTAATTGGCGTGCTAGGGAAGGATTATTTGTATAGCTTTTTGTTTCGTCATCAGGAGAACCCATAGTACACTTAGTATTGTAGTAAAATTGCCTTAACAGCTGACAAGGCACGATCGCATGCAAGTGGAACTGGCACTTCCGCACATTTTCGCAGCATAGTAATATACCACCTCTGCGAACAAAATTTCAACTATTTCTAACTTTAAATTGATGATAACGATGAAATTTCACTTTTTCTGAAGACCATTGACACCTTTATCTCAATTCTTCTCTTTCCATACTGTTTGTCCGTTTTCCACGCTTTCGGGGATCTCCCAATAATTGATCTGATTGGGAATTATCTTTGGATTACTCTAACTTCAAATTTAAGCTTGCGTTTAGCGTAACGAAACATTTTTTGTGACGCTTATACTAGAATGATTCCGTTTGGCTGTATGTTCGTTACATCCAAAACTCGGCTCTCAGGCCACCTAGAGACCTCCGGCTTTTATTAAATGGTTGTGTAATAAAACGTCCATATTTCCCCAAATTTGGGCAAACTAGTAGGTCCGCTGACCAGAATGCGAAAGATTTATCATAATGATTGGAAAGTTCCAGTTATGCAGCATGAACCTATGAGCGAATTTTCCGAAATTTCAAATCATAATACAATATTATGTTAAATTGTATTGAAATTTGAGCAATATAAGTACAAAGAAGTAGTTAAAAACCATTTTTATGGCAAAAACAAAACTCATACTAAACAAAATTCGGCGATTAAAAAAAGATTTTGAATTTTTAGATTTTTTGCAGTTTTTATAGATTTTTCAGCAAATATTAATAAAATTTAAGTACATACTTAAGTTTTTCAACATAATTTTGAGCAAAATTGATTTTTTCCAAGTTAATCGTCTATCATTTAGTTTTTACTGAAAATTTGCTAAAAATGATAAATTCAACGATTTGTAGACGTTTTTAGTAATTTTCCGAGCACGTTTTTAAAATTTGACCAATTCACACATGTCTATTGTATGAAAAAGCGTTAAACCCAAGGATTTGTTTCAGAATGTCTCAAAACGTATTTCAATTATGACAATTTTCGAAAATTTTTATTTTAAAATTTTGGGAGCCATTGCAGTAGCTTCATTTTCTGCGAAAATTTGCTAAAATCGTGGCTTTTGAAGTTTAAAATGTAGGAGATGTTTAAATATGAGTTGCCGTGTAACCAAACAAGGTTTTGTCCAGAGTAGAATTATTAACAGTATGGTTACGTGGCAAGACCCATGTAATGTGCTTTGAAACATATGTTTTCCTATTTTGGCAATAAAGGTGGAAAGCCAAGTATTCTAGCCAATGCCTTGAGCTTCACCAGATGATGTGAATATGATCCGATTCGCCTAACCGAGAAGAAATGTTGAAGAGGAGGGGGTGACCTAAGTTTCACAACATTCGCTATAATAATCTATACTGGAAGACTAATCAAAACAATATGTTTGATGGATTCGAGGCTATACAACATTTTTTCACATTCCAGCCATCGCTTAATCGAGTGCTTTTCAAGGTATGAGGTGATGATTTCGGATTATTAGAATTTTTTCGAATTAGAGCCAGAGAGTGTGAGTTGAAGGATTCGTGTGAGGAAGGAGGACATATCTCCATTTGGCCCTTGGTGATCTTAATTGGAAACGAGGAAACGCGAGAATATATTTTTTGACCCATACTGGGGACATTTTCAGAAATATATTCTAAATAAATCAAGGAATAGGTGTTTTGTATAAATGTAAGTAGTATTGTCAGGCAAAAACTTCATTAAGTGGAAGCTTTTTCTATTTTTCTAGCTCCTTGATTCTCACAGACACAAGGATTCGTCTCGGAGTTAATTCGGGGAGATTGATTCTTCATGTCTTCTACAAACGAAGTTTTCATTCAATTACCAAGTTCGTGTTCAAGAAAATAATTTCCGGTTGATCGAAGCTTTTCAAGAACACCGAGTTGTTGAATTAGCATCTTCCAATCTGCTCTCAAATGCCGTAACCTCTTACATTTATTGGGGCGTACAAGATTCACGCTATCTGGGTTATCGCTGGAAACATTTTGAATCTCTTCATTATCTAATTGAATATAATCAACTAGAATGTTCGGGTACTGTGAATTCATGGCTGAAGGATTCTAAGTTTTTCATCTTATTTGGAACAGGTGAAATAACATCCCCCTCGATTTGTGCTTCCGAGACTACCTATAGGTAGCGGAAGCATTGTTTTCACTTTCGGGAGATGGCAATTTTTTCCCTCAAAAATCATCTAAACTTTAACAAGCATTTTACGTTTCAGACCATTCTGAACAACTACTGTCTGTCTGTGTATCTGTCGATTGTCCGCAAATCCTTGTAACAACCCTAATCTCCACAGTTTTCGTCCGATTTTGATGAAACTTTCAGTGAGTGCAGACGGTCCTCTATCAGTTCCATTGTTCCGTGATTAATAGTGCATGCGCAAACGTAAATTCCATCAAGCATTAATTTCTTACACCCTAGTCGTCCGATCTCGCACGAATTTCGAAGATAGTTGAAAAAGTTCCAGTCATGCAGCATGATCTTATGGGCGAATCTTCGTGAATTATCGTATTGTATAATGTTAAATTGTTTTGAAATGTGAGCTTTTTGAGGGAAATAGTGAACTGTTAATTTTTATGGGAAAAAAGGTATTCTAAATTATAATCACCTATTCAAATAAAAGTATTAAATTTTTAGCTTTTTATCGAATTTTCGTAGAAAATGAACTATTGCAATGGCTCGGAGAATTTTAAAGTCGAAATTTTAGAGAAATTTCATAATTTAAACCCGTTTTGAGGCATTCTGAAACGAATCCTAGAGTTTAACGCTTTTATATATATATATATATATATATATATATATATATATATATATATATATATATATATATATATATATATATTTATTTATTTATTTAAACGAAAATTTGCTCATACGATCATGATGCATGAACGTTTTGCAGTTTTATCGATTATTCAGCAAAGTTTAGTGAATTTTTAGTAGGTACATTCTTCAACATAATTTTGTAGATAAATTTTTGAATGTTCTATGTTAAATTTTTGTTATTAAACTATATTTGGGCAATACTCTACCAAAAAATATAAATTTAACAATTTTTAGCCGTTTTAGCCATTTTTATTGATTTTTTAAAGTAAATTTTATGAAATGTTACCAATTTAATGTGCTCAAAAAGTGCTGGTCAACGAACTCATCCTTTCGTTTGGAAAGCTCGATTTTTTGGCGCAAGAACGGAATTTTTATCTCAATCCTAAGGAGAGTTTTTGTCTGGAATGACATATATATATATATATATATATATATATATATATATATATATATATATATATATATATATGAAAAACGTTAAACTCTAGGATTTTTTCAAAGAAATTTTTCAAAAATTTTGATTTTAAAATTTTCCGAGCTATTGCAATACTCATTTTGTAGATAAATTTTTGAATGTTCTATGTTAAATTTTTGTTATTAAACTATATTTGGGCAATACCATCCAGCAAATCTACCAAAAAAAATCCCTGTAGAATCGCTATAAGATTTAAACCACAGATGAAATACCCGTTCAATTTTTAAAGCCCCTGCTCATTTTTTACGAAAATTCGATAAAAGATAATATATTCATTTACTACCATCTCTACTTTACCACAATTGCATAATTAGTAATTGTGCTGCGCTTGAAAGAATGTGAAATTCTTTTAACAAGCTTAATATGAAAAGTTTTCATGCGATTTTGACAAAAATTTCAGCGAATGTGCGGGTTAGGCTGTAGGTGGTCTCGTTTCATTCTTCTCAAATCAATTTTCCACTCTGCGCTTGCGCAATCGTAACATCTATCAGGCAGATTTTTTCGTTCCCTGATTGACCGATATTGAGGTTCAATGCTATTTCCCCCAACAATAGGAACCCGCCATGGAATCAATTAATTATTTTAATACATCACAATGATCTGTACATTCATGATATGGATACAAAAAAGCTATGTGCCCCACCGAACTTGGTAGACTTTTTCACACTTGGTCTTAAGGACTCCAATCCAAACGTTTCAGTTTCAATCCTAATTCCCCAAGTTCACTTATTTCCAATGTATTGCCGTCTTGTCAGCAATCATAGTTCCTCCTCTCAAATTTTTACATTATTGTTTCGCTTGATTTCTGAGTGAATGGTGAAACCAGCTGAGAAACCATTCATTCTCTCACACGAAAACATGATCAAAGTTTTCTGATTAGGCTGACACATACATATCCGCTAATGGTCATCAAGAAAATTACGATACAATGTCAGATTCTGTGAACATACCTTTTTATTACAGTATGATTTTGACCTTCAAATAATAACAATAGTACTCCAGCACTAATATTAGTATTGAAGCTAAATATGTAACCTCGTTGAACCATCATTTCGTCTTGGAAAACATTTGTTGTTGGCGAAGTCTGGATAAACGAGTTACGATTGTTCAGCACAGCTTATGAAATCAGTGACGCTATAGGACCGTAAATATGCAATATCTTCCTTCATTTCGCATTCAATATTGCCGGAAAAAAGAGATGAGCGCGGGAATGAAATCACGAGATATCCAATTCTCAAGACCTTGACAATTTACAGAAAAATTAAGCGTTACATCATTATTTTTCATGTAGATGTGCAGTGATAGGTTCTCTCAATGAAAGTTCTCGCACCGTTTCGCAACCGCGATAACACTTCTCAGCTTAATTTGAATTTTTTTCTGGTGGTATTCGTGTAATGATGACTAGTGGATTTTACGGTTCGAGTAGGTACTCCCGCCGACTGCAAAAGGTTGAGCAAGCACTGAATGGCTCGCAGAGATAACCTAACTGCCCCAAAGTATTCGTGTATTCGTGAACTTGCTTGCTGAAACTGAAATTATGAGCAAACTAAGATCTTAGAAAAGAATCCTATTTCACGTATCCATAATGGATTAAATATGAAGGGTTTTACATTGCTTCCAGAATAAAGAATCAGGTGATGATGGAACTAAGCGCTGTTTCAATTACGTGATTAAAAACCTTAATTAACTCGCATTATGCAGAGGACTGAAAATTCTGAAAATACGCATATATATATATATAATGAAAATTCTGAAAATACGCATATATATATATATATATATATATAAACCACTCAATTATCATAATTTGTGTTTCACAATGCGAAAAACGCATTGGCGCCGAAAACGATAAAAGCCAATATACGGCATTTGGCACTATTTGGTGCGATATACACCGTTGGTGGACATTGCATTGGACATGGGAATACCTTCAATTTATGGGTTACGGAAACAACTTATTGAGCTGTGGTAGTATTTTATCGATTGCTATCAACCAGCCTAAAAGATTTCCAACTCCTTGTTTTCGTCACCACAGTCCAAGAATATAAGAATAGGAAATTATAGTGAAATTAGGCACGTAGGATTGAACTTAGGGGTTATATCAGCTGAGAAATGGAATCGAGAATTGTCACCTAAATGGTCAACCTTTAGCCCACTGCCAAGGAATCGTCGTTTGTCCACACTACCAATGAAGTTGGAGACGTAGAAGCGAGTGACATATTGACCAGCTCATAACAACATTGAGCCAGTCTCCAAGTGAGTCTCCAAGTGCAATAAGGAAATACCGTTCCGTATTGATGAAATTTTCATCAGGGTTTAGAGAGAACCTCCAGTTAATGGAGGAGGAAGTGGAGCAGACTAGGAATGTAATTCTAGGTTGCTTCAAGTGATTTAATCGAGAAAAAAAAAAAAAAAAAAAAAAAAAGGTGCAAGAGCCAATCTTGTCCAAGAATCGCTTTGCGGGCGAAAAAAAAGATAACAGCAAAATTAACTTTTCAAAACTATTGTACTGAATTATAATCAGATGCAACTAATGAAAGGTGATAATCAAATGCAGCAAATTAATAACGTTAATAATAAGTTAGCTATTGTTAATTATTGATTATGGCCTAATCGTCGAAATGTATAAATTCCTTTTCTACTTTGTGGAAATAGACAAAGGTGTTTAGGACGTCCCTCTAAAGCTGGGTCATTTAGCGAGGCTTAGTGTATATAACAAATGTGTATAATGAAATGATCCAGGGAGGTGTGTGTGGGACAGAGCAAAAGAAATAAAATAACCGCATACGACTCCGTTTCAGACAATTCCAAGACCAAAACTGTGAACAAGACCCATATATTGTATGTGAGTACGTGTGTGTTACTTGTGTGACTAATTTTGTCCACGCTGCACAGACCACAATTCCCAACCGATTTGCGAGATTCTTTCTTTGTTTGATTCCACTTTTAGTTTAGTTGCGCAACAAACCTCGGAAATATTGAATTTCAAGACGGAAGGGAAGAAATAGAGGAGTAAAGTCGAAAAAACGCATTTTTCTTCTAAACATTTTTTCGACGTCACCCAGGCTACGACAATTCTCAGCCTATTTTCGTGATTCTGATTTTGATCGATTCTAATTTTATTCTTTTTTTCTTGCAATTAAGAATTCGATCGTCTATTTTTGGATTATATGTCAGGAGTTTCAAACTTCATTTTGGAAAGAGGTGAACGGAGGGGGCAATTGTAAGAAATCAGGATGTTCTCACTATTCTTATCTGATTTCCGTGTTTCAAATTTACTATTGGTGGGGGTATGTGAAGGGGGTAATTCTGATAAATCAAAATAGTTCGAACAAGAAGATGGTTTGAACAGTAGGATTTTATTGATTTTGAATTTATTGTTTTACAAATGCCATCTCAAAGTAAAACAGTCGATTTTGGTGAATAATGAATGAACGAAGATTTTGATATTGTTACGCACAGATTCCAAGGTAACGATCTATTGAACATTCATCACATGAAATGAGGTACCTATATATGTCTACACATTTGACTAAATATTTAATTATAAAACCTCTTAAAACCATTTGTACATTTTCATCTTCAAGCAATAATTTCATATGCCCGCAGTTTAATTTCATCTACCAAACAATTTGCTAAAAGCTTAAATGATTTGTTAAGAGTTTGACTTTATTATCAGTGCTTAGTACTTACAGGTATTAGTTAGCTTTTTCTGGAAAAGTATTATGTGCTCAACGATCGAAAGGACTCAAGCACACAGTGAATAATTGCGTTTTTGAAGAGAAAAAAAAATAGTTGGTGAGGAACCAGAAGTAATATACTGTTGCGAATTGACTATCATTTGTTCGTTCACATATTATCTTAACAGAATCTGAAATCACTAACTTGCTTGGAACACGACTGTGCGATCATTTAGTGTCAGGAATAGTCCATCTATACATCGCTAAGTTTCTGATCGTTGCTTACTTTGAGCCGATAGCTTTTTCACGAAGGCTGTCGGCGCAAAACACGTGGAGGGGCACTCGGTCGCCTTGGTCATATCGAGAGATCTCCGGTATGGATAAAACTAATCGGTACCTCATCAGCGTCCTCAATACCCCCACCATAGCACGTGTACCCACATAGTTCACGCATTCCCCGTCCCATTAAACGATGATGTAAGAATTCCCCCAGAGAAACTCATGCTCGCAGCACATCTATAGGGGAACAGCAACTTTTGTAAAGGTTCGAGATAATTTTCAGCACATGAGGCAGAACATGGAGAACAATAAGAACGCTCGAAATAGAGCTGGATAAAAAATAAAAATAGAGTGAATTTGGAGCAATTCTTTTGATTGGGAAGGAATCTAATCTACACCTTCTGAGGCTCATTCAGGAATATTCATGTTTCAGAAGTTTACATATGAAGAGTCTTAATAATTCTAATGGTATTTCTGCTATTAACTAAGATACATAAATTAGGGGGAATTGTTATTTAGGTGTAATTTTCATTTAGGGGTAATCGATATTCCTCGAGTCTGTTATACATTCATCTACTGCTCTCTAACCATAGTGGGGTTTCTCACATCCCAAGTTTCGACAAACCCTTGAAATTGATGGAAGTTGTGAATATATACAGAACTAAGAGAGGGCTGGATTCGATGGAATAAAGGCCAATATCAGAGAGGTTGGCAAAAAGTAGACCTCCAGAATTCTCTTCGAAACCCATCCAACCTACAACTGGGGTGTGACAACACCCCACTTGATTTTAATGGGTTGATTATATCTTACACATCAGACTAAGAAATCATAGATCTAAAACGAGGGAACGAAGTTCTTTTATGGATCTGCTACTTAATCTGCATAGAAAGTTTGTATTTGAGCTTGTGCATTCAGAAGGGTGTAAAACTAATGTGCGTTGAGGTGTCTGTTCGATTCGTCTATTGAAGCGCACGGAGTTACAATGAAACGGTTAAAAAGGTTGTCAGGGAGGAGTGAAATACATTTTGAGAGAGACCTCCAAGATAAGGGATAACACTAGATCCAGCAGGAACAACGCACGTTAAATGAAACAAACGGAACAGAGGGGGTTCCGCCCATCCACCACACCTACGTGAATCAATCACGACCAAAGCTTCTCGGAATCCCAAACAAGTTGCTGTAGTTTTAATAACGAGGAAACCCTCTGGAGCGGTAGGTCGAAGGACGGTGTGAGAAAAGCGAGGGTGGAGCAGTGATCCTTAGCAACCGGTAACAAGGAAGAACCCCTTTCCCGAAAACCTTCACCCAGCCCATCAACCCATCCTCCAGCCAAACACCAACGAGACAATTTACCTAAAAAGAAAAGAGCAAGCATCATCCACATTCGGGCGACCAAGGGTTCGAGAGATTGGCTTGATTTACCACAAAACCCACACCTTGGAAGAGTTTTTTGTCTTTACGAAGACGGAAGTATCCGGAGTCAGCAGAGGAATTATCTTCTGGAAGCTGTGGCTGCTGGCCGTGCCCTCCATTGTTCCCCCTTTCCCACCGTCCGCACCTAATTATTGCCGTCTTAGAAGGCAGTAAAAGTAAGAAAAGAGGAGAAAAGAGGACGAAATAGAAAAAAAGGAAAAGAGGGAGGGGGTGACAAAAGTCCGCGAAGAGAAATGGGAGCTAAAAGCATCCTGGGAACTGCTTCACCTGCCACTTCACTTGCAGCTCCTGGCTTTTTTTCCACAACTAGCAGCCCTTTTTTCTTCACTTTCTTGTGCTGTTTCTTATATCGTTATTCTAATTCTCGCTCAAAGATCTGGCTCACTTTTACGCCGTGGAAAACCCTCTACCTCCGGATCTGTAACATTCTTCCTACCAATGATCTGATAACCCTAACAATACCATTCATTAGTATATTTGATCATAACTGTTGGGAGTTAAATGAACGAATTGTGGGTACAGGTTAATTCAATAAGTCAGTACTTTTCTAGCTGAGGCCCATCGAAAACTTTGAGAATATTAATAATACTATATATTCATGATGATTTGTTGCTTTACATCTAATGAGTTGAAAATGAAATATTGACATGAATTGGTTCTAGGTGATTTCAAAAAGGTGCTGTTTCTGGCAATTCTGCAACCTAGTTCTGAAAATGTCGAGTTCAAATCACATTAGCTCTAAGAATACTGGAGATTAGGCCCATACCAATCAATCATTGACTATATTCGCACTCAGATCGGTCTCTGTATGCCCTCAAACGGAATAATAACAAGGTTTTTATGGTGTCCTCCGCCTCGCACTCTTCGCTCATAATCTTGAATAATTCAATCAGTTAAAACCTGCATACAATCAATTTCTCTTAGCACATTATAAATGTCAGTACGGTTAGCAAAAATAATTAAAAATAATAAAACTAACAAATGAACGATTTGTTCATCAGTCCCACTAGTTGTCATTTTAGTCGTATCAGCATTCATAGTATTATGAGCTTTACACATGGCAAGTGCTAAATTTTGAAACATATCTAACATCTATCTTGAAAGAAAGTGATCACTATTATTATTGATTTATTAAAAAAAAAATAAATAAATTACTAAAAGCAAATACATACTTTTGACACGGTCAGTAAAAAATTCATGGTGTCAGAAGGTCCATTCGTGTTTTTCGTCGAGAGCCTATTGACTTCATACTATCTAGATATCACCGTGCATAAAGTAGAATGACACGCATAATATACCTCTTGCATAACAAACATCGTCTAGCACAAATCTCCATTGAATGTTTTTGGAAACTTGTCCCTTTAAATACCTCAAGAAAATTTGTTTACCTACTTCAAAAATAGAATTTATTGTTCTCCATTAGTGTGCGCTCAAGAACGCTGTTAAAAGTACGTTTTGGAAAATGGGCAACCATTGTTCAGGGGATGGGTAAAGTGCGTATAGCGCAATGTGCCGTGCATGAAGTTTCATGTAGTATTATATACATAGTGCACAATGAACACATGCACTTTCCAACCCTAGCCAATTATATAAACAAACAAAATCTAGTGATTTGTGTGAGAGAAAGATACATTAAATCGCAACTCGTTAATACCACCCATTACAGTCATAATGGTAGTGAAAGAATGGAAAATTATTGTGTCAATAAAGGTTTTATAAAAAAGGTGTACTTTACCGCTATCTGATGGAGAAACAGCCAGCCAATTACCTGCAACAAATATAACAAGTGTGTCAGTTATCTATATCAATCCAAAACTAGGAGTAGAAATTGAATTAGGAATGAAAAGATTTAAATAGGACATAGAAAACGTCCAGAAAACCCCTATGAATTTCCTTGTCGCCAAAAGTAATAACAACGCTTGTGTTTAGAATTTCACAAATTTACAACTCCTGAAAAAATATAAGCTTGTTATTGTTTAATCATACCTTTATTACTTGTAGTTGTTATCCGATCTGATGTTCATGTTTATATAGTATGTAATGAGTATAGTATGTAACAACTTGCAATCTTTCTATTTTAACTTTTTTTTCTTCAACTAGGTACTTATTACCTGAACCTACTATCTGTTTATCACCAATCAGTACCTCTTTGTTGCAAACAGTTTGGATAAATCACAAGTCATAAAATGGAAAGCGTTGTTCAAATCTTGGAACAACTGTGCAGTATAACATGGAGCAATAAAATCCAATATCATGACGAGATTAGCAAGGGCATATGTTAAGTAATTTTTCATACTCCCATTTTCTGGAGTTCCAATACGTATTTCTCTATTTTCTGTGAATTTTCTTATTTGCGACTAACGCAGAGTGATTTGAAATAAAAAATCAAGAAGCGGTTTGAAACCTCAAACCATAAGAGGTTTAAAGGAAATCTTATCGAAACTGTGAGTTGACTCAAATAGTTTCATAGTGGCATTTATTCATATGTTAAGGTGATATGACAAGACCTAATACTCAGTTTAATCAAGAATATAGCGTATGTTTTTCAGGAATACTGTTCTGGAAAGTTCCAATATGAAACGCTATTAGCGAAAAGCGCCGAAAATGTGAACAATCGAGAGGGATGGACGTAGTGGTTCGGAAAAGCTGTTGAGGGGGTGATCAGTGGGAGTAATCAGGAGGAACTAAAATGCCATTCCCACACCCCCCTAATTCAAACCAATCTGCGTTAAAGAAAAAAGAAGAAATGAAAAGAAAGACCTAAAAAAGAATTAGATTCAAAGTGGTCATAATTTTCGCACGCAAATAAAAACTTTATTGTTCGATGGAAAAACTGGTTGGTTCAATGAACTAGGAAACAAGTCGAGCATAGAATATCTCAGCTGTAAATATTTTGAGTTAAATCACAATCTCACTCAGCGAAAGTTGAGCAACCTCTGAGTGACATTGATACTAACCGATCAACAACAGATACCAACTGGAACCTATTAATCTTCTCTAACTACCACCAACCTATTTCAAACGAAAGACAGAGCTTAAGGGACTAGAGGACGTACAAAACATTAACTAAAGAAATAACTCTTTTTGCACTTTTTAATCCGCTTTTCATGAGCAGTGGTGGATGTATTAGGGTGGATTTTTATTGTTTATAAGTGATACCATGGCAATTGTCCTCATCGTATATTCGTGTTTGAAACGTCTACTCCCATGAGAAATCAAACTTCAATGAAAATACTTGCTGAGAAAATTTCATATTTGGCACGAAACAACTGAAAAGCTTCTGACGCCTAACATTCAAAATGCATATAAGGTCCTACTTAATCATCCCGGTATTCATTTTGTGTACCTTATTCGAATGACCAGTGATTGACAAATTATAGAACATTTTGAACTCCAGGTGCTTAAAAGCTGGTAGGATGAGGTTATCCCACAGACAACAAAGGATTATCCCCTAAAACTGCAGTGGAGAACATGAAATTATAAATATCCTTATTGTTCCAAACATTTTACTGTCATTTCAGCGAATTTTATATATATAAAGGGTGTCCCCAAACCCCCCCTACTAAAATCGTTATTAATGGGGCAAAAAAATAATTTGTTGTATTTAAATTGTTTTTTTGTAAAAATCTCAAAAATTACAAGATTGCGCATTACGCAAATGTGTGAAATTGACACCAACTTCGTTATTTAAAATGGGAACCCGCATTTTTATTGCAGATTTGGATTGTAGTTACATTTCATGAAGAAATGATCCATTACCCGAATATTTAGGTGCGCACAAACGGGCGCGAGTCCGCTCTAAAAGTGCAATAACTGAGTTTTTGATGATACTCAATTGTCTCATGTAATACGTGGTTTTGGAGTATTTTTCGTGATGAACCTCGAAATTATGTCCATTTATTGCTATTTGCAACACCAACTTGGGAAAAAACCGAAAACCCTACATTATAGTACGTTTTGGGCTTTGTAGAAATGTGTTAGAAAAGTGCAATTCTGGTAAATTTTTCGATGTTTTCCCCAGTTTGTGTTGCAAATATCAATAAATGAACATCATTACGAGGTTTAGCACGAAAATATACTCCAAAATCATGTATTACACGTGAAAATTGAGTATCTTACAAAACTCAGTTATTGCACTTTTAGAGCGGAATCGCGCACTTTTGGAGCGGAATCGCGCACTTTTGGAGCGGAATCGCGCCCATTTGCGTTTATCATTTATATATATGTGCAACACCAACTTGGGAAAATACCGAAAAATTTACCAGAATTACACTTTTCTAACACATTTCCACAAATCTCAAAGCGTACTAAACGGGAATTCGTCTTCAGATCAAAATTCATATGATAAAATTTTGGAGACTCAATGCTATCGAAAATGGAATTAATTTCCTCTCCGTGAATATGTCCGTTTCATCCAATACTTATAACTTCCTGAACGGTAACTTGATTTGAATGAAACTCTCAGGAAGTTTGCGAGTCAGAAACTAGATAATTAGTAAAAATATTGTAGAATTTATACCAGTTTTACTGGATTTCGATGAATTTTATTTTACACCAACAGCGCCCAATTTCACAATGTTTTGGCATTTTTACCCAAACATTATGACATATTGACAAAAAAAAAAAAAAAACATTAATAGTCATTGACTAAATGAACTTGACTCCACAGATTTTATTCAGATTAGTTAAGCCACAGATTGCGCCACGATGAAAATATATAAAATTATATTACCTTCGGAATAGAAGGTGGGCACAGCGAATGCACAAACATCACAGTCTTCAAACTTGCACAACTTCTACAATTTATTCCATCTGATTTCTATCAAATTTTTGGGATCATTTGGGTTAAGCCCCAGATTCAGGTTCTTTAAGAATCCCACTGCAGTGGTAGCCACTATGCGATCGCAGCACGTTTAATTAAGTACCTAGTTGAATTTTCAGGCGATTTTGAAGTTTTTCAGGATAAATATTCGGGGTGTGACTTTCGGTAACACCTATGATATTACATTTAGCACATGTATTTCATAGATATCGTCAATGCTGTCATGAGTAATTGCCACCTCAAGCTAAATTACCGGTTGATTTTTATACGGGCGTTTTATGTGTAAGCATACCGTCGTATCACAGCATTTTAACGTAGCATGAGCTAGGAAATCTTGGCGTGGCCTGACGTTAGACAGCGACATCATTATTCAGAGAATGAAAGCTAATGCTCTAGTTGCTCTACCAAGATGAAGGACTGAGCACTGTGAGCTCCCTTTAATGATGACAAAGACTCGACTTCCAGTTCTGTTCGTCAAGTTCACTTCTCTGCCTCAGAATTCAGTGGAGTCTAACTTTGCCCAACGGACCTGTCTTATTCCACAAAGGCCGGAGATACACAGTGGTTAAACTCAAATCATTTCCAATTCACTCATAGAATGGGTTCTTTCTGGAATTGTCGCTTGAATATTGGATATCTGCACTTTCATCTCTATCAGTTAGTACGGCCTTTACTTCCGTAACTAAGAAGATCACCACGTTGTTATTTTTCAAAATTGCGTTTTCGACGTGATCCCCAAAATTCCAATAGACAACTGTGCAATTGAAATTTTGACAAAAACAAACTCATTAGCAAAAATAACTCATTGGTATGTATCTTTAAAAAAAAAAAAAAAAAATTCGCGTATGCCTTGTAACATATTGTGTATGAGGAAACAGAGAGAGAGAAAGTATTTCAATGCAAATAACATGATAAAACCTCCTTTTCCAAAGAATTCAGTTCAAAACAATACGCAAACAATACTACAACTAGACTATTTACCGAGAAACATTGTTGCCTTGTTGAGACATTTAATTAACTTGTTGCTTGTTACAAGACTTGGAAGTTTATACATGCGAAGATGTTACCTAAGACACCCCAGCAATAAAGTTCATTGGAGGCCATCTAGACCCCAACCCACATTTCATTCTAATCGGACGATAAATGTTAGAATAGTTTTGCCCATTACAAGGATTAGCGGACACACTGATACACAGACATGAATGCAAAAAAGTCTGTCATATGGGTGTGGCATACAGAGCACAATCTAAGCATTCAGAATGGGTGAAGACAGTTCATACTTCCGCACAACCAAACGGCCCTGTCGGGAAAATTCAGTAGTACTAACTCATGTATTTAATCCCCCCTCCTCATGATGGTATTCGATTTTGTGATTCCGGAGGCAAAAAGAAAGAATTTCTGAATCAGAAAAAAATGAATCACTAAGATGTGGGGGTTTATGACCTGAGAAATGAACACTAAATTTCGTTGAAAAACTGTTGCGCTGGTTTCCAGTATCAACCCCCCCCCCCTCACTCTCTCTCTCTCACTCCCTCTCTCTCTCTCACTCCCTCTCTCTCTCTCTCACTCCCTCTCTCTCTCTCTTTTCACCACTTTTTTAAAGAAACTTCAAAATTGTAGCAATTATAGCGAGGTGATGCACAACTAGAGTTGAAAAAAGTGAAAAAGAAAAACAAATCAGTTGAGAATTGAAGCAAGGGCAGCGTACGGAAGATTTTTTTGACAAACACATACAAACAAAAGCGTTTTTTCACGGATTTGTGCTTAGGACAATTTGAAACGCTCCCTTATGAGGTCTTCCCCTACTGACACAAATGGACAACACAAGGACCTATTATACTATCCAACATCTTGGTAGGCTTTACAGGCACACCAAACAGACCGAATGAGCCTTCTCTGACTGGAGCAGCATTAATTTATTTTGGGCGCATATGATCCTCCAGAGTTGAACATCAGGCGTTAATTGGGCAACCACGCTTCTCCAAGTCAAGATTTTCTCGACAAATCTCATCATTTCCAGAAAACATATTTTCCTTTCTCTTAGTATGAAAAAGGCATAAGTCAAAATATAAAAAAACAGTTTCGTGTTTCAATTATTGTTTACTTTTAAAATTTTTGAATATGTATATGCTCTTGTAGAGCCAATTCATACGGTTATATATATATATATATATATATATATATATATATATATATATATATATATATATATATATATATATATATATATATATATATATATATATATATATATATATATATATATATATATATATATATATATATATATATATACGTATATATGTATATATGTGTGTGTGTATGTGCGTGTAATAGACACACACACACACACAATATACACCTATGGTTTTTTCAGGGATTTGGGATAACAATGGCCTAAAACGGATTATTATTCGGTTAATTTTCTATTTCCCGTGCTTGGGCTGTTCCACACTCCCCCTAAATCAGTTCTATTAGGTTGTCCCTCTAATAAACCTTTTCCTATATGACTTAGCTGAGAGGGTCGTTCTAAAAACCAAACGTAACGTTTCTCATAACAGGAAGTAACACATTTTCTGAATATTTTCCATTCGAACTCGAAGATTATTCTAGTAAGACGAAACAGACGCAATTGTAACCTTATTTCAAGAAGATAAATAATATATTAGTTTCCTAACGGCAACATGTTATTGTCATCAGTTGAGGTTAAAAGTCACTTTCTCCAGGAATTATAATTGTAGTGCAAACCACTTCGGAAATTCGTTCTCCAAATAAATCAATCTGACCTGATGAGATAAACGACCAACAATGAAGTCATCAGACAGTGATAAGCGTTACGGTCAAATACTATCAGCGCCTAGAGTAACTTTCCATTTACACAGCTCAACACAAACAGATACTGCTGGTAGCAAATACAATAAGCCAAAAATAATCACATGTTCATAGGAAAGACACGATGTTTATCCAATGATATCCTTCTTATTGTGAAAATTAACTATATACCATTTTGGACTCGAACTTGATCGAGTGGGCATTAAGCGAAACGCTAGTCTTGCTATGCCAAGCTTTCAATAAACCATTGCAATCGCATTGCCAAGCTTTCAATAAACCATTGCAATCACATAGCGAAGTGTTCAATAAACCATTGCAACGATATGCACCGACATAAGTAACAAAATAGAATTTCGACCCAACTTTGGCCCCCTCCCAACCTCACCCTGCCCTCAAACTTAATTTTCTCTGCACACCTTGGGAGGCATGCCCCCTGAGTCTCCTGATACCAAATATGTAACGGTAGATCGATTATATATAAGCTAAAACGAAGCGTCAAAATGCATGTATTCGGACTTTCTTCTTTTTTTCTCGTCTCACCTCGTTTTTTTGCCCACCCACTTCAACCAGTTCTCCTCAGTTAATTTTGTTGAAATTTCAAACATCCAGATGAAGTGCCTTTTTGGTTTTTGGAGCCGCAATACAAAGTCCTAATCAGCTGAATGAATTAAATTCTCTCCCGTTCACCCTAGAAAGTTGATAGCGATACTCCCAGGAGAATCAAGATACGAATAAATTCAGGGGCTCATTCCTGATCAGCTGAGTGAGCTACATCCTCTTCTCTTCACTCAAGGAAGTTGAAATTCGGTTGGGAGACTCTCTGGAACATTAAGAGGCGAATGAATTGAAGGGCTCTGTTCTGATCAGCTGAATTTGCTAAATTATCTCCTATTCACCCTAGGAATGTGAACTTTGATAGGGGGCTTCTCTAGGACATTAAGGGATACATAAAATTACGGGTTCTATCCTGTTCAGCTAGGAGAGCTTAATTCTCTCCTGTTCGCCCTAGGAAATTCAAATTTGACAGGGAGGTTCTCTCGGACAACAAAAGTCGAATGAAATTACTGACTCCATCATGACTACTAAAAATGTGTGATATCCCCCCCCCCCCCCCCAAAAAAAAAGACGACAGGCCGCGAAATGCATGATATCGCCGAATTTGGACCAAGCCAATATTCGGATTCTCTCACTCTTTTTGACTGTGTTTGGGATAGAGACGCTTCTTCCTTCAACGGGTTGGCCGATTCACGAAAATTACACAATGAACACGATTGCTGTTCTCCAAATGTGGTGGGAGAATATCTCCTTCAAACGAATTTCCTGATTTCCGTTTTACTTCTATTTAAGGACCAGAACCCACGACCTCCGCATTGTCTATTATTGAAGAGCTCAACAACTTTTAACACGAGACTAATACGTAGTATGTAACACAGTTTCAAACCTTTCTAATAGCATTTTGTGAAACTACTTCCATTCTATTGTGAATGACATTCTCTTGAAATTATATCATACAATGACATTTTCGCTACGTGTACTTCTTACAAATGCAGAGGCCAAGTGCATAAAGTGGGCTGTAAAGAGCGCTGTACTAATCCACAGCAACATTAAAGGGTTCACATCCCCATATAATTTATAAATGGAATCTTAACATTAGGAATATATTTTCAGTCTCGATGAGATGTGTGAATTCACCACCACGCTTACCAGTACGGCTGTGCGATAGGGAAAAATCGGCCAAGCCGTCGAAGAAAGAAACGACGTCTACACGAGTGAGGAAATTCAACTGTTGGCTTGCCACAAATCGGATGATATCACACATTTCGTGGCTCGGCACCTTTTGCACGTGGAGCGTTGGGGGGGGGGGGGGGGGGGGGGGGGGGTATGAAATAACGTACGAAATTGATAAATTATTTGAATAGGATATTTCTCCACTTGAGCATAAGCAATCTATAGTAGCATTTTCTTATTCGACCATAAGTATCAAGGGAAAGTACTGCAAAAGGCCTATGAACGATTGATGTAACTCTTTCAAGGTAGTACGGGTCTAGTCATCATCTTAAGTTTATACGATCAGACGACATCTTCGTATCTACACATTTCATACATATGTACGTATCGATACATGAGTATCTTTTCATTTCATACAAGACTGTATGGATGTATTTAAATCGCGTACAAGATTTTGTTGTGATAGGTACTGTATTCATATCTATATATGTCCATGTTAGGTGCTTGGAGGTTGAGGTACGTTAGGAATAGTGTAATTCCATTGTTCCATATTACAAGTCTTAGAAACACGCTTCGAAATTCGAACAATTTATAGACGTGCTGTTATTTCTAATCTTAATATTTGCTGCAACTAAGTTCTACAAAGAAGAGTTTGTTTAATCTATCCTTCATTAATTTTATTATATATATATATATATATATATATATATATATATATATGTGTGTGTGTGTGTGTGTGTGTGTGTGTGTGTGTGTGTGTGTGTGTGTGTGTGTGTGTGTGTGTGTGTGTGTGTGTGTGTGTGTGTGTGTGTGTGTGTGTGTGTGTGTGTGTGTGTGTGTGTGTGTGTGTGTGTGTGTGTGTGTGTGTGTGTATGTGTGTGTGTGTGTGTGTGTGTGTGTGTGTGAAATCTATTTTATAAATTATAAAACTTGAGCCGTAAAATTATTAAATGATAAGTCGTTACATTTTCTCAGAAAAATATCCCCCCATGAGGCATGGATGACTCTCTCCTATTTTTCATTGGGTATTTCGTTCTCCAACTCCGTAATGACGTACCCACCTTAAATTGCAGTCAGTGATTTAATGATACACCGAAAGAATTCGTCAATAATTACTAATAACATCGCTGTCATTTTTGGCGTCCAAAGCAAAGCTTGGCGTGAATAGATATCCAATTAACAGCTCTTCTGGTCACTTATAACTAAAAGTATGTGTACAGTGAAAGAACGGAGTGCAAATACGAGTAGCGACCAACGTAAATAAATTACAAAGTAATAATTCAGTTCACTGGAGTTGTAGCCTCCATTCAGGTGGAACCAAATGAAGCACGCAAATATCGATCCTCAGACGATTTTTCTAGTCACTGAAAACACCACAATTATCGGTTTGATATTATGCATCATAATTCAACTTTCAATTATAGTATTATTCCTCAACAGATTTCGTAGATTCACCTTTTGATAGATGTAATGGGAATAAATCCTAAGAAATATGCGCATTCCGCGTCATCAATCAATGAATGTATCAATAATGAATTACATTCTTTGCGCAATGCTACCATTATTTCATTCCATTGTTTCATACGCGAAAACCCAATCATTTCCAGCTCATCATACATAATTACAGCACCTATAAATTTTCTAACAACAGAATAAGTTGGTACTCTCTTCATGTTCAGAATCAATGTTAACGACACTATTCAAAAAAACAGTCATTTCCCTATTTTTCTCAACAAAAAAAAAAAAAAAAAAAATTATTTATACCTGGTATTTCAGAAGTTCCTTCCGCATTTCCTTATTTAATTGCGTTAAAAATAGGCTCAACGCCATTCTTTATATTTTTTGTGAGGAATTCAGGAAAAATATTTTCGCGCCGACAATTTGCTTGCGATTGCGCGCAATTGTCACTAACTTCATTTTTTCGAATAGGAACCCCTTTTTATTGCAGATTTGGATTCTACGTAAAATTTCATGAATTTACGACCCCTCACTCGATTTTATTGACCGTGCGCGACCCGTTCCGCGAGCGTGCAAAGTCCCCTAAATTGCGCGAAACATGGATTCTAGTAAACCCTAAGTGTGGAACATGAATTTTCATTGTTTTTCAACGCTGATTCATATGGCGCTATCCGTTTCTTGATTTGATTCGATTTTAGCGGAATAATGGCCGAAATTCGGTTATTTTGCGTGACAAAATCATTTTTCTTAGGCGTGTTTGCACATGAAATTTCATAATTTTCCATTCCCTTTCCCTCCCTCCTTTCTCAAATGGGCTAAAGACCGGATATGGAGTTGAAAGAAAATAAAAACGAACATTTCCTTTAAAAAAATTAAAAATGACATCTTTTGGGAGACAAACATGGAAAAAAAGACTTCAAAGCAGTTGCTCGAAATGAACTTTTAAAGTCCTGAATGCTGTCCTTTTGAAGTCATGAAATTTTCGTTTTTATTTTCTTTCAACTCCATATCCGGTCTTCAGCCCGGTTGAGAAAGGAGGAGGGAAAGGGAATGTAGAAGCATGATATTTCATGTCCAAACACCCGCCTTTAAAAAGATCATTTTGTCACGCATAATAACCAAATTTCGGCCATTATTCCACTAAAATCGAATCAAATCAAGAAACGGATAGCGCCATATAAATCAGCATTGAAAAACAATGAAAATTCATGTGGCACACTTGGAGTTTACCAGAATCCATGTTTTGCGCAATTTTGGTAGTTAGGCAACTTTACTCGCTCGCGTAACGGGTTGCGCGCGGTCAAAAAATTGTGTGAAGGGGCGTAAATTCATGACATTTTGCGTAGAATCCAAATCTGCAATAAAAAATTGAGGTTCCTATATGAAAAAATAAAGTTGGTGTCAATTGCGCGCGATCGCGCGCAAGTGGTCGGAGCGAAAGTATTTTTCCTAAATTTCTAACAAAAAATATAAAGGCGTTGGGCCTCCTTTCTACGCAATTAAATAAGGAAATGCGGGAAGATGGCCCTTAACTCCCGGAACACCCAGTATATATTAAAGGACCTTGAACCTTGAATCAAACTCTGGCTTGATAACAGGTGCCCGGATTGTTCCCCTAAAGATATAATATTGCTTTTATCGGATTTAAGTTAAAACGTTTCTGCATTTTCTTTATGGCAATCCGTTTTGAGGCATCCTGAAAAGATAATGATTATTAACGCATTCTAAAACAAAGGATAAGATCGTTATACATCGCTATTTGATAACTCCCCTCAAAGGCACACCATTAAAGTACAAAATAATAAAACTAAAAAAAAGAAAGAAATGGGGAGGAGGGGAGGTCCAGGTATACCGGACGCCAAGGGACCAAGGAAGCTGAAGGTGGAGGAGGGAGAGTGGGATGAAAGGAAGTGCCCCTATAAAATGACCACCAGTTTAAGTAAGAACACCTCAGGACGCGGGTGGTGATGCCACGGAGCACTCCCGCTGAGATGCCCAACTCGATTAACTCTATGGCACTTTTCCCGCACCACAACCCTTCCCATGACACGGTAGCGGCCATGACCTTGATGTTGTTGGTTGACACTCCTTTTAGCTCAGATATCACTTGTCTCAGATCATTTCTATCATTTTTACTTATCTTGGCCCCCCAGGTCTGCTCCATGTCCACACTGCCTCTGACAACCTGGACATCCAGGATTATGGCAGCCCCATCGGGCTTGATGGCAATGATATCTGGCTTCCTGCCCCGGTCACTCGGCATGTGATATTGTCTCTCCCTTTCGACATCCCAAACGCTGGATGACAAAGCACCTGCTATCTCCATGGCAACCGCATTGTGACGTAGAATGTGGCCACCGTGAATACGAGGACACTGTTGCACCACATGATAGAGATTCTCATTTTTATCCTTTCCTGCGACTAATCCTCGAACACCTCACCGAGGTGGCTAGTGTAGCCACCAGGACGGTATGAAAATGGCAATAGCCGCGGGCACCAATGCCCACTGAAGCCCATTCTACCCACTGGGAAGAAATGGCGGATTCAGAGCACTGTCGGAGTTCTTTACCATCTACTGACTCATGCAAAGCAGCAGCAAACTCATTTTCAGGATATGTTTGTCAAAATTTGAACAATAAAAATCTATGCAACTCTGAAAATCGATTTATTTATTATTCTTTGGTTTCCACATGATGCCGGGATGCCGGACCCCCCCCCCCTCACCATGGCCACCACCCCTCCCCTCTCCTTAAGGGGAATTCGCAATCAACCGCACTCACAATTGAAGGTAATAAAAGTTGTTGATGTTGTTATAAAATCTGAAATCTACAAGTTCATAGTGACCAGTAAATTGGGCTAATAACGAGTTGACAAGAAATTAGATCATCATCAAGTTCTTAAAGTTGAAGCATTTTCATAAGAAACACCCTAAATCAGAAACGATACTCCTCTTGGAACAATACAAAATAGAGCATACCTACGGGAATCTACTCGTAATACAAGGCTTCACACCGATTTCCTAACGTTTGCTATTGGTGTTTTTCTGTGTGAAACCAAGTAGGTACATATGAGGCTGTCTTAAACTCTATTTTAGTGATTCTAAATCCAATGAATGTTTGATGACGATTTGGGGGTGGGGGGGGGGGGATGACACTTATACACAGAATCATGCGTGTACCTATTTTCATCAAATATGGTTTGAATACTCTTATTCTTTCCTTTCTTTCCCCTCTTGAAAATCTGAGATGAAACTGAAATATATATAACCGTTTGAAACAAAAGTTGAAAAAACTTCACATATATTGACAGGAAAACTTCAAATAAGGAGTAGATGATCCAAGACTATATAATGCAGAAAATATGGAAAAATTATGGTCCTGAGAAGTAGGTAAATGTTGGATCACTCAACAAAACAGATATTACCAAATCACTCATGAGCATCATACAGAAATTCCAATGGTACCGTTGATAAACTGTTTCACTATATCAAAGAGGTCGACCACCAGTGACCCCTCGAAGGATCTAGCTTCATGCTCTGATTGAGCGTAACAATTAAACGGTTTTGGGATATATTATTCAACCCACAGTCGATAACAATATTCTTAACTTTAGTCAGCAAGTTTTGCTCATATACACCTCGAAATTCAATAATTTTCTTAACTGTCGATATAAATGTCAACTTTTTCCTGTATCATACTCGTTCTTTGGACAATCGAGACGTTGCTCTAACAATGTAGCAAATTGTTACATAAAGGTACATTATTTCATTAGTAGATAGCTTTCTGCATAGGATAATTTATCAGTAAACGACGTCCTCGGCACATCGTTTATCTAAACCTAACTACATATACGTATGAACCAATTGAAAGAAAATTTATAAAATAACAAGAAATGTCTATACCTTCTATAGGTAACACATTATACGATTTCTAGAAAACAGAATTCCATTCCAATTCCAATTGTTAGGACGTAATAAAAGAGCGGACGGGTGAACGTACAGCGATACGGGTGGTCTCATTAGTTTTTCAAAATTGAAATGTATTAATGACATTTAAAAAAAAAGCCGTTCACATAGTCCAAAAGTTTGTGAAAGATTTTTTAATATTTCATCATTTCAATTTTTATTTTACAGTTGATCAAAAGTGACGCCGAGATTTCAGAACCAATTATCTGATATTTTATCCAAGTTCACAAAAATCAGTGCAGAAGGGGAGACAATCTCAAGGCCGACCGACGCATTTTGTGTTTTCGATTATTGAAATCTACGCGTCTTGAAACGTGAAGCAACAAATTTTGAGGGGGTCATTTTCTTCATTTACTACTATTATTCTAGTTTCTAGGTTTCGTCCCTGCAAATAACAAACCCAAACAAGTTAACTTGAACATTTTAAAATAAAGGAGGGAATTTGAAAACTATGCTTCTTCTGATACTCTTAAATCATCATCATAGTTAGCCGTTGAATTTCAACGGTCATCAACCTTTGACGTCTGAAGCGGAAAAAGAGGGTGAGAAAATTATTGGAAAATTTGGTATTTCTGTCCATAAAAAGATCATTAAAGTTAGAGATGAGTGAGGGATTATTGAGTAAGCCAGAGCAAAAGGCAGACAAGTTAATGGGAGCTATAAGGTAACGGAACGTCGTTGTTTTTCCGGACGATGGAAATAAGGATGTGAGAAAACAAGGTTTTCCTGTTTAATTGACGGTAAATCAAGATTTTTTTCTTACTCTTTAACGAAGGTAAGGAAGTCTTACATTCCTAAAAGGATTGGTGGAAAAATTTTTGATTAAATAAAATTGAATCCAACTAGCTTTTTGTTATCGAACCGTTTCGGTTTCGCGTCTCTATCACGTCATAAACTTTAATAAGTTCAGGTCTCATTTGATAATATATTCAGCGGTTGTGCGGGCTGATCCTTAGACGGTCTTTCATCAATTCCATGGACATCAGAAGAAAAGTCTAAAAAGTATTACCTATTTTTAAATTCGTGACAGAGCGCAAGTACATCTCTATTCGTCTGATAGGAACAACAACACCATTCAAAGATAAAGCATTTTTTACCTATTATTTGTTTTTTTCGTCAATTTCTCGCGGCCTATCAGTCGTACAGGGAGGCCTATCTGATCGAATTTCCTAAAACCCTATTTACTTTATTTATATATATGAGCCTCTGGGTGCGTAAGAGCCCTTGAAGACATCCGATAGTTGAAAATTACAATTTTTGGTAAAAGTGTCAAATCTTGAAGGGCTGCTGACGTACAGAGTCCATGCACTCAGAATGTCGCAGATTGGAAATAGTTTGAAACTCATAATAATGGGAGCTAGGATGGATAATTTCGGAAGAATATATGCTGAAATTCGTAAGGAGGGCTAGGAAGTGAAAAATCGTGATTTCCGTCTCAGAATGCGTTAACATTAAATTATGAACTCTACAAACGATAAAAAGGTCAAAATTGGAGTTTTTGATAGAAGGGCTACATCTTTGAAACGGTGTTGTTCGGTGCCTATTTGTCCTACAGAGCTGTATCTGCGCTCAAATTGTCCCAAATTTAATCAACTTTCAAAATGTTAATCTTTGTAGAACTAATCGGGTGCATAACTTGGGAATTATAAGCCAAATACGGTGAACAGCCGAAAACAGCTGAAAATATCGCTATTTCCTTATTGGCCACATTTCGAGGCCCTCAATATTCGACATTTTAGAAAATAAAAACAAATAGAAATAATAAAGCATTGTGGCAATGTATACAATCTTTAAATGTAAAATTTTGGTAACTCTATTTTCGGTTTTAAGTCATTTCCTCGCGACAGTGCTGCGAAGTCAGGCGTTTCCTCCCTAGATTTAAGGTTTTTTTTGTAAAGCCGAAAATTCGGGGGAGGAATCGTTTAGGGGGTTTTTAAAGGGGATTTCCCCGTCATGAAAGAAAATAAATATCCTATAGCAAATGATTTTTCTGTAAAACTTTGCCTAAGAATATCGAGACCAGAACCCAGATACTGAAGTTGTTTCATGCAGTAGATTGTTGTGACCGGATTGCCATTCCCCAGTTACAGACAGAATGTCAGCGTGACTCGCAGACATACATACATCATACAGTTCCTTAATCCATGAGGATGTTTCCAGTTTCAGTGATAATGTAGGAAAACATCATTCAGACCAATTACATTACTTCACTTCAGCTCATATGCAAAAGGTTGGATTGAGTTATGTAGTCCTCATGCAAATATGCTAACGAGTTTATCTTTGCTGATTGTCACGACAATCTCTGTTCGTTCCAAAGAACAGTATAACCTGAAATGATGCGCAAAAATATGGGCAGTAAGAAAATCAGACTAAGGACATCAATGACAACTGAAAGAAGTTGGCATTACTGGTGATGTTTTCATGGCGGGTAAAGTGATAATTCAAAGTACGACCAAGAAGTTGGGGTGGCCACGGGACGTGTCAGAGAGAGTTGACCCAACTGACAGCGACATGGAGGGCGCGTTGGAGTGAGAGGGCCGAGGGCTGTGGAAGTGGCTAAGCTTGCAATGCTTTTGAGCCAAGTGTTCGAGCCCAAAGTCGTCATGACAACAAGACGCGGATCGATCGGCAGTGTCCGCCAACATTCCACCTCCCCGTTTCGAAGGCAGAGACCGAGAGAGCCCGGCTCTCTACATCCACCACTCACTAGAGCCGGTCCAACTGCCAGCGTTTGAAAGTAGTATAGGTACTAGTTACCTGAAACTGACTGAAGATTAACCATGAATAATCACATTAGATACGAGGGTTGGTTATCACTATAAAAAGTTAAATTGGCTCATTATTTCAAAGCTTTATTATTTCTGTATTAAATAACCCTTCTGAGCAGGCTTATGGAAAACTAACGAATGGAACATATGGTACATCGTTATCAACATATAACTAGATAGACGTAAAGAAGTAAGAAAATCAATGAAAAAATTAATAAATAAAATAAAAAACCAACTCCTTATTAGTCAGTTTATAGATAACACAAGTTGTAATAAACTCGATTTCTTGAAAAGGAAATTCAATTGAAACTGTATCGGCTGGTCGATCACCGCAGTTTACAAGGAGAAACTTTAATATGCTTGCAGTGTTTTCATTCATACTCACGCTGACACACTTTTTTACTGCCAAAAAAAAAAAAACAAGGCCTTAGGAAGAGCGAACAGATGAACTGGTGGACAGAAGAACGGGTGGACGGATCCAAGTGGTCTGGATTTATTGCCATGAAATCTACCATTAACAAACAAAAAACCTACCTTTTATTTCGAAAGATTTTGAAATCCAGATTTTTTTATATTTCAGCCTTTCGAAAGTGATGCCGAGGATCAACCATAGTTCAAAAGCATCGTTCCTGTGGTTTGAGAGCGGACCTCATACGGCGGACCATTTTTTTTATTTTTATTTGTTTATTTATTTTTTCAAATTAATCAAATGTTTATTTGTGTTTTGGATTCTACCTATTTTGAAACGTAAACCTAGGAATTTTGATTGTGGGAGAAGAGAGGGTCAAGATGATTTGTTTTCATGGTAGATTTCGAGCTTATAAAAAAATAAAATAACATAAATAATTTAAAAAAAAAGGTCCTGTGCTTCGCTTTTCCCTCAAATTACTGAGCCTATGAGATACATGAGAAATGCATAAGTATTTATTATAAAAACGAAATGTGGCCCGAACCACCACCAACTATATATGCCAAAGATAGGCCTGAAGTTTTCTGATTTTACATTGATTCAAAAATTACTCTGCGATTGGTGTCTGTTTGCAGGAGTGACCTTCCTAGCATTGCTCGCAAGCCAGTATATTGAACGAGGCCAGATAAATAATCAACGCACTCCAAAGGTCTGTTTTCGAGACATGTATTCCATTGATTGTTCCTTGATTTTGATTTGAACAGAACCTGTCTCCATCATATTTTGATCAAAAGCATTATTTTAAGCCCACCGAATTACTATAATAGGGTTTACTAAATGTTATCTTGTCTCTAATGAACATTATTTTAAATCATACATTTGAATGGTTGAATTAAATCAGTTATGTGGAAAATCACAACAGATGATGACATGATAAGAATGCAATAAACCTACCACCGACCACTCGAAATTTAATTTTCATATTGCTCGCTATCCATTTTAATCTATTAATACAAATCTATTTTCTCAAGCCATACAAACATAAAATTAACCACATCAATTTTTGAATGTTAAAAATTGAAGAAAAAAAAAACGGGTATTGCATCACACACTTGTTTGTTCATCGTGTTAAGCAATAACTGCATAAGTAGCAGCAACTAACGCGAAAGCTTTGTGATCTCTTCTGAAAGGATAACACCAACTGTTGTCCTTTTCTGAACACATTTTGTTTCTTATCAGTTAATGTTTTAAATGCATACCTTCCAAAGTATCCAGGCGATAATAATTCAATATTGAGGGATTTTGATTAAATTTTCCGTGATTGAGCAGTTTGGATTTTGGATGGTTCCTCACGATTTTCATCCAAATCGTAGTAATGATAGTAACTGCGTTTAAGCAAACAAAATTTGCCTCTGCAAATCGTTGTTTTGGAAATATTCATTCTGGATTCCATGGAAAACGTAAACAAATCTCCTGATATCAAAGGGAATAATTTGTTTGAAAAGTTACGAAACGCATGTTCAGAATAATGATATTGCATTCATTGGTGTTGGTACCTACTATAATTAAAATTTTTTAATATCCACATGAAGTGAGATACTTAGGATTTTGTACTTTAAAGTGTAGTCCCTCCCTATTCAAAGTAGGAATTTAAGGTACGTACCGACTGAATAGTAAAAATCAAATTATTGGCATCATCATAACAAATTTGTTATCGCCGACTAATTATGAACACAATGAAAAAACATGTTCTTTGTCACGTGAAACAAATCTGTGAATCTAATGAATAGGAAAGTTGGAGAAACAAATTATTGAAAATAAATATTTGAAAAAACTCCACATCTTCCTTTTGAGGAACGATTCTTTTCCATCGCGAAACGAACCGATAGTAACCAAGCCATAGGCGCTTACTGGAGAACACGAATGAGCGTTCGTTGCCAGTAAGTGCGAATTAGGTACTTTAACTAATTATAAATGGAAGAAGCTCCTCCTAGAAGTTTCTCTCCGTACCCTTACACGATGAGTAATTTTCTGTGATTTTTCGGAGTTTCCTGCACAGGTGACGTCACCAGGGAACTTTGAAAAACCACAAAAAGAAAACTAGTAATCCTGGGAC